>OZ022590.1:7666313-7793813 GCA_963669155.1 Arbacia lixula | reverse complement strand
TCATTTCATCACCTTTCATCATTTCATTCCCGTTTTGCCGGGCTGGGAATTGTCATCCTCATTGCTCGGTGATCCACATTGCGGCAGCTTTTATCGAATTTTGAAATAGATGCTCCTTTATCTACTGCCGCAAACAAATGAAAGTGAAACTTAACACCAATCTATCTCCCAGTCGAACTCCGTGTTTACTTTAACTCCTTGCTGTGGTTAGATTTTCAGGCTTTCAAGAACCCTGGCTCAGTTAGGATGTCAAAACTGCAGTGGAACTGAAGTAAAAAAAAAAAAAAAAAAAGGGATGTGGCTTAATTGCGCTCTATAAGGAATTGAGTTTACATGTATTTACAGCATGTTGTCTATTGTCTGTATAGCATATTACTGGGTAGTTGCATTATTCAGTATCTGAGTGGAGAAAAGCCAGCCCGTTTGCATGTGGGTCTGTCTACGGTAAAGGGATATTTTTTGGCACAACTGAATCATTGAAATCAATCACCTTGCACCACCAAAATATTAAATATTGAGTGTTGAATTTCCTCCAAAATAACTTCAGCTAAAATCCTGCTCTGAATGTTCATTATTATATATTTCTAAACTAAGCCTGTACATATTTGCCATATCACAGTGGTAACATGACAGATGAGTGTATTTCAAACTCGTCTGGCCCGCTACCAACGTACTGTGGCAAATTTGTACCAGGGCAAATTTTCTGAAGCGTACAAGACCTTGTAAAGTGTAAATCAATATATTTCTTTGATACTATTTTATTATTATTGGCTTGTTCATTTAAGAGACAAAGAAAAATAATTGGAATTTAAGAGATTTATGGAAATAATACAGTAAATGTAACAGAAATGTACCCATTACTGTGGACAGGCCCATGCAGCTCAGTACAGAGCAGGTTAATGCTGATAACATGTACACTTTGCCTAAATGTACATGTGATAATCCCCGTGATATTCCCTCGTCAGTTATATGTACACACAAATCCCATTGAGTGTCATTTTGTCCAACATTCTAAGGGTTCAACTGCATTTCACTACCCCTTTAAATCTATAAAGTGACAGCATGCAACTCAGCCAAACTATCCCATACCATATCCACCTCTTGAAAGCAGGGACTGTACCCAGCTTAACCGCTACAAATCGTCTCAAGTTACTCGGTCTGCAGGCAAAACATCCGGAAAACACTCACTGAAAAGGAGATCAACTGAATGAGTGGAAATCATACCATTGCATACATTAACCCACATTGTGATCAGTCTTGCCTCTCGGCTACACTGTAACATACTCTGTACCAGCCGGAAGGATACATATACACGTACATAAATGTACACATGTGTATTCAAGGAGTGAGTCGCTGCAACAGGAATTCCTCCAAGAAAATCGAAACACTTTCCGGTGATTAGTGTGACTGTGAAAGCAATCATCTCGATTCATAACCACAACAATATAATTAAGTCTCTCGAGCCTTCTGAATAATGAATCAGCACTTGCCACTCAACAGTGCGCTTAGTGCCAACTTTGTGATGTTGCCCTTTTACTTCCTAAATATCCCCCCGAAAAGGCCAGGGAGGCTATGACTTAAAAAATTATCATAGTGATGGTTGGATGGGTAGCATATAGACAGGAGCTACATATATTTTTTATATTCCTGTGGCAAGGTATAGTAGACATTTTGCAGGTCCAAAAATAAAATGTTGTAAAAACCACAGGAAATGGGAGAACATACTGTATAAAAACTTCCCTCACAATATTAGACCTGGAAATTGGCTTAAAGCAGAATTATATTAATCGCTAGACTGTGAGATTTGGGATCGTAGTCTAAAAAACAGTTTTTTCTGTAAGCTTGGGAATTGAAAAACGCAAAAGTGATGAAATGCTGATTGAAAAATGTTCTACCTGATAAATGAACTTTGATGCAAGCCTCTCTTTTTCTTTCATGATTAGATCTTATCAAAAAGTTGACAAGAAATATCCCCGTGCACACTTCTACACAATTGTTTATACAGGTATTTGGTCTGTGCATAAAATCAATTAAGAGATAGGTACATATAACAGTCAGTATACAAGAACATAAGCTCCACTTGAAGTCACATTTCACTTCCAATATTCTGAGTGATGTTTGTATAATTTATCGTTTGCTTCTTTTTAATGTTGTATTCACACAACTCAATATTAATGCCTGTAACAAGGATCCATCACCTTTAATGGCATACAACATGGATGCAATGGGAACGCAGCTTCCTCAGTGTCTACTCAGGTGTGTTTTTCATACCAAAGATCTCTGGAGGAAATCAATGTACGTCAAAGAAGAAAGGTCAAGAGCTGTGCGAGGAAGACTTGAAGAGAGTTTTCAACAACAGCGGTCAGAGAAGGAGAGAATGACACGAAGATGAAGCTTTGTGGAAAGAGATGCTGACACTATTTCAAGGCTCAAATTGGCAACATTAATTTCTTTCTTTGACTACGAAATGGAATGAGTCCAAATCCTTGTCAACAGCAGTCAGAGAATGAGAGAAAGACACAAAGGTCAAGAAAGCTTTGTAGAAACAGATGCTGACACTATTTCAAGGCTCATATTGGCAACATTTATTTATTTCTTTGAGTCCTAAATGGAATCATGGACCACAGTCAAAGCATGAGAAAATAAAGACGTCTTATTGTAGAGATGCTGAAACTGCTCCAGATGGGATTAAGTTCAGTACAAAACATATCAAGACTCAAATGCAGGGGTAGGGTGGTATAGTTTTTAATCACCTCTTGTTGGTCCAACTGAATCATTAAAATAATCACAACATCCTTAGGCTGGCAACAAGATAAGATAATTTGTTGAATTTACTCCAAACCTGCAAATTTTCTTTCATTTTGGCTTATCATCATTAAATGCTGTGCTAATCTGGCTTACATTTTCTGATTACTTACTGTGTTAAAGTAAGTTTCGGCTTATTTTTTTTTTTTAATTTTTGGGGGCACAATCGCTTATAAACTGTGCACATTGAAATGCTACATACAAAAATAGAAGACATACAGTGTTATGACAGTAAGCATTAGGTATTTGAACTGATTTATTCACCACACAATAAATCAACTTATCAGTGATATTTAAGTGACAGTAATTGCCTAATGCAAAAAGGTAATATCATGCAGCACTTCCCTATTACAGAAGAGCATCTAGACCAATCCATGTACATAACATGTACATAAAGGTACCTTCCCTAACCCAGGTATCTACATTTCATGACTTTCACCTCTTCTATTTCATCTACAATATTACATATTTGTAACAAGAGAGGTTTCATGGGCAAAGTTGTCAAATGAGCCAGTTAATAAAAAGTCATGAAACTGTTTTTTTATTTCCTCTCACTCGTGTTATTTGTCAAATTGTTCATTGGTTTTGCAACAGGCAGATTGTCACTGTGTAATATCATCTGCGTCACTACAAATATTCTATTCGCCTTGCCCTTCCTTTTTATGATTATAAAATTATAAGACCCAACTCCTCTTAATAACTTCCAGCCCGTAATAACTCTCCAATATCGAGCTTTACTTCATGACTAAGAATTGTACCTGCACACTATAAATTGGCACAGATGAAACGTAATGAAACTTCACTTTATAACATCCCGTGCTTGTGAGATGAAGATTACGTGACACACGGAAAATTACAGACTGCAAAAGGTCTGGCCCTAGGTCACTAGTAAAACAGCCCCAGGTACTTGAATCAGCAGACGCTAATGGTACATGGGGTAGCCCTTTTGAGGGTGAAAATAAAGTGTAAATGCCACAGAAAATCAACGAAACTACTGTAAGAAGAAGAGCATCGCCCGCGATATTAGAGCTGGAAGCGAACTTTGAGCAGAGTTTTATCGATTACTTGATTTTGAGAAGGTTTTGGACGACTCATCCAAAACCTAGCAGTTCCTGTAGCCTGGCGACTGAGGCCACAAAAGCTCTTTTTACAGAGACAGCTATAGCCTACATAGTGGCGATGATGCGTTAAAGGGACACGTCACTGAGCTTTTGTGGCGCATTATCGTTTATAGAGGGCGCTGCAATTGACGGCGTTAGGCGTGGAGCGTGGCCCGGCTCGGTTAACATTCCGGAATCTCCGTATAATTTCGGCAAACAAGCACGCAGTTGTAGTGATACGGGTGACTTTACATGTGATATGTGTTCATTTTGTGTACATACACCAACTCGTGTCAAAGACTGTTGGTAGGAGCACACATACATGCGCACGAGATCGACGCTAACATAGTTTTGCAGATCTTGAGGTTGGGGTAGTGCCGGCACTGGGGTGGGGCTGATAAGACCGCCGCCGAACGCCGTCGATTGCAGCGCCCTCAATAAACAAAATCGTGCCATAAAAGCTCAGTGACGTGTCCCTTTAAAGCGAGGGGAGCTATGCTCACCAGCACAGTGACCAGTGCAACATGTTATATTGACTATGGATGCTACAAAATGGAATGTTTCAAGTGTACACTGGAATAGCTTCTCACTTTTCCTGAAATGGTTTGTGAAGCTATGACTGTGAGATGTCATACATTTGTATCATTAGGGTTAACTACTACTTCCTGCAGAGTTTTTAACTTTTGTAAAAGGGGGGAGGAGGGAGAGAAGGAGCAGCAACAGGAGGAGGAGGAGGAGAAGGAGGAGGAGGAGGAGGAGGAGGAGGAGGAGGAGGAGGAGGAGGAGGAGGAGGAGGAGGAGGAGGAGGTGGAGAAGGAGCAGGAGCAGGAGCAGGAGCAAGAGGACAAGGAGGACAAGGACCAGGGGCAGGAGAGAATTCTGCAGAGAGGAGACTTACCATGGCGTTTTCTCCCTGACTGCTGTGCGATACACCTCTTCTTGATCCAATTTCACCATGCAGTAACAGTCACGGTTTGAAATCAAATTCTTGGCTTCACCTACAAAACAGCAAAAATAGGAAAAAAGACATAACTATTTTTGTTTTATGTAGCACTTTTCAAGTTCAAGTATACAACTCAAAACACTTCATCAATTACTCTGCCCTATATTACCAAAGCTGCTGTATTTATCTAATAAGCCCTGCTAGCTCATGTAAAAGATGTTTCATAAATAACCATTATAATAACGAAACAAAAACACAACATATTCACATACAGCACATAAAATAATGGACACGAAGCAAATCTACTGATGAGCAGATGTACCTATCCTAGTTCGTGAGTGACAAACATGAGCAACATATTTTGTCATGGGATGTACACGTACACATCAAGTCTAATAGACCACAGTGATATTTATAGCCAACGAGCAAAAGCCCATGATTTCCTTGTTTCAGGTTTTGCAACTTCAGGACAGTTTCCAGTCTAAGTGGTCTGATCAGGCTAATTTGTAACTTTGGTCTCGTGAAGACCATCTTTCTGCATAAATATTGAACACAGGCATGATAACAGGATAAATTTTGTAAGAAAGGCTTGTTTGTAGAAGAAGGTATGATAATTCAGTGATATTTCTATGGAACCTTGCTCACTGTTCCTTTTCACAAAGTTTAGCTCTTTGAATAGTGTGCTGCTAGTGCGATGTACATGTACACGTAGTATGCCATGACCTCTGTTCAAGACATTTGTATCCAACCACTGTTTTCTACAGGTACATTTTACAATCAAACATGACACATGGATTTTCTGATCTGATAACCATGTAAATGAATAAGACTAAGTACATGCACACACTTGAAAATCACCTAAAATTCTCTGAAATACCAGCATAACTGGTAATATTAGTGGAAAAAGAACAATTTTGCAGGTTTGCTACGAGTTAGTAGAGCTAGTGAACTTTATTGACTTACATGTACAGTGTACAAACACAATGGCCCATATTTACAACAGTGGTTTAACTTAGACCGCGTACTGAAGATAGACTTACTGTATGAGTCACAAAATAAATCATCTGACGCTGTCACAAAATCATTATTTTTCTTAAGTTCAAAATATTTGTATTCAACCATTTTCTACAGACCAAATTTACAATCAAATATGATAGATGGCAGGATTTTCTGATCTGAATACCATGTAAACACATAATGAGAGTAAGTATATTCACACACTTGAAAACCACCTAGAATTCTCTGAAAATACCAGCATAAGTAGTAATGTTAGTGGAAGAGGAACAATTTTGCAGGTTTGGCACGAGTAGAGCTAGTGAAATTTATATCGACCTACAGTGTACAAACACAATGGAAATGGACTACTGTACAATAAAAGGGAGTCATATTGAAGTTTAACAGAATTCAGAGGGGCTCAGAAAAAATGGTCGATCTTGCATGTGGATGAATTAAACAAATACAAGTCAAGAAATAATCAATCAATCAATGATCAATCAATCAATCAATCAATCAATCAACCAATTAATCAATGCAAACTTATTCCACAGAATTCAAGACAAAAAGGAATAATTTTGTGAATTAACAAATTATACATTAAATAAAGAATCAGTGCATGAATCAGTTCATAAATGTATTTATCTTTGTTTTTTCCTTCATGCTTACTGTACATGTACAGACTGTACATGTATCTTTATTGAATGTCTGAGTGATATGATATGATATGATTAAATAGGAGGATGAACATGGTTGCATAATGAATGAATGAGTGAGTGAATGAGTGAGTGAATGAGTGAATGAGTGAATGAATGAATGAATGAATGAGTGAATGAATGAGTGAATGAATGAGTGGGTGAGTGAGTGAGTGAGTGAATGAATAAATTAATTAATGATTGGATGAATGAATGAATGAATGAATGAGTGAGTGAATGAATGAATGAATGAATGAGTGAATGAGTGAATAAATGAATAAATGAATGAATGAATGAATGAATGAATGAATGAATGAATGAATGAATGAGTGAGTGAATGAGTGAATAAATGAATGAATGAATGAATGAATGAATGAATGAATGAATGAATGAATGAACCGGTGGATTGAATATATCCATTCATACAAAATCAGGTCAACTTTTAAAACGAAAGTCACAAGATTCTACGTACACAGGAGTCTGAACTTTGACCAAAGTGTCACCCTACAATAATGTCCATATTCCAGGAATCATGATATTCAGTATAGAGAGCCCTCTTCCTATCTGCCTACCACTTTCAGTAACAGGATATCCCAAGACACAATTACACGTGGAATCGTTTCCAGCAACACTTCCGGAAACCTGAGAAAAAATATGCATATTTTGTTTCATGCTTGAAGCAACTTCCTCTTTGTCTGCAATCTGGTTGAAGCATTATAAACATGAATGTGTAAAGAAATAGCTGTGATACTATTAACATGTGATACCAGGGATAAACTGTACACTGTACACTGTACATGCTGCATCAACTTAGTGTAGGAATGATGAATGCAGGGGAAGTACATACATGTTGAGTCAAATTTCTTGGTGCAGTATAGAAATTATGACGTCAACTTAATGGTATGGCACTGCTCTTGTTTAAGTATGATTTCACGCTCATATTGAAACATTCTTAACAAAAAACTCTATTTAACAAAATGCATAGAATGTTCACATGAAATTTCATATTAAAATTACATTTACCTTTTCTCTTCCGCATTTGTTTTTAAATAGCAATGAAATAAATCTAGAAATAAATGTGTTAAGACACATTCATTTCTAGATGGAAATTATAGAATTCAGAATTACATGTAGTTTAAGAGTTCTATTTAAATCAATTTTCCTAGAATGCATTCTAAAATTTTATTATAATACAAATTATTAGCATTTTGAATCTCTTTTGCTTATTTTCAAAGATTTCAATGGCAAGCAATCTTTGAAAAATAATACATTTCCTTGCCATGTGTGTGGTGGTAAATCATTATCATACATCCAGTTAATAAAAATGCTTAAACCAGGCAAGTGAACAATTCGTAGTGACCCACTCAAACCTTTACTGTTCATCATTTGTGTATTGATTGCAATGATCTACTGTATACTATTCTTCAGAATAGTAATAGTGTTTGACAACACTGCACTCCCAGTTGAAGTCATTTTTCAGTTCACCTTTCTGCTGGATACTATCGACATCAGTGGCATACATGTAGGTTAGGCAAGTTCCTATCAATTTAAATGTTGATGTGAGAGAATGCACCTGACATGGTATTCTGAAAAGTGTAAGTCTTAAAATCTCTTGTATCCTTCCTCCATTCAAATAACACATAATTAGCAAACGCGTGTACCATGCGCATCAAAGCCTTAGAAGTAGTTCTGATTGGCTGACTGACCTACATGTAGGCCCCCTACATATGACATCAATTATGATAAGTTTTAAAGATACATAAGAAAGAGGTGACTCTCAGAGAAAGAAAAGAACTTTCAACTAATAACAATATTAATGCTCTATTATCTCAGAAAGATACAACCTGAAATAAAACAAAAGTTAAAGGGATAGTCCACCCTTAAGTTAAGTTGGTTACAATAAAAGCAGAAATTTGAATGAAACATGTGTTAAGGTTTAATGAAAATCTGTCTATGGATAATAAAGTCATAATCTTCTGAAATTCCAATTTTGTGATGTCACATGCGAGGTGCTCTCACAGATATGTTGCGTGCTGTATGGTTACATAAAGTGCTCTTTTTCTGTTTTCGATAAAAGAATGATTTTTGTCAAAGAGGCATTTGCGTAAAAAACATGTTTCTAATGATGTATCAAACCTTCACTAATACATGTATATTTCTTTTGTGTTTTTGCTTTTATTGAAACCAACTTGATTTCAGGATGGACTATCCCTTTAAGACAATTTTCAGAATACCACCACTGTACATACACTACAGCTCAAATGAATTGGCATAGGGAAAGGGAAAGGGAAGAAAGGGAAGGACCCACAGTTTTAAACCACAGTATATTTTGTCCAGTTCAGCATGAAACATGATGCTTGTTAGGTTAAAGCATCGTCTTTCATGCTGAACTGGACAAAATATACCGCGGTTTAAAACTGCGGCTCCTTCCCTTTCTTCCCTTTCCCTTTCCCTATGCCAATTCCTTAGAGCTGTAGTGTACATGCTTCAAGCCTAAGAAGACATCCTTACCACATAGACAGAGATAGAAGGTGATAAATGCTCTAATAGAATAAATATTATTCCCAGCTATTTACCACTCAATGAAATGAACCAACATACACCTGGAAAGATAAAGATTTATTTAGGCGTTAGACTTTGACCATTTCTACAAACACCAATTGATTTGGCATGGGTCCAAATAGGGTAAACTGAGTTTTCCCAGTTTTTTAGTGATTATGTAAATTCTAGGTATTCCATGGTATGATTTCTATGAACATGTACAACCAAAAGTATTTGCTCAGTCAGGAAAGCTTCAATTTACCTAGAAGAGTTAATACCTTTAAGACAGGGTAGCCAATTTACAAAAGTCACGAAACTGAGCAGAAATCAGCAGTAAACCCAAAGGCTAATGTGTATGAAATTGCACAGTCATAGCTTCAAAAGCCTTTTCAGGAAAAGTGAAAAACTACATGTATTCTTGTTTACATTCATAATCATAATTGCCCCTGTTAGTGTGCAATGCGTCAGGCAGCGAGCATTGAACGCATGCACTGTTGTTCTGACCATACCATACAGTGGTCTCCAGTTTCTAGGCTACAAGAACTGAGAGATTTTTTGGGATCCACCCAAAAAAAACCTCCTCAAAATGTAATGATCTCTATAATTTCTACTTAAAGTCAGTCTCCAGTGGTATCACTGGGAGGGAAACTACACTGTATTTGTACTTCCATTTTTCATGTTTTTACAACATGTTATTTGTTAGACCTGCAAAATGGCTACTCATACAAAAACTACACAAATGCATTATACATTGCTTAGTTGGGAAAACTTCCTCAAGCTGCCCCCTTGTCCTTATCCTAGACAAGTTCTGATTTCCATTACTGAATCAATTCCTTTAAGTCCTCAGTCTCTCTTGTTCTATGTCGCTAAGCTAAGCCAGTTATCAGTTAATTAAAACCGGTCTTCTTTGGCTGCCAATTTATCTCAATCAGTCTCATGTTCACTTATCTCCATCTCCTTTTGATTTGTTTTCTCTACCGCATACCACTGTATACCACATACTATGTGCATGTACAGTGCATCTTGGGAGAGGGAGAAAATGGGAAGGAGAGAAATGGGAAGAAGGAGAGAGAGGAGTCAGGGAGGGGGAGAGGGGAAAAGAGAGAGAAGAAAGATAGGATGAGAGGATGATAGAAAGTGAGAGAGAGAGAAGCTGAGATTTCACTCCCCTCCTCACCCCCACACACAGAAATACATGTAGTTACATTTGACATCAATTGTACATTAAGACATCGTTTGCACCATTTTCATTAACAATACCCAAGTATTGCTTCATGTGAGAGGAGCTGTAGGGGATTATTCCGTCAAGTATCAAGAAATCAAGAGGAGGGAGCGGGAGGGGTGGATTAGGGGGTGGGATGAGGAGGAGGGGAGAGAGGGAGGGGAGAGAAAGAGGGGAGGATTGGGGAGTGGGAGAGGGAGGAGAGAGAAGGGGAGAGAGGGAGGGGAGGGAGGAGAGAGAAGGGGAGAGAGGAGGGGAGAGGGGGAGGGGAGAGGGGGGGGAGAGAGGGAGGGGAAAGAGGGAGGGAAGAGAGGGAGGGGAGAGGGAGAGGGGAGGAGGGAGGAGAGAGGAGAGAGGAGAGGGGAGAGATGGGAGGAGAGAGAGGGGTAGAGGAGGGGAGAGGGGAGGGGAGAGGAAAGGGAAGAGAGGAAGGTGAGGTGGGGAAAGAGAAAGGGGAAAGAGGGAAGGGAGAGAGGGAAGGGAGAGAGGGAGGGGAGAGAGGGAGGGGAGGAGAGAGAAGAGAGGAGAGATACATGTAGGAGGGCAGAGGAGAAAGGGAGGGGAGAGGGGATTGGAGAGGGGAGGGGAGAGGGGAGGGGAGGGAAGAGAGGGGGAGAGAGGGGGAGAGAGGGGAAGGGGAGGGGAGAGGGGAGGGAAGAGAGGAAGGGGAGGAGGGAAAGAGGAAGGGGAGAGGGGAAGGGGAGAGAGGAAGGGGAGAGAGGGGAAGGGTAGAGAGGAATGGGAGGTGAGAGATAAGGAGACAGAGGAGGGGGAGGGGACAGAAGGGGGGAGGAAAGGAAAGAGGAGAGGGGAGGAGGGAAAGAGGAGAAGGTGGGAGGAAGGATCCGGAGGCGCGATAAGGAGGAGGGGGATGGATTTGCTAACATGGCCTTTAGCAATGACAGGAACCACGGCATCAGATGCAGTGTCCATATCATCCGCTTCAAGTACAATAGACCCATTTACACTAACAACAGAAAATCACAATGTTTCTGAAATTGTCAGCATCTAGAATGCTAGACAACGACCCGCAAAGACAGCCTCCCAAAATTCCACTCTGGAGTGGTGCGTTTTTAGCTTTGCTTTCACAACACCACAATGTTTGGCCTGGAAACTCCAAATTTTTTCAAATATAAAAAATCTCTTACTCTGAGGCTTTTTTGCATGTTTTTGCACATTCCGCACATGTTGAACAAACACAGGAGACAAGTGCTGCCTGCACACCACTTGCCTAAAATCTCCTGAGTTTCACTGTAAGTGAAACTACACCATTCATAGACCCGTGTGTGCATGTATATAAATGGTGCGATGAGATATATCGCGATTTATTTCAGATGTTCATTTTAAGTGTAAACGAGCCTATAATGTCCTGAGCTGGAGATAATATCCCACTGCCATGTTTACTCGCTAGCCCAGAGATGGGAATCAATATGATCGGTTGAATTGGTCATCGAAGGCTGTTCACTGCCTCACTAACTTCCGGACAGGCTATTGACACTTGCAACACCACCCCTGATAAAGATGCATGTACATGTATATTTTACCTGCCCTGTTCACATTCAAAATGTCATCCCAGATAAGGATGTGTGGATGCTTGTCATCTATTAGCTTCCCTGTTCACATTCTTAATGTCATCCCAATGAAAGTAGGTGTGGATGCTTGTCAATCTATCAGCTCCCCTGTTCACATTCTACACGTCATCCCTGATGACGTGTGGATGCATGTTCATATATACTACAGCTCAAAGGAATTGGCATAGGGAAAGGGAAGGACCCGCAGTTTTAAACTGTGGTCTATTTTGTCCAGTTCAGCATGAAACAGGATGCTTTTTAGGCTAAAGCATCGTGTTTCATGCTAAACTGGACAAAATATACCACGGTTTAAAACAGCGGCTCCTTCCCTTTCTTGCCTTTCCCTATGCCAATTCCTTTGAGCTGTTGTGTATGAGCTACCCTGTCCTTTGAGCTGTTGCCTATGAGCTACCCTGTTCGTGTTCTAAATGTCATCCCTCATAAAGATGTGTGGATGCATGTCAGTCAATCTATTAGCTCCACTGTTCACATTCTACAGATCATCCCTAATGACATGTGGATGCATCTTAATATTTTAGCTACCCAGTTCATATTCTAAATGTCATCCCAGATAAAGATATGTGGATGCTTGTCAACCTTTCAGCTGCCCTGTTCACATTTTAAATGTCATCCCAGATAAAGATGTGTGGATGCTTGTCACCCTATCAGCTGCCCTGTTTTAAAACATTTGTTCACACATACAGCACACACAAACACAAGTACACACACACACACACACACACACAAATACATTTTAATAGCAATGTACCTGAATTAAATCTCAGAACACAAAATGGACATAGGTGTGAAAAGCAGGCAATTAAAGTGCAACAAAAAAAGTGGGAGGAAGTTTCAGGCATCAGGACAAAATGGATGTGATCGCTTTCAGTCCGCGCTGACATTTGAAACATGAGAAAAGTTGTTGTCTGGGACAGCTGTCTGTGAGCCAATAGGTGTGCAGTCGGTAGGCAGATGCACACTCCCATAGACAATTCTGTCTCCTCTCCCGCTATCTCTCTCCCCCGAACCCGTGGAGGCTTGGCAAGGCTGAGATAATCGCCATCAAAAAACAAATTTACAGAGCTGCACATGGAGAGGAACTTGTACTTCCCACCACTTATCTCACAAAACACCATGTTTTTGGCAGACTTTTATCAATTTGTTTTTGCTTTTGCATATCAGATACAAAGATAGGACATTCTTGGGACTGTTTCTACAGTGAGGCTGAGGAAGATATTGAAGCAGTAGTATAGATCTCTAACCAGAATACAGCAAGAACTACGAGCAGAACTTATACTGTGCTGACCTTTGATTCTTATCAGCTGGCCTATAATATGTTACTTTTCATATAATTTAAAAGAAGCTCACTGCATCTTTAAGCTTCTCCCACTCAATCTCTCTTCCTCTTGATGCCCACTCTCTCTCTCTCTCTCTCTCTCTCTCTCTCTCTCTCTCTCTCTCTCTCTCTCTCTCTCTTTCTCTCTCTCACTCTCTCTCTCTATTTTCTCTTGCTCCTTCTCTCTATCTGTCTCTATTTTCTCTTGCTCTTTCTCTCTCTCTCTATTTTCTCGTGCTCTTCTCTCTCTCTCTCTCTCTCTCTCTCTCTCTCTCTCTCTCTCTCTCTCTCTCTCTATTTTCTCTTGCTCCTCTCTCTCTCTGTCTCTCTCTATTTTCTCTTGCTCCTTCTCTCTCTCTCTCTCTCTCTCTATTTTCTCTTGCTCTTTCTTTCTCACTCTCTCTCTCTCTCTCTCTCCCTCCCTCGCTCTCCCCCTGTCTCTCTGACTCTCTCCATCAACCTACTACTAGCTTTTTGTTTTCTCCCTCAACACTTCTCCTCCATCCTTCTATCCCTTCCGTCACACCTTCCTTCTTTCCGTCCATCTTTCCGTCCGCCTGCCTTTCTTCTGTCCCTCCTCTTACCACCATTCTCTCCCTCCCGCTCCCTCCCTTTGCAGTTTACACTACACCTACTGCGCTACTAGCACATGTATGTACATTGTTCATACAAGTATACCTGAGTGCACATGTACCTGACATTATAATCAAGCTCACAATCAATATCAGTTTGTGATCAATAGGCTTCCGGTAGACAGATGCCTTTCATGCACTTTCATCCGTGGCATTCAAATGTGAACACCTTTTTGGAAGCTGACACATGTTCATTTAATTCAATCATTCATTCATATCTTGCCTCACAGAAACTTCAGGCTCAAACGATAGAATGATGCATGTATACCCTGCACATGTTCATTGCACTTTGTAAAGTGCAGTTAGTGTCCTAACGTATCATTTACAACAATTAATACAAGTTGTGGTAGTACCAGTTTCATGTTAACTGACCTCATAAAAAAAGTGGTATCTAATGGCCCAAAACTCAAACGTTCTGCAATGAAACATGCAGCTCTGAATTCACTCAAACTTTTAATCTGCATACTTTAGGCCGAAAGCAATGAAAATGTACAGGAGACAAGCTATGATTGAACTATGTGACCTTTGAACTTTTAGTCATGGAGTGTGTTCCTAACTTCCTACATATAAACCACTAGTCATTTCCTTCTTCTTAATGAAACAATAGAATCATACACAATGAGGCATTTGTAATATGAGATTCAAAACCCACGTAGTCATTAATGACAAGGTACTGGATCGGGCATTTAGTGCTTTAGTTTCATTTTCCTTAATGGATTTTCTCTCATGTTGGTCATCAACAGTGAATGGGTCTTTAAGGGATACACTCATTGAGTACTATAATTTGACAAGTTTTAATCACCAGGGCCCTGTTCCATAATACTTACCATTGATGGTAACTTTGCTAACAATTGACAACTTCTATGGAAACCTTCAATTTGATTCGCTATTGAGCGATGTTACCATGGTAGTTACTATTGATGCCAGAGTTTTCTGTTGGATAAATTGAATGACACTGTGGTACAATGAGTGTGAAAGCAGGAGCTCTTACACACACAATGGATTATATGGAAATGATCACGAACCAATTTCTAGCTGAACTTTCTGAGGAAACATGCGCGATAAATCTGTGCCAAGCCCAATATGTACACCGTGTTAATATTGACACTCTCACCATGTACAGTGTAACTTACAAACAGCACCTGAGGCCTGCCAGAGCCCGCTGTAAAATATGGCTGGTCACATTACACATGGTTCTCTGGTTCAATAGCTGCCCAAATATGTGCCTGTCTGTGTGAGGGGCCAGCCTAGGTTCTAGGCTGTAGAGGGCATTATTACAGTGCAAACTATATTAATCATGCGCTACAACCACAAACTAAGTCTAGACTCAGTAGCAGATCTTGGGGAAGAGGAATGGGGTAGGCGTTTAACCCCCCACCCCCCCCCCTCACCCCCCACCCCACCTTGAGTTGCCAAGTGAATATTATGCTTTTCACACTGGCAAAAATTTCCTTAGCCCCGTACTTTAGGTGGGGCTAAGGGGGGGCCTTAGTCCGGGGCTAACGATTTCGAGTGAGAACAGCTAGTCAGGTTTAAGAAATAGTACGGGGCTTAGAAATGCCAGTGTGAAAAGTTTCAAAAAATAGTACGGGCTAAGAAAACCTAGTGAGAAAAGGGTATAATGGTCTCCATTGTGTTGGTAGATGCCAGGAAAACATCACTTACAACATATCACATCATTTCAGGTTCCACTTGTACAATTGGTAGGGAAAGGTACAGTACATTACTTTCTTCCATTTTCCATGTGTTTGAGGGAGTTTGAACTGCAAAAGGACTACCCTCTCTTCAATATCATAAGTGTTGAAAGTTGTGTTTACAGCAGTTCAGAGAATGAAATATACTACACTTCACAGGCTAGGACAAGGCTAGTACAGAATTGCATCTGAGGCTAAGTGTACAAGTGCATAAGTACTACATGTATATTGTATGTGTACTATACTGCATGAATGTGAAAGTTTGGTAACTTTTTTTGATGCATACACCACGTGATCCCAATATGATCACCTTTCCCCGTAAGTTTGGAGCTACCCTGTAAGTTTAGATGGGAAAAGTTGTTGGGGTTTTTTGTGGTGCATCTTCGTCAGGCTGAACTCCATTATGAGGTCTCCATAAAGTGTGTAGAGGATACCATACTGTGTTGCGTAACAGCTACAGCTCGAGGCTGATCAGCCCCAAATGCAGATAGCTTACCGTTTTGGTGGTTTTGATCTAATAAAGACAATTTCAACTTCAGGCTACTTACCCAGTTCTGAAAATGGCACACTTATTTTGTCAGCTTCATCTTCATACATATTTATCTGTAGTATCTTTTTTTCTGTGTTTGCCTCCCACACTCTCTCTCTCTCTCTCTCTCTCTCTCTCTCTCTCTCTCTCTCTTTCTCTCTTTCTCTTGTTTCTCTCTCTCTCCACTTCTCTTTTCTTTCTCTTTCTCTCTCTCTCTTTCTCTCTCTCTCTCTCTCTCCCTCTCTCTCTATCATCCCTCGTTCCCTCCCTCCCTCCCTCCTCCCTCCCTCCCTCCCTCCCTCTCTTTCTCCCCCCTCCCTCTCTTTCTCCCCCCTCCCTCTCTTTCTCCCCCCTTCCTCTTTCTCCCCTTCCTCTCTATCTCTCAGGCTATACTAGCCCCCCTCTGTCTTTCTGCATGATTATGTTGAGTAAGGTCACCACATATAATCCAATTAATGTGACCATGTAGCATTCATTACGCTAATCTGATTGTGCGTGGATGTAATTAATTTACATACAATGTACATGCACCATCAATAACCACACTGATGAATATGAAGCAGTTAGAATCACTGCCTACATGAAGATGCTCAGTATATGTACAACTTCGTGTACATGTACATGTACATGTAGTACTGCAAGACGCAAGGTGCTTGCCAGTGCTGATTCAACAGGGTAGGCCTATTGCAAGTTAAAACAATTAAAATTTGTTCTAAAAAAACAAAGAAAATGAAAGAAAATACTGTAAAAACATCACAACTTAATTCCACTTAATGGCACTGGAAACTGACTTTGAGCAGAATTGTGATTGGAAGATTTTGAGTAGGTATTGGAAGATTTTGTAAGAGGGAACACAGGGGAACACATGAACTAACTTCAGGGTAGACTTTCCCTTTAAGTTTGTGCCTGCATAGAACAAAAAAAAACAAAGAACATGGAAGAAAATACTGTATCACAACTTAATGGCACTGGAAATTGACTTTGAGCAGAATTGTGATTGATAGATTTTGAGTACATGTAGGTATTGGAAGGGTTTTTGTAGGGGGGAACACATGGGAACACATGAACTAACTTCAGGGAAGACTTTCCCTTTAAAGGGCATATACTGTACTGGGAAGGCAAAAAAGCCTTCAAAATGTAATTGTTAGCAATCTTCTTGCCAATGGTCTTAAATTCATGTATTGTCTATTTTAGAAGCTTGCTGAAAGTTATTTGCCCTCAAATGATCTACATTTGGAGTAATGAGTGATTAAATCACAAATCCTCAAAATGTTCGGGCCGAACATTTTGAGGATTTAATCATTAATCATTAATTACTCCAAATGTAGATCATTTGAGGGCAAATAACTTTCAACAAGTTTCTAAAATAGACAATACATGAATTTAAGACCATTGGCAAGAAGATTGCTAACAATTACATTTTGAAGGCTTTTTTGACTTCCCAGTACAGTATATGCCCTACAAGTTTGTGCCTGCATACAACACTGCATACTACAGGCTGAAGGAAGAGACAGAGAGAGGCAGATACCTGGTACTGTACAAGAGGGATTTATAGGAGGGAGTGAACACAAACACATGAATGGACTTTACTCAAAAGGGGATGTGAAACATCATTTACAGAACGGGGTGGGTCGGCCCTGGATTGGACAAAGCGTTAGAAGGCTGCACACTGGGATAGGAGTGTGTCCATTCAAATTGGGGAAAGACTGAATAAGATACTTGAATACAGCGTAGTGACGATACTGATGTAGCTGAATTAATACAGAGACAGCTTGTTAAGCTGATTAGTATTTTACAATGTCTGTGAGCATGTTTTTTACGATCCAGTTTGCTGTCTGAGCCAGAATCAATCTCTCTGATGAAAGAGATTTTGGTGGAAATACATATCAATATGTGAAACACCATTCAAATGCAGATGCAACAACTCAAAAATTCAATTTTCAAATACTGTACAAGTGATTAATCAGAGTCAAAGATTAAATGGGGATAAAAATGGAATGTTCAATAAAAAAAAATGTTAACATGTTTCTAGTCTCATGGCAGCATGCCTATGCAAATAAACACAAGCATTCGCACCCTTGGTTTGACCTTGGTTTGGATTTGTTAGAAATTAAACTATATAATCCTTACATACAATGTACTGAAGAGATTTTCACTATTGGACATATTTGGACCTAAAATTGTGTGCATCAAACATGTGGGGCATGCAACACTTACATGCAAAAAATTGCTAGGCAAAAAAAGAATTCCGTATGACAATTCATACCAGCAAAATATTGCCATCTTTCAGAAATTGTTAGATGAATCGCTCTTCAGACTGGGATACTTTGTCAAAAATTCTTTTTGAAATGTATTCTGGGTAAGTTGCTTCCCAACTTTACTTTTCACTGGGATATTTAGAATTTTTTTAATCATGATTTGTTTCCTGCCAATGTGAATCATATCATATCTCTCTGGATATAAGCGATGTGCTACCACTTCCTGAGGAAGAATCAACATTTTGAAGAGATCAGCACTTCTTATACCGATGATTGTGCTGATTCAAAACCATGATTCCACATACTACATGTATAATACTCTATGTATGTAATACACACATCCTTGGTATCTTAGCAGAGTGCACCTTTTTCCATTCACAAAGCCTCTTTTTGGCTCAACCCAGAAAACACCTAACTAGGAAGTGAATCTTTTCAGACAAGCAGCCAAGACATAAAGAACAACCAATCTTCAACAATGAAAAAAAAAAGGATATTAGGGATTATGGTGATTCCTCTGACAAAAGCTACTTAGGCGTTAAATACTGGTATCAATGGGGCTTAAAACTGAATGGGGTTTAGAGGGTGTCCCACGGGTAATAGGCCCTTTCACACCTGAACGCTGATCCTGTGCATTTCTACCTGCCCGGTTCAGTTCACACTCGTACATGTACAACAACGCTTGAGTAGTTATGAGACTGAAGTCTAGAGGATTAACTTGTACATGCTGTACTGGTATGTACACTGTATACGCCATATATTGTGTAGGTTTTTAATTTCGCGAATTTCGCGAGTCTGGACTACGCACGATTTTAACAACATGCAAAATTAGGAATATGACGTGTTGGAGCACATGTACTACTAGTAATGGTACTCCACGATCGCGAATTTAACCACTCGCGAAATTGTCACGAAGTCCTGATTCTCAAAAAATTAGACTTGCGAAATATAATGCATATAGTGAACACACCTTATGCACTCGCCTCAAACAAAACATAAACTCCTTCTTCTTGTGTTTTCCTTCTTCAAATTTTACATTAATGTTTTGATGCACTGTCCAACAGTAATTATGCAAAATGTATAGATGTGGGTGTCTGGTGAAATATGTTCAAACACATGAATAGCAGTGTGCCTTATTCATGTACCATGCTTTTTTCCAGTGTTACTTGTACACTGCACCTCAAAGGAATTGGCATCGGGTAAAGGGAAAGGGAATAAAGGGAAGGAGCCGCAGTTTTGGGCCCTTGTATATCTTGTCCAGTTCAGCATGAAACACAATGCTTTAGCCTAAACATCATCGTGTTTCATGCTGAACTGGACAAAATATACATCGGTTCAAAACTGCGGCTCCTTCCCTTTCTTCCCTTTCCCTTTACCTGATGCCAATTCCTTTGGCGCTGTAGTGTATGTTATCAACTTTACTCTGTGTACATGTAAGATTTCAGATTTATCTCCTCATCTACATGTACGTACATTATCCTCCCCCCCCCCCCTCCCCCACTTTCCTCCCCTGTCATGTCCCTCTCTATCTCTCTATACTGCTATTATTACAATCTTTGTACTTATATTATAAAATGGAACAGAAGTTTACATTCATAGATGTAAAAAGAGTCTAAAACATGGAACAGACATAAAAACTCTTACTCTAGATACAAACAGAATAACAGATTCAATTCAAAAATGAATGTAAGCTCTAAGCTTGGAACACAAGAGTGAATGTTGGTCTCAAAAACGATAATAGCAATGGTTTGTACACATGAGCTATAGATGCAGACGTAGCCTGTATAGTATACTGTAGTCAAGGACAGTGAATGCACACACACACACATGTACAAATGTACATGAAGATTTAGATGTTTATGCTGTACCATGTACAGTGATACACCACAGTAATCTGCATTACATGCACAGAACTACCCTGGGTTCGATGCTGTTGGGCATGTCAAAACCAAAATATTCAGTAGGGGTCTAGCTGCAGGAGACTCTTCGTTCTCAATTCCTTCTCTGGCTTAAAGACAGCCCGTCCCTTTTTCAGATCATCACAAAACCATCAAAACATTGGCAAAACATATAGAGAAGTGTTAGCAAGCTGTATATTCATAATTTGAAACTGATACGTAGTGTAAAATTCAAATAATGCACGTAAACAACGTCTGATTAATAGTCTTTACCTCAGGCTCTTAGCAGTTTGTGTTGAAATATCTGCTTTATTGATTAATCTGTTTATTAAATTATAAAACGCATTATGAAAAAAAAAATATTCTATAGAAGGAATCATCTACAAAGTTTGGTAATTACTCATAAAATTAGGATTTCACACATGCATAATAGCCACATAGATACTGTAACAAAGACTAATACTTTTTTCGTAGTACGAAAAAAGTCGGTTTGAAATTTAACGGCTGAAATGTTTACATATACAGAAAGCTTCAACACGCTTTATTCTTAGAAATGGTCTTGAATCACACTTTCTTCAATTTACGATCGTGATAGACGATTTCAAATTTTAAGCTTGCAAAAGGGACGGACAATCTTTAAAACTGACTGAGAAATACAGAGAATGATACAGTGACTAGTCTTAGATTACTAGACTCTATTTGTTAGTTGGGATCAGAAATGTCCCACAGCCTGGAAGCCAGGCTAACACAGAATCTGAAACAGCGTTTGTTGGATTTGCATGCATTGAACATACTCAAGTTTCTAATCCAACTCAGGGTGAAAAAACTCTTCACCACTTGCTTGGCCAGAGGTTTGCTCTGAAACCTGACAGCGTGATACTAGTTTGATAATATACAAATATACCAAGTTGTGAGATTGTATAGTGGAAATTATCTATCTGAGGAGGGAGTGGCATAGAACTATTTTTTCCGAGGGGCGAAGCCCCCGAGGAAAAAATAGTAACTTATGCCAGTCCCTCCGAAGATGGATAATTTTCACTATACTTTCGAACTCAATGCTTGGTATATTTGTTTTATATCCCTTTTGTAAAACAATAACAGAACAAAAATACTAATAAATACGATTTAGACAAAAGTAAAACTTTCGGTAACACCATGTGGTTGTATGTCGCCTTATTTTTTCTCTGTCTCGATATCGGTTCATCCCAGGTAAATGCGCAACACGCCGCGCAGTGCATTCATACGCGCACTAATTTACGCCCGCTCAGGTAGAGAGCATGCGCAGTAGTCCCAACGAAGAAAATAGTAAATAGAGCATGCGCAGTCCTCCCCAGGAAAAAAATAGTGAAAAATATCCGGAGCTCTTCGAGCATCAATTGACCAATCACGTTCCTAGAATACTCATGAATATTCATAGAAGGGATATAATAACATATATTCCTGGCTCACTGATTGACTAAAATTCCATCTTTATAAATTCTTGGCTTCCTGTTTGGATAGAGAATTGTTCATCGCATTCAGCAGTGCCTACAGTGTACAATGTAGAGGAAATCCTATTTATAGTGCATCAAAATGCCATGATTTGATCCACTAATTGATAGAATTACTTTTCAAACCATCCTTGCCTTCATGTTAACTGCTTTCTAGCCTTTTCTTTTCTCTCCCTCTTTCTCTCTCTCTCTCTCTCTCTCTCTCTCTCTCTCTCTCTTTCTTCTCTCTTTTTATTTTCCTTTTTCCTATCTCTTCCTTTCTCTTTCTCTCCCTTTTTCTTCTCTCTCTCTTTCTCCATCTCTTTTTCACCTCTATACTATACATCAACAGGGTTCTTGCTAATTTATTTTATAGCTGGTAACTCATCATTCACAGGCGGTTATTTCCCAAAAAGCAGCAGGGGTCTGGGGGCTGCGAAGCCCCCGGTGGGGTTCAGGGGCAGCGCCCCTTGAGGGCGGTTCAGGGTGGCGTAGCCCCCTGAAGCCCCTAGCTTTTGCAAAAATGGTAAGGTAAAACCTCATATTCTAGATAACCTTCATGTACTAGGCAATTACTTCATTCAAATAAAGAACAAGGCAACAAACAAGTTAAAAATGCCAGTTCATATGACCTTGGTGCTCAGATTTCATGTTCATGTCCAAGGCAATTACTTCTTTTTTTTATTTATCATCCATGCTCACATTTTATGTTCATGTACAAGGCAATTCCTTTTTTTATATATAAAGCGGGATTCATGTCTGACGGGTAAGAAAACGAGCCCCCGACCATCATTTTGACCATTATACAGAACTAAATGGTAGCAGGATTCATGTCTGACGGGTAAGAAATGAACCCCCATCCATCGTTTTGACCATTATACAGAACTAAATAGTAGCGGGATTCATGTCTGACGGGTAAGAAACGAACCCCCGACCATCGTTTTGACCATTATACGGAACTAAATATTAGCGGGATTCATGTCTGACGGGTAAAAAACAAAGTGCTAACTATTATTTATAATATAAGGTATAAAGAAAAAATTGAATTGTTTCCAGGGCTGTTAGTATGTTGTACACAAATGCAATTCTAAAACTAATCAGATTAGTGAACATAGTTCAACATACACTGTACATGAATGATAAAACACTGTATCGAAAATAGAAATGTCCTTGTACTATAAACCTTCCTTCATCTAGTAGCCAAGTTACATGTTCTCATGAAAAAATGGTGACACTACTGTATTAGCTATCCTCAACCCTACAAACACAAACTGAATATAGAGCTCGATGCTTTAAATAAAGCATCAACAAACAGACTTTGGAGGAAATGCTCCCTGTTGGAAAACAACTACTCGCCTTCCTGCCAAAAGCCTCAGAAGCCACTACTGTTTCGATTCGAGGAAACAATGACCCAAAACCAATCCCTAAAGCAGAGATTAGAAAATAGAGCAGCCACAGAACACTAATTACCTTCATGCGAGGTCCGTACATTTTTACGCACAAATGTACAGTTTAGTTAGTACTACATAACATGTACTTAACAGTAGTTACATGAAAGTATGTTACTGTTAATCACTTATTCTGTGCCATGTAGTGTAGATATTCAAATACATGCAGGTTATTTGTTCAAACTACTTTTTCAATGTACAGTGTACAATGTACAAGTGCTCAAAAACACATATGACACGTTTCATTGACGATAATTCAAAAGCTACATGTACAGCTCAAATCAAGATAAGATTTACACATTATAAAGCTGAAGGTTATCCAATTTGAGGCACTCCCATTATGATTATGCGTAAATTTAATATTCTCCTGGTTGAGTGGAATGTATCATTAGAGAGTTTTATCAGGAAATTATTGCTAACTTCTGGATAATCCTGTACACCTCTCAATATGTAGCCTACTGTGTAATTTGATGTGTATTCATTGCACTTTTGTCTCTATTACTATTACTATTCATCTGTTGACAATGTATTTTGTTGTGTATGCATGTTTTTATATGGAGAATAAATCCAATTCAATGCAATTCAATTCCATCCGATTCCTAATAGGTTTATCCACTGTCTGGAGTGAAATGAATCCTCCACTTCATATCTTTCCTATCATCGCTATCTCTTATAAACTCTGGATGATCGAGATCCCCAAGTCTCTTTTTGTGGCCAGCCACTCATGGCAGCCCCCTTGTTATCAATTCGCCGGCCAAAAGGACAATTTGCTGCGGGAGTCTCCCGAGAAATCCAATTGTGCGAAGGAAGCTGCGCGCACTGATCTCTGCTGCTCAATGGACATTGGATCGCTCGGATCCATTTCATCGGAGGATGCTGTTACCCTCGGTTACCGTCCGCGACCGGTAACTTCCGCACCGACGTTAATAACATGGTGCGACTCCCCCTGCACTCTCTGGGACCTGTTTCACATGATGTGGCTAATTCTGCGGGGAATGGCTGTAGGCTATGTAGAGCTTAGTTCTTCACTTTATTCCTGAAATTCTTAATGGTTCATCGCCACATTTTCTTGCACCATATCCTATTGAGCAGCAATATGCCTGATGTTTTAACTCATTAATGATTACTCTATATGCCACTGTCATTTATTTCTCTTATATCACAAGTCCTATAAAGCAGCAAGTGTTACTTTTACAACTCTTTAACACTTCACGTGCTACTTGTGAATTATTTCGCCATCCATACACAGTATCCCATATAGGACAACAATTTACATGTATACAAATGTGGCAAACTAAGGGTAAAAGTGCTTTTGTCACATTCTGCACAACAATCACATCATGCAAAAGAGCTTGCGCTCAACCTATGTAGGAAGTGCATTACCTATTCACTGGAATTCACTTTTGCTCAATTAACACCCATGACTACACACAGATTACAGAGAGAGGGGCAGGTCAGTGGGAGGTGGACCTGATGCAGAAAGCTAGGAACAAGGATTTGTGGCATGCCACTATCGCCTACGTTGCGGATACAGCACTACATGTAGACAGAGATGTACCTACAAATCCTTAAGGAAAATTTTTCCCCTGGCAGGTAGTGGATTAACAAATAACTGTCATGTTGTTTTGCATGAAGCATGAATCCACATAACGCTAGAGTGCTAATGTATTCACTACAGTTGTTCCTTTATACACACATAATCCTATACAAACGCATTTCCTCTGGAGAGATGTTACTGTTGTATTTGTGCACAGCAGCACTATATACACACAAATCCAATAGAACTGCATGCAACTCAATACCAATTGCACAGGAATACCGTCATTGTACTACCAAAGCAGCATTTTGTCTGACCAGTACAGAAAGAGTCATGAAAACAGTGATACCTGCTATAGTAACCACCTGCATACAAGGACCACATCATCTGTTTCCCTCAAGCAATGTTTCTTAACTCTCTCATTACCATTGGCATGAAGATGTGTAGTAAGCCAATGGGGATTTCAAGACCATTAATGTAAGGGTTAATGAAACCTGTAAAATATAGTAAGGAACCTGTACATAGATCATAGCTGCTTATAAATAAAGACTGCTAATATTGCTTTCCCTGAGTAGTCTCAATTTACAGGTTTTACTATACTAGCTCTTTACATACCATTGAGGTGCTATTGCACAAGTGACACACACAAATCCCATAGAGCAGCCTTTCCTCTGGGACAGAAAGAGTTAATCAGCATATAGCATATTATCACTACCATTACACCTAAGAGCACTAGCTTTGAACTGTATGATATGGCAAACAGCTGAAACACATGCATAATGTGTAAAGTAAAGTTGGAATTCAAGCAAATAAAACCTTTTTTTTTTCATGTGAAAGGGCTTGCGTGGGCTGGGCAGCGACCCAGCCTACAATGTGTGGAATGGAAAACTTGGGCTCTCAGGAAGAAAGCCCTTCTCTCCTCTGCCAGCAGTCCAATCCATTCTTTCTCTCCTATTTGCTCCTCCCGTTTGAGCATGGTGGGTTAATCTTCCCTGACACCACAGGCTGCTCTTTTCAGGGTAATGCGCTGACAAAAATGTTGAGGCGTACACTGTACTGTGGACCACTAACCCTCTCAGTACCGGAAGTGCAGATTTTGGTAGTAAATCACTGGGCTTTGAATAGCTTGGTCCCAAAAGGGTTAAGGGCTCTTTTAAAGGTAATGCGATGACAAATGTTGAGGTGCACACAGGACTGTGGACCACTAACCCTCTCAGTACCGAAGTGCAGATTTGTGTAGTAACACAATGAGCTTTCATTAGCTTGGTACCGAAAGGATTAAGAGATATAATACAATATCAATAACACATTGAGTATTAGAAGACCTTTCTGTTCACACCCTCGAGGGAGCATGCACTGGCAGCCCCATACAGTATATCAATAAAAACATAGTTTCTTGCCTGCAGTCTAACTATTACGTAAATGTTGATTACAATGTTTATTCAAATACTTGAATGTTTGTTTCTTTCTTTCCTTTAAACATCAAATCCTACACCTGTCTTACTGAATACATTGTAAGCCTGAGAATAGAGTAACGGTATCAAAGTGGTGTCGTCATATCCATCGTTTTGCCAGCTTCTGGTTCTAAACAACATCACTCAAGTGAGACTTTCACTGGTCCCACCACAGTATCTAGTGGTCTAGTGCCAGGCACTCGCGATGAGAGTCCCTGCTATCACTGCTGCTCGCTCCATCCTCATAGTTTAGAATCAGTTGTCTCGACAACATGCTTATGTGACGTCACACCTCGGTACTCTATGAGCTAGCTGTAAGTGGTTGCCTGGTGGAAATGTCGATGTCTGGCAATCATACTTAATACTGATTCAAGTCTCTGCCTGGTCTTTTTTTTTTTACCTTGCTTATGTTTGGTAGCAGATTGCTTCATCAGAAATCACCAGTAAAATGTTCTCATTTAACCAAGCAGCTTGCAATCTTCTTCAAAATCTTCTTTATCCTATAATGATGTTGAGAAGGGAAAGGGAAAAGGGCGTTTCTGTGGTTTCTTTTTTAATTTGCAAGCATATCAATCAAGCCTGATTCACTGGGTCCCAAGGGCATTGCCGTAGTTGCAATTATTTCTCCCTTTTACAAAGTGTTATGGAGTATTAATACAAAAGTTATGAAATGTGGAGAGATTGCTCCAATGTAAAGTATGAAGTTTTACAAGATGCTTTTGGGGACAGCTGGCAATTACGAAAAAATAGGGAGTGTTTGCTACAGCAATAAGACAGGATTTACTATATGGCGGAGAGCGCATATTTCTTGAAAGTTACAAAAGATTGGGAGTTTATCAAAGCCAAAAGTGGTTTTATTAGTAGCTTCGGAGGAAAGAGGTTTTTTCTTTAAAAGTCTGAAAGATCCGTAATTTGCAAAAAAAGACACATTCTACTAAAAATTATGGAGGACAGCAAACACCAACATTTCTTACAAGCTAAGAAAATATTAGGAGTTTCCTGAAAACTTAAGGGCTGGGGATTTCACTATTTTTCATTTAATTGCCTGTTTTGGTTAAAACAGAAGATCAAAAGCCAATCGCGATGGTCGAGAAACCAAGTTTACGGAAAACAATTCAAGTTCGAACAGGACGAAAAAAAACTTATACAGTATTTTGTCAACATTGTTTTACAAACTTATTCAGGCTCACTGCCTCTCAGTCTTTTCTCTTTTTTTTTTTTTTTTTTGGGGGGGGGGGGGAGGGGGGTGGGGTGTCTTTATTTGTAGTCCCTGTAACATTAAATGATATTTCTATACAAAGCCAAAGTGGTTAAGGCACAAGTGTTTTTGCCTGGGTCTGGAATCAAAACGATCATTATACTTGATTTCCAACCAGTCATTGCTAACGAAAATGTTGATCCCATCTTCAATAGCTGGATGTACATGTAGGAGTTCCTTGTAGAGCTATGCCTTAATCCGTGGAAGGCTACTATGCATTCTACCTGTAAATATTGTCCATGTAATTTACTCTATTCACAACCAGTCAAGGTTGTCTTTATTTGTAGTCCCTGTAACATTAAATGACATTTCTATACAAAGCCAAAGTGGTTAAGGCACAAGTGTTTTTGCCTGGGTCTGGAATCAAAACGATCATTATACTTGATTTCCAACCAGTCATTGCTAACGAAAATGTTGATCCCATCTTCAATAGCTGGATGTACATGTAGGAGTTCCTTGTAGAGCTATGCCTTAATCCGTGGAAGGCTACTATGCATTCTACCTGTAAATATTGTCCATGTAATTTACTCTATTCACAACCAGTCAAGATTTTTCCTTCTCAATTCCAAGAGTCTGCACTGCAGCTTGTTAGCAATATTCCAATAAACACAAGAAAATTCTACACCCGATTTACAGTTTTACGACACTGGCGATGGAAGCTAAATGGTATCACATAAATGCGAGGGCTTTTATATTTCCAATAATTTTGGGAAATATCACCATTCTAAATGTGTAAATTTCTTCCATAGTTCAAGTTTAATCTTCAATCATGCGAACTTGACAGGTCAGTTTTGAGCTGTGTACATCAATATTTACTTTTTGGAGCAGAAACATTGACTGATATAACTGATCAATGAAGGGGGTTCTTTAAGTATTATTAGATCTTATGTACACTGTCAGTATGCGCTACTAAGTTAAAGTTGAAGTTTGAATTTTAAGCTGGCTTCGCAAGTCTAAAGTTAGGTTGTACAGCAAACACGCGTCGTCCATGCTTACTACTTGCGTGCAGAAGCCATACACACCGGCGCGGCTGGGCTAAGTGCAGTGCCCGTTATGTTGCACTGCACTGAGATAGCGATGCTGCAATAGGCGTAACGTTTATCCCCCACACTCGTTCATTCATTTACAAAACAATCGTAATCTTCCTCCTACAAAGTTTTCGGCTTACTTCTGGAAACAAATAGCTTTTTACTTACCAATATTGATCCTAAGGCTCTCTAACACCCGCACCTCAGGGTCTGACAATTCCTCGGCCATAGTTACATGCTACATCAACAAGTTTGTTCCAAAACTTAGTTCCGCAGCCTTCGTGTATAGTTGCAGTTTACAACAACCTTCTGTGAGAGCTCGTACTGTACTTGGCCTAGCTAGCTACAGTGTGTGTAATGCATGTGTTGGATGTGTACGTACGTACGCGGCCAGCTGTATTACACATTTCGCGATACCAGCAATGATGCATGCAATTGGTATCGTACGTACGATGCTGGCGCCGTCCGTATTCGCTATCGTACGCTACGCGAACAGTCACTTGTTTTCTTCTTCTTCTTTTTTGTTTACAATAACTGACATGAGTTTGGAAATTAATTCTCGTAAACTCGTGCAAACTCCGGATCCCATTCATACCAGACGCCCTCAATAGTTTCTCCCAGCTATTCTCCGGATGACGGACAGAGCACCCTGCCCGAAATGTCGAGACTGAACATCTCCTTTCCTGATATTAAAAGAAAACTACTTATTTTTTAATAGATATTCTTAAGCGTTATGTCATTACCTCTACATTATGTAGACCGTAGTTTCCATGTCTTTTTAATGTTCTCAGTTGTTGTTGTTTTTATTTATTATTTATTTGTCGACACCGACCTGACATTTTTGTTTTGTTTTGTATGTGTTTCTTGTATTATTAATATCACTGGCGTGTATATTTTGATATGAATGTGACAACTTTGTATTAATGTGGTTAATTGTCTTCCTTTCTCTCCCCCTCCCCCATCTATTTCCATTTTCGCTTGTATTTTCTTTATAATAATTTTGTATGAAGTGTAGGTAAGGTTTATATCTATAAAAAAAAAATGCTTTGAGTGCATGTTATAGTTGTATCGTATCTGCATTTGTTTTGTTATTTGGATAAGAAACATCAATGTTTTTAAGCTTTGCATGAAAGGTAGCATCAAAGACGATAAAAGAAAAACTGTGCATTTGTATAACACCCCTTATGGACCAGACAAAATGACGCTCTATAGAAAAAAGTTCGGCAATCCCCAACTACTGGGATCATCCGCCTAACGTCTGAACATGTACACTCGACCCCAAAACACTACTACGTGTTTAAAACACCCCTTTTCACTTGCCTAAAATTGCATGTGTGTTTACATGTCAACCTGATTTGAGTTGCAACGTTTGAGTTGATAATTACTCAAGTGCAGGATCAAGTTAACAGTTATTTCAAAATTTAGGGATGTCGGCATCTTGGGGCGCAATTCAGATCAAGAAGTACCCAGGATGAAAAACCAGTAGAAACCAGGAGAGAAAAACCATTAGAATTTCTACTGGTTTCTACTGGAAATTTACTAATATGGAAAGTGAAATGATTTCAAGTAGAAACCATTTGAAAAATACCAGTGGAATACCAGTAGAAACCAGTAGAAATCTCTACTGGATCCAATAGAAGACCAATCGAAGACCAGTAGAATACCAGTAGAAACCAGTGGAAATCTCTACTGGATCCAATAGAAGACCAGTAAAATACCAATAGAAACTAGTGGGAATCTCTACTGGATCCAATAAAGATTCCTACTGGTTTCTACAAGAATCTTTCTACTGGTTTGAATGTGGAAAGTCAAATGATTTCCAGAAGAAACCATTAGAAAAATACCAGTAGAAACCAGTATGAATTTCTCCTGGATCCATTAGAATACCAGTAGAAATCAGTAAAATACCTACTGGAACCATTAAGAGACCAGTAGGAATCAAAATTAAAAATATTGAAGTTATATTGATTCAACTCTACTATATTGGTTACTACACCTTACATTTAAGGAGAACATTTTTTTTTTGTCATTATTGTCTTCAGTTTAGTAGGTGACATTCACTATTCTATGTTTAAACTTGAAATCATTAATTAGGAAAGTTCCTTTTATCTGGTTATGTGGAGGTTATCTATATAAAAGTACAAAATTACGACACGTGAATACATGCATGAATATTCATGAGCAAGTCTATTTCTATTGTTTTCTATTGGTTTCTACTGGTCTCTAATAGTTTCTACTGATTTGACTTTGTATTTCCACACTCCTTTTCAAACCATTAGATCTCACTGGTTTCTATTGGTTTCTGCTGGTTTGACTTTGAATTTTTCACACTCCTTTTCAAACCATTAGAGTTTAGATGATGGATTTGAACACTACAATACTTGCGAAATTTTTGTGAAATCAGATAGGCATATGCAGCCTAGATATGCTAAAAAGAAGATCTTAGGGGGTACAGGATATTATCGTTAAAATCGGATGAAGTTTTATTGAAGAGTAATATAATTGTTTATTGTATCGACTTTCTAGGGGGTCATGACTGTCCAAACAAAAATCAAAAGCAAAGAAGCCCCTCTCTCCCTCTCCTCACCGTCCTTATCACCCGTCCACTACGTCGATGTTCATCCCTCCCCCACCCTCCCCCACCCTTCCCCCCTCCCCCACCCCCTCCCCTCTTCCTCTCCCTCTCCATTAGGCCTACTAGGTTAACAGATACATAGTTCAAACTGTAGAAAACAATATATTTTGATATAAGAGCTGAATATAATGGTGGGCGAAGCAATAATGCATGAAATACTCCTGAGATTTTAGAGAGTATTCATATACAGTGAACATTTTGTCTGTTCCGCTCATGCCACATGAAATAGTGAAGACAATGCCTTCACGTCCTTCTCAAATAACATACGCTTGTTTTACATATTGTGCAGCCAATCTAGCGCAAAAAGGAGATCAACCTCCCACTAATTACAATAGAAAATGTGAAATAGTCAAGTTGTTCAGAAAAGTCTTCTCTATCCAAAATTTTAAAAAAAATGCAACAGTGGTGGATTTTTTCCCCCAAGATTACCACTGCTTTGGTGACATTGAAATTTGATTTTTACTTTTTTTTGTTTACTTTTATTTACTTTTTTTTTTTTGGGGGGGGGGGGGGAGGTACCATGGTACCATCATAACAAAAGTAGTAAAACACATGATAGTGGAGTTCTTATCTGTTTAAGTTTAAAACATACGTAATTAGTCTCAAACTTCAAATGTGTATATGCAAATCAGTTTGTAAAGTTTCAGCAGAATTATTTGTAAATACGTATATTCATACCTTTGCATAAGGCCGATCCTGTTCGGGCAGTGTATAATTTGCATATTTCTTACTGCTATATCGGGCAAACACCGGGAAGATTTTGGGTTGTTCTCCTCCTTTTGATCTCCTCTGCTTTTTTTTTTATTTAAACATCCAATCAAAAGCTATGGACAGTCTTGCCTAGGAGTCTTAAAAAAGTCATTATATAAATTGATATATATTTTCTCTTTTCTTTTACCTTTTTCTTGTTTAAACATAAGCAGTCCTATTATCACAAAATGATTCCATGTTCAACTTGTAAATAGTATTTTATTGCCATATTCTCACCATAAAAAACCTACAAAGAACATTTTAAATTTGAATATCCGTAAACCGTTTGATTGTCACTTTCATTTGTCTGCGGGAGACGACCTACTCAGCTATCCGTCGAAAAGAATTCATGAAACGCATTGTGCACAATGATTTGCAATATCCTACAAAATGCTCCTTCAAGTGTTTGCTTTTCCGAGTTAATCAAACGTAATGCAATAAAAGTTTATGTGACACTTCCTCCAGTTTGAATGAAAAATGAAAACAGGAATAAATTGTGTCCCACAAGAGGGCGCTATACCCCTAATTGGTAAACTACCAAGTACACTCATAGCTGGCCAAATCCTCCTGGTATTCTAGAGATTCTGCTGTGAATAATGTTGTATGACATATTAACATATCTTTTTAAAGAAAATATTAATAATTTTCTCTTGCAATAACAAAATTAATGTTAATTGCTTGCAAAAATACACACATGGCACATAAAAGAGTTGTAACATTTAAATTAGTAAATCAATCATTCATTTGCTTCATCAATCACACGGTCACAGAGTCCATCTCAACTATTAACCAACCATTGATTCCCATTCAAACAGCCAAATGATCTAATTCGTGTCCCATCATTGAAACAACAAAAATCACTCATTCCATTCATCATATTCCCAGATTTCAATCAATGAATAACTCAATCAATCAATCATTCAATCAAACATACAGTACAACCACTGAAATATTCCTTTACCCCAAACTTGAGCAATCTATCAGATCTATAAACCAATCCATCTAAACAATGAAAACAATATTTGATTTAATTATTCCCTTACTCATTCACTGATCATTTCTACTGACCAACTGACTGACCAATCCATCACTCAATCAATCAGCCATCAATCAATCCACTTAAGCCAAGCACTTCATACAAAAACAAATTAATATCAACGAAAATGGATAATTATGACATCACTTCAGATTTGGGATATGGGTGAACATCTCACCTTTTATTATGAAGCAAGTATATCCTACCTTCAACATGATAATATTTGCATTAGCCTGTCTTCCAGGCTGTTGAACATTTTTTATCCCAACTGACAAATAGAGTCTAGTGATCTAATGGCGTGTTTATCATCTTTTCACAATTTGAAACGCGTTTCCAAACGTGTTTAAAAAACGGTGCGTTTATCAACTCAATCGCCCAAGTCGAAAGCCGGCCTTGTCACTGCGCAGCTCTACTGCGCCGTTACACGTGCACTGTAGTACAATAGTGTGCGATCAATGTGTTAACTTGGCGTGGCGCGCGTTTTCAGCCTAACCGAAAACACACGATTTAAAGCCGTTTCAAAACAGCTTTGCGTTTATCTCGCTTCTTTAAACGTGTTTCTGGCTCAAACGCGTTTAGGATCACACAAATCTGCGTGTTTCAAAACAGCTTTCTGAACCCCATAATCAAAACACCTTTGCGTTTATCAACTCCCTGAAACGTGTTTAAAAAACATTAAACGCGTTTCGAAACCTTAATTCTACCAAAAACAAAGAGTTGATAAACACGCCCTAAGACTAGTCACTGTCTCATTCTGCTCCTTTCTCAGTCTGACCAACATGTTCAGGAAGCTGAAGAAGAAATTGCGAATGATTAGTCTACTGCAGCCAGACCCCTTTGTTGAATAGTTTGGTTGAGAAATGCCCAACAGCCTGAAAGCCAGGCTATGTTTGCATACAATACATGTATATGCCATATATAGTCAAACCCTTCTTCACAAGTTCGGAGACCACTCTATGTTTGCATACAACACATGTATATGCCATATATAGTCAAACCCTTCTTCACAAGTTCGGAGACCACTCTATGTTTGTATACAATACATGTATATGCCATATATAGTCAAACCCTTCTTCAGAAGTTCAGAGACCACTCTCTATATAAAGACCAGCTGCCTAATCAAGACTGTGTTTCTTTAACCATTTGGATGGTCTTTATAAACAAGTTTGACTGTAGTTCAAATATTTTGATAGACCAGAATTGAGGCATCAATCCAGCTTGGTGTGCACAAAAATTATGTACATACCGTATGCACTTTCTTTCCTTTGCATGCATGAAGTACAAGATATTGCGTCCAGTTTCTTTGGTGATGATGCAAACCTGGAAATTTTACCTAGCAAAAACAGCAGAATGTTTTTGAAATAGTGGTCAGCTTTACTAGTATCTTATACTTCACATTATTGGGAGGGGGGGGGGGGAGCTGTGTGGATTCTGCCACCACACTGTGTGGATTCTGCCACCACACAGCAATTAAAATTTAAAATAACTATCTTGGAAAAGATGATTAACTGAACAACTGTCTGTTTTTCTATTTCATCAAGTTACAGACAGATGAAATATTCCAATAAGATTACATACATTTTATTGACAAATCTGGCAATGTTTGAGAAAAATAAGTTCTTGAGAATATCATGATTCAAGATGAAATTTATCATTCAAATTACAAACTTGAATTGAAAAAATTCAAATGGAAGACACAAAGATGGAAAATAAAGATACATCCCCATAGAAAACAAATTCATTTCATTGTTTTTTGTTTACTCTCCTCTCTTTCTTGTAATTCTTCCTGATTTGCCTTCCTCTTTCTTTTTTACTGTTATTTTTATGTGTGTCCTCTATTGATGAATTCCTGAGAAAGTCTTTATCACTCTGTCTACACTATGCACACGAATCACAAGAAGTTCACATTGAATCCACGTGCTGTTCTCTCCAACGAAGGGCTAATGATATAGGCATGATACCGTCAGGGCATATATGAATTATATTCATGGCATAAAAACGCTTCCAACAAATGATCTCTTCTTTAGTATGTAATAGCTATCTCATAACTTGCTCTACATGGAGATCATCATATTCTTTGCCCAAACCTTGTGGAATGACCCAGCTACATATATAGATGTCTATATCACACAATAGCAAGTGCAAATCGGCCCTTTCAGTGTCAAAGGTCAAAGAATCTTTTGCACCATGTGCACAGCCAATCCCGGCGAAAGTCCTGCTAGGTGGTGCAATTGCAGTTGGATCCTGTGTCCTCTGTGTAAGTCTATCTCTGTAGGCAGCCTATCGTGCAAGTGTTGGCTTGTGTGTCAGGGTTGCTAGGGCCGACATCACGACTGTGTCTCATTGATCAAGGCATCAACAAGTTCCTGGGAGGACAACTGCTTGCCGATCATATCTGCAAAGGGAAGATCAAGACAAATGAGATGATGCGATATTGTGTAGGAAATATTCTCTGTGCACAAAATCATTCAGATAACTATTAAATTCAGTACAAAGGCCTTTTTAGAGCAAAACAGATCAGAAAATGTATATATTGGAAAATGAGTGAGAGATACCGACCTCTCATGATTCACTCCAGAGGGTTATTCAGTCTACAGACACCATTAAGAGCGCCATAGGAAATACTTCTTCTTACTACTAGGCATTAAACAAACTTTAAACGCTTGAAAAATAATAAAAATAAGTCGCAACTCACATCAAACTGAAATTGACACATCATCAAGTCAAAGGAAGTCACATTGTTTAGAAGCATGTTTTGTGACACTTTATCAATTATTCTTCTTGTAAAGTCTCAGAATAATTGATGAGATGTTCACTTTTGAACAAATTCGGATCTCAACATTTGTGTGTATCAGATGATTAATTCAGAACACAATGACCATCATGCATCACACATTTCAACCTATGAGATCTTTTCTGCCAAAAGCTTAATGAATTATTAATGATACTATGATGGGGGTTGCTACTGGATTGACAGGTGTGGATACGCAATGGTCATTGTGGTGTTCGTCTGATACACACAATGTTTTAGGTCCAAATTAGTCCATAAGTAAATCTCATGAAACATTCAAAGGATTACTTTAAGAATAATATTTAATGAAATGTAACGAGAACCTGCTTCAAATATTGCTAACATCCCTGGACTTTATGATATGCAAATTTCAGCTAGAGCCAAGATGTAATTAAAAAAATGTATGTTTTGTTAACACCTCGTAATACTACAAGATGGTTTCTTACTTTGGACCAGCAGGGCTGGTTCCTTGCCGCCTCCCGGAGCCAACATCTCCCTGCGGTATCTCTCCCCAGTGACGCGGCTGAGCGGGTCGGCAGCAAAGCAGCCGTGCCAGACCTGTGAGGCCACTGCCTTGGAGTAGAGGTAGGAGTAGTACTTGGCCCCATAACCCACCAGGTGCCCAAACCTTAGGTGCCATGCCTGTGAGGAATGGCAAAGAAAGCAGATGACTTAAAGGTGATGCATCAATAGTTCTATAATATTTCAATAATGTCTCCAAATTCAATTTTTTTTTTTAATGTAATTGATTCTAGGGAAGAACCTTTGATAGGTCAATGGCCTTTGTTCTTCACTCCACATTGAATTGTATTACATGTACCTCCTTTACTGTAATGCTTGTATTTTTGTGATATCTCTTGTATTGATTGTATTGTTTTTAAATTCAAGTTGTGGAAAATAAACAAATTGAATAGAGTTGAATAATCTGAGATAAACCTTGGTCTCCACCATAGAAACCATCGTGATTTTATCACTCTACGGTAAATACGTGTGTACATTATTGGACCTTCCTGAAATGTATGCACAAAATCAAGCGCACTTTCTTGCTTAGGCACCACAAAATGTCCTCAAACAGTGGTCTCACTCTCAAACTCCTTTGGTCCATATTCAGAACAGAGGTTTAACGCAAACAGTGTGCAAAACCTGGACTAACTTTATGGAATGTCAAATAAAACAACATGAGACACTATTATTGATTCAATATCATTGATTTTGTCCTCAAAATCCCTATTAAATATTAAGTTTATCCACATGATAATTATCAATATCACCCACTGTTCTGATTCTGTCATGAAAATGAATGGTTTTATAACAGCATAAGATGATTTATTTTGCGTCCCATAAAGTCTTAGTCTAAGTTTAGTAGGCGGTCTATGTTAAGCAACGTTGTCAATATGGGCCTTTGAGAATCGAGGCCAATAAATCTGGGACAAAGTTCTGGTTGGACTCACGGAGCCGGGGACGTAGGGGATGCTCGAGTGCTGCTTCTGGACCTCCTCCAGGAGCTGAATGGTGGGCTTGGGCAGCGGGTGGGACCCGTGGAAGACCTGGTCTAGGATGGAGTAGAAGACCTGGGTCTGCATCTCGTAGGCCGAGCCAAACTTCTTGGACTGGATCAGCCGGGTGATCATCTCCTCAGGAAGGGTCTGGGGAGAGGTAGGACGAGAGTGGGAAGGAAAGACATGATTTTTTTTTTTAAATGGTTTGCATGTCAATACTGCACACAGAGGGTTAAGACCAAATTACTGAGCAATTACGCATCTCAGGCGTTTTTATTCATTTGTTTGTATTTTCATCTTCATCAGCCAGAAGATCATCTCCTCAGGCAGGGTCTAAGGGAGGGGAGGTACGAGAGCAGCAAAGAAAGTTATCACAGGATATGATTTTGTTTAAAACAATGGTTTGCACATCAATATTGCAGAGAGACACAGAGTTAAGACCAAATTTTCGAGCATACTTCTCTTCTACAGCATTTGTATTCATTTGTTTGTATTTTCATTTACATTTTCAGCACCATGGCAATCTGCTATATTCTTCTTTTTTGTATTTTATGACTGTGAATAAATGAAATGAAATCCCACTAGCATAAGACAAGTTGACATCATTGCACAAAGGTGATTAGTTATCAGGACATATACATGTACCAGTAACCAAGACACAAAACAAAATGACCAAATATGACTTTTTAAGATTGTGTGCATCATTTGAGACAAAAGGGCAACAGTGACACACAAAAAGAGAGTTTACATACCTCGTTGGTTTGATGGTGTCTGGCAAACTCCCGCAGTACTCTGTAGTCGTTGGCAAAGTACTCCATCAGAATGGAAGGGACCTCGGCAAAATCTGTGGAGCATCTCGTCCCTGTTACATGCTGATAGCGCGTCCTGCCCAGCATTGCTATGGAAACGAAGCAGAAAGCGTTTACTGACTTGCTCACTCACTCCATGGAGCATGCAAAAGGAATTTCACAAAGGGTACCCTTAAAGGGGAAAGGAATGCTGTAACATTTGTTCAGGGTGTTATTTTGTCAGAGCTGTAAGGTAAGCTTAGGTGTAGACTAATGTATGATAAAAATTAAGATTTAAACCACACATTAAATGTACACTAATTTTCGGATGCTTGTCACAAAATCATTGATTTTCATCACAGAATCAAAATAGTGGGTGATTTCTATTACTCACTGTCATGATTATGTGGACAAACTCAATATTCCATGGTGATTCCAAGGACAAAATCAATCATAAACATGTTTCATGTTTATTTATTTGTCATCCCATTAAGTTAGTCCAGGTTTAGTACACATATTAACCACTATTGTGAATACAAGCCTTTATTGCTACAATGGTGGACAGGTGTGACACTATTTTTGTGGCCCAATGACTAAAAAGAATCCTACTTGGTGTCCCTGCATCAACTTACAGTGGATGGCGTGACCAAATTCATGGAACAGGTTCTCCATCATCTGAAAATATATAATAATACATTAAATAGACAATTGTTGCCAGGGCAGTTTAAATACACTGTATGTTCAAATCATTGTAGCGCTCATGTAATGTAGAACTACTGTAGTTATCATATATACACTTTTTTCAGATGACATGTTAAAGGTGGTTTATCACTGTTGCATACACCAAGTTCTGTAAAATGTTGCATGTTACACAGGAACAAGATAAAGTATCGGTATATAGTATACCGTTTATAACCCTATACAGGAAATTCCTCTTTCATCGGTTCATGTACCACAACAAAAAAATGACATATATATTATGTATATAAAATTACATTTCAGAAACACAAACATGAAATAGAAAAAAAACAGGTGACTGTAAAAATGAATTATTACGCAGTTAGGGAATAAGTTGTAAATAAATGGCTTATTGAAAAAGGTTTCCCTATCAAAAACGATAACACTAAAAGAAACCATCTGCATAGAGAGACATGCTAACAAACTTACCCCATGTGAGAGTAATGGTGAGGAATCAGGTCTTGAGGATCTGAAAAAAGAATGATATATGATGACACTCTGCATATCAATTAAACCCTCTTTGGTACCATTCTGTGAAGAGACCATTGACTGATAACACAGTGATTAGCCCATGGTAAGGAGAAGATTAAAGAATTAGTCCCCTATTTTTCACAGTGGTATAACTTAGGCATGTATACTACATCAATGAGTTTGGCCATGGACTTGCTACAACCAATGGTTTTGGCCATAAAATAACTACAATGATTAAAAACACTGACTGTTGTGTTACTGTGAAGAAGATTAATGAAATAACTACAATGATTAAAAACACTGACTGTTGGGTTACTGTGAACAAGATTAATTTCATGATGGAATTGTACATATTTTGATTGGGCGGAGTTGTGCCCAATTGAGTTAATACCTTCTCTGCTAGACTCCATATTACCCTATAGGAATGGTTTATATTCACACTGAAAAAATGACTCAATGATTGTGTGTGCACTGTAAACGCATGCAAGCCGATGTTGCAGCAGGACGTACGGTACAATGCAATATCTGACACTTTCGCTAAGCATAATACCATTTATTGCCACATACATGTACACCACCTATGCAAATTGCAGACATACACACACCATTTATGTACACATTAGAAATGTCTACAAAAAGAACTGAAGTGAAACCAAAAATGAAGGAACAAACGAAGAAAAAAAAACAAAGATATTTTCCAAGGGAAAAAAGAAATGCTGTATTTTGAGTGAGAAAAACTTGACAAAAACAGAACGGTTGGTGTCTTTGCTTACGGAAGACTACAGGCGAGCACGATCTTTGGGAGTTGATAGGAGCCGTCGTCTAGCTGCCTGCCTCCTCGAATCGTGAAATGACAGTCCTGATGAGGTTTCCCCGGGCGATGAAAGAAGTCGCAGTAGATATATCCCAGTAACCCCTCTGTCTCATGCTTCACCGCCTTCAGAGAGGGTGGTAGGGGAAAAAAATATGATCATAGAATTTAAAGGAGGAATTTCAGAATACTACCCTAGTTTCTGATTTCTCTTCACACATTCAGTAATCAGTGAATAATAACTACTTTCATTTACAGCATTTCAGTATGCCTTCACAAAGGCGACCTGATTACTTACCAGTTTGAGCACATCTGGGGACCAGACCTCCCCGTGATCCGGTGGAACATTCTCCAGCTCAATGCCATACAGCTTGTCCATCAGGACTTGGAGCCCTTCCATGCAGGCTCCCAGGGAGAAATAGGGTGTGTAGTCTGAGGGACTGATGGCGTACCTAAAATCAAAAGAAAGCAAAGACAGTTGCTGAATACTTGCTCCAGTACAATATCAAACAAATGCATACACAATACATACATGGGTTGTGCATGACACATGCACTATTACAATCCAAATCTCACCCTGAATTGATTAAAATTGTGCATTTTCAAGTGCATTTCAGTTCAGTTTATGAATTATCTTAAATCAAAGTCTCGGACAAACCTCAGACAAGCTCTGGGGTAACCATTAGTTACGTATGAACGTAATGATGTGAATAACATTTGTGTACATCACGAAAATGGTCAATTATGCTGGAGTGATTGCCAATGTTATCTCACCTCTCACTCCTAGTCATACCCATGTAGAATGGTGGATCCCAGGCCATGATATCCTGTATAGGGTGAGAGATGCCCAATGATGTCATATTTTGAAGACAGGGTAACCCATTTGACAGGGTAGTCATGACGGTTTATTGCCATTTGGTCCAATCCAAGTTGGTCCACTCACCATTTCGTCTACAAGGAACCCCTTAAATATACTGTTTTAGATTAAAATACTGGGTTACCTTATCTACAACTCTAATCTACACCATAACCTCAACTGTTAACCCTAATCCAGACCCCTACCCTAACCCTTTACCCCTATATATCGGCATGTGATGGTAGACGAAATGGGACTTAGACCAAATGGATTGAACCAAATGGCAAATCACCGTCATGACACTCAGCAGGAATCAGCAATAAACTTAACTATAACATGCATGAAATATCACAGTCATAGATTCATGAACCTCTTGAGCAAAAGTGAATAACTAATAGCGACAAAAGTCTATATTCATATAAAGTAAATTTGTAATTATGGAAAAGCGGTTTGAAAAACATACTTCCAGATGGCGATAGATTATGGCATGGCTATAATACATCATACGTTGCAGTATCAAATTTGTTCAACATCTCTTCATGACTTCTTTTGAATAGTCTAGTCAAAGCTGCCTTTAACCTGCCAAATGCTCTCATATAGAGAGTTCCCACAAGCAGCTATATTGGAGGACAAAACAATAAAAACCTGTGCATCAGACCATGAAAACAACGACTGTTCATGGTCTGATGCACAGGTTTTAATTGTTTGTCCTCCAGTATGGCTGCTTGTGGGGAACCCTCTATACACATCATACATGTAGATTATCTATCTATGATTCTATCGATTCAGGATAAGTGAAAATCCATATCCCTAATAAATCTCTTCCCTTTAGTGCAGCGCTTAAAATTTATCTCTTGTAATGTTGGGCAGGAGGGCGATCTAGTTAAGGTTGGTTGGAGGAATGAACTTACTGAAGCTCCTGGATTGTGTTGTCCTTTCATTGTCCTCATCAAATCAAGCTCCCTCTCAACTCTAAATTCAAACAGACAAAGCAAACAAAAACAAATTTAACACCGACATCATGAACATTTCATGACTTTTTTTTTTTTTTTGGGGGGGGGGGGACAATTTGTAATAAACATTGACTGTGATTTAGATTTAATTTGATTTGTAATCATGCTGCAGTCCTGGGGGGTGTTTCACCAAGCTATTCGTAAGTTACGAACGGCTTTACGAACGACTGGTGATCCCTTCTTGTGCTAAATCAGATTCTCAATGAACAAAGTGTGGTACCGCATTTAGCACAAGAAGGGATCACCAGTCGTTTGTAAAGTCGTTCGTAACTTACGAACAGCTTGGTGAAACACCCCCCTGGTGCCACATAATTATGTGCCTGACCCTATTTTACAAAAGAAAAGAAGACAGATTGTGTTGTGTGTATTTCAATCAGTAGTTCCAGCAAATACATTTTACTCTTCATACATCTTAACATATACAATGGCAAAATGTGCCTACCATAATATCAACACAAAGCACGGTTTTGATGCACACAGAAGTCAATGAATAACATAATTAATTGCAAAAGCCAACCTTAGGATCTCCCTTTGAAGTACATTTTTCCCCCTCGTTCCAAACTGAGAAGTGAACATACATATTAGTATCTCATCACAAGAAGTGTTACTGAGAACAACCTTAATAGGATTACGATTTTCAAATATTTCTGTCCATGCAAGCATCTGCTACACTATACATTTAGACTACTTAACAAAGAATCTAGATGAAATGTAATAAATCATAAACATGCGAAAAAAGTAGATGAAAGTCTCTTTCAAGTTCCGATACTCTAAATGGAACATCTTCAACAGTTTATACTGCACAACAAACATTACTTTATATCTGAGCCTTTTTCAAGTGTTAACGGGTTCAACGGTTCCTATATTATGAATGGAACACCTTCAACTGTATTGTCTTATATATACTGCAATACAAACATAACTTGACATTTTAGGGCTCCAAGAGGTTAAAGAGTGAACAAACTGACCTGTCGCGGAGTTTTTCTGAGGTGGTCGTGAGGAAGGCCATGACTTCCTCAGGACTGCCTGCCATGGTGCCGCGGAGAGCCCGATGGGCCCACGTAGGGAACTCCACTAGGTGGGCCAACTCATGTCGACCTGCTAGCAGTCTATCCAGGATCTCAGACTGGGTCTGGTTCGGGTGCAGGTAGATCTTGTATGAGGCTTCCCTCACCTAGCAACAGAAAAGGCAGGGAGGCAGAGTTGACTCTTGTAAGGCAGTCACAGTTGGCACGTATTGAAGAGAGCAAAGAGACACACAGAATTGATAATCACATTTGCAGCATTTAAGAAATAAATTATATTTTGATGCAAAAAACATTATCGCCATACATCATTATTCATAGCATACTCTGATATGCCAGCTCTGATATTGTCATAACAATTACCAGAGGGGAAAATTGTACTTTCTGAAAAAAGGTTGCATCAGTGCTCTTGGCTAATCCAAGCAAGCAAGTTTCTTTTTCAAGAGCCATATCAAGACCGCTGCAGACCATACGATTTTGCCACAATTGAGCAGTCGTAGGGGCAGTCATAAGGGCCAAGAACTGGAAATGTGACACCATCTTCTTGCCCAAACCAAAAGGCAGGAGCCTGCGAATCAGCCAGTCGCAAAGTCGTACGTCTCAGCGGATCATGTCATCTGCAGTAACCTTAAGACCACGTACCAGGGGGGTGTTTCACCAAGCTGTTCATAAGTTATGAACGACTGTATGAATGACTGGTGATCCCTTCTTGTGCTATATAAATGTGATACCACATTTTGCTCATTGAGAATCTGATTTAGCACAAGAAAGGATCACCAGTCGTTCGTAAAGTCATTCGTAACTTATGAACACCTTCGTGAAACACCCCCCGGGTTGTTTAGACTGTCACTGTGGAGTCATCTAAGGTGAAGCATTGACTGACATGAGGCAGTATAATATCAGGGGAAGAATGCTGATACCACCTACCAGGTCATTTGGACTGTTGCTGTGGAGGGAGTTGATGGTGACATTGTTGCCATTCAAGGTGAAGTGAGCAAGTTTCTTTTTCAAAAGGGATATAAAGGCCATGACATTGATAAAAAGACATGATCTTGCCATGATTCTGCAGATGTAACACTGGAAATGTGACGCCACAAATCCCAATGCCCAAATCCAATGGCTGGATCTAGTAGCACTTACCAGGTCGTTTGGACTGTCACTGTGGAGGGAGTTGATGGTGACATTGTTGCCGTCCAAGGTGAAGCAGTGCCTGATGTGGGGAGGCAGGTCGTCCTTAGAGATGCTATGCCCCGTCTGACTGCCCTGCAGGAAGTAGCTGCCCAGCATCAACAGCTCCTCGTTCAGGGCCACAAATCGCTTCCTCTGCACACAAACAGGTCAGATTATACACCAGAGCCCCATTGCATAAAACTTAACATTGATGGTAACTCTGCCATCAATGGTAACTACCATGTGGTAACTTCAAAGCCAATTAAATTTGAGGTTTCCATAGAAGTTGCCATTGGAAGCAAAGTTACCATCATTGGTTAGTTTTATGCAACAGGACCCAGATTCAATTCATATTCATGTTAAATCATTCATTCATTACAAACAAAATTAAATTCAACATCATTTTTTTTAGTCTGCAGTGTTTCTTTTATTCGTCTATTGTTCTGTTTTATGATAAAAATCTCATTAAAAAAAATCACTTTAGAAACCATTCTTACCTTGCTTTCTTCTAGATGTATACCGCTCTGCTCGAAGTCAAACATGAAGAGCTGGGCGACCCTCTGTGATTCCTCATCCATGGAGGACATCACATCCCGGCTGTCCAAAAGATCCCGTAGGGCTCTATGGAGCTCCACGTTCGTGTTCAGACTGCACAGAGAAACGTATAAATTACTGTATTTATAGCTCCTAATACACCAGTTCGTAGTTAGCTCTGGAGCAAGTTTGGTCACTACAGGGGTGTATGACCTTTCCCTTTTTCATTAGGATAAGCAGTTGATTAATATATCATTTCAAAAGGAGATGTTACGTAATGTGCTTACCCGACATAGCAACTTGCGATATTCAACCTCTAATAAAGGAACCATCTCAAAACAGGTGACAAGAATAGTAGGCTACGGTCTGTGAACAATTGGGAAAGCTTCTATTACATTGTTTATTGTAAACTAATTGTTGTCGTTTGGCCTGTTGTCAAATACCCCATGATTGAACACCTTGGTGTTCTTTTATAAATTGGATAACAAGCATATTCTAAAATAACTTATTAATGATGATGCATATCTCAGTGATTTAAAAACCAACAAGCTGGTTTGGTCACTATGACCTTCATCTGCCCATGCGCAAATTGTAATTACGAACTGGCTTATTATACCTCAGTTGGGGTGTTTGAACAGGGCAAAGCTCCAAAATGTGTATTCTATGGAGCTCTATGAAAGCTTTACATTTGTGTTCAGACTGCATGTGGACAAATGTACTTACATATAGAGTGTTTCTTATTTGCGTTCATACTGCACAGAGCAACATATGAATGAATCTATTTAAATCTAATAATTACATCTCAGCTGGGCGTTTCAACAGGGGAAAGATCCAAATTTGTGTTTCATGAAAATCCATGTTTGTGTTTAGACTGCATATGGACAAATGTGAGTGAAGTGATCCTTTGTTCGTATTCATACTACACGGAGAAACATATAAACAAATCTATTTAGCGCTCATAATTACATCTCAGCTGGGGCGTTTTGAACAGCAATCTGGCAGTCAATAACAATTCGGGTTTAACCCTGGGTTCCTAGTTCTGTTATTGGGATAGAATATTTTAAACAGGATTTTTTTCCATTTTCAGTAGTTTTTACAAAAAATTATTTTCCTACAAAAGGGCTACCCTGTATTCAATTCTCCTACTTACACCTCCACTGTAGCACTGACTGCCATGCAGGCATCTTCTGCAGCTTTCCGGAACCTCTCATCGGGGTGTGCTATTCTGACAAAATCAGACTGACAAAGGAAACAAAGCAAAACAAATAAAAGAAAGAAAGAAGGATACACTGATATAACTATCTATGAATTACGGTGTATTTTACTTTTATCTTTTTCCTCCTTTTTTTTGAGGGGGGAGGGTGGGCAGTGTTGTGGATTCTGAAGTACTCTTGAAGAATTTCACAAATAAAATGCTAAGTAACTCTTTAGTAAACTTCTCCTCTGGGGCCTCAAAATTGTTTATAAGAGCATTTACAAAAGGGCAAATGCCATGAAACCTTACTAAGCCTAGGTAGGTACTCAAGTGCACTCAGCTCTATGCATTTTTAGTAAAGTTTCATGAAAATAGAGTACCGATGTGTGACGTCACATGAGCATGATGTCAAGACAGCTGGTTCTAAACTATGCGGGTAGAGTAAACATCGGTGATCACAACAAAAACTCTCATAGGGAGTGCCCGACACTAGCCTGCTAGACAATGTCAGACCAGTGAAATGCTCACTTCAGTGACTTTGCTTAGAACCAGAAACCTGCATAACAATGGATATGACTGCACCACTTCAGTACTCTATGGCTCCTGGTGTTTAGGCCTTATTTCAGGCTTGCAATATAGGGCATTTACCAGTCCGCCCAATTTCTATCAGCAGTGGATTTGCAGAGTAATGACTCCTGGGGGCTGTTTCACGAAGCTGTTCTTAAGCTAAGAATGACTTAATGCACGACTGGTGACCCCTACCTCTGCTAAATCAGATTCTCAATCATTTTGATTCCCATCAGCTAAACTTGAAATCATTTGTACATTAAAATTCTTGTCGTTAACAAACGTTTGAATACAAAGATTATGATTGGTCATATTTGCTTAGAATTGTGGGAAATTCACTCCCACTGAACAAGAAAAAATTGGGGTTTCTCATTTAGCACAAGAGCAGGTCACCAGTCCTGCATGAAGTTGTGCTTAACTTACATACAGCATTATGAAGCAGGGCCCCTAGTGTTTGGACAAAGCTATAGGTGCTATGTCCAATTTCAGGCTTGCAAAATTTGGGTGTTTACAGGGGGGTGTTTCACCAAGCTGTTCGTAAGTTACGAACGACGTTACGAACGACTGGTGATCCCTTCTTGTGCTAAATGTGATACCACACTTTGTTCATTGAGAATCTGATTTAGCACAAGAAGGGATCACCATTCGTTCGTAAAGTCGTTCGTAACTTACGATGAGCTTGGTGAAACACCTGCCAGGTCTGCCACAATTTCCGTCAGCAGTGGAACCAGAGATGCCAACCTCTTGACACAAAAAATCAGACTGAATATCCTCAAAAATCGTATTTTTGAGTGAAAAATCAGATTTTCACGAAAACTCAACATGACCAGTGGCCTGTTGGCCCCAAGCCAGGAAAATGTTAGAAAAATGTTTTACTTGTAACAATGGGAAAGTGAAATGTTTGCTCTTTCATCTGATCTTCACTCTTTTCATCCCATACCGATTACAGTATTACCAATAATGGGACATCTTCGCTGTAAAGCAAATGTATAAGTGGCAACACATGCTATCACAATAGTATGAGAGCATCTATTTGGATCTTAGAATAAAGATCAGCGAAGTCACCAAAACCAGACCTGCCAACTTCTGGAGTTCAAAAACTGTATTCTTTAATCCAACAAAAAATGTATTAAAAAAAAAAAAACGGATCAATGTCTCTTATAGTTCCTACATCGGGCATTTTTTATGGAGCATTGGTTGAATATGCATGTCATGACTGGTGTGCTCGATGAACCAATGGACATCCCCAAATTGCTAATGTGAGATGCTGGTAGGATACTTTACAATACAGAATGGGCATTTCGCTATTGAATATGGCACAAAATAAGATTTAAAAAAAAAAATAAAAAAAAAAATAAAAAAAAAAAAAAATCGTTTTTTTTTTTTTTTTTTTTTTTTTTTTTTTTTTTTTGAAAATCGTATTTTTTAAAGGAAAATCGTACTGTCGTATTCAGTTCTAAAAATCGTACTAAATACGACAAAATCGTACTGGTTGGCATGTCTGTGGAACGCATTGTTGTCATTTCTGCACCTGCGTGAGCAACTCACCAGATCTGCAACGCGGCACAGGGCGTCGGAAAGCTTGTCAAACAATACCACGGTCTCTGGGCTAGGCTTGGAATGGATGACCTCATTCAAAAGCTCCTTGACCTCTGCCAGAGACTTCTGCTGGGCTTCTGCAAAACCCTCAGGTCTAGTTAGCTCAGGCATACCAAACAGGCCCTGTAGACAAGAGGGGGTCGGGAGAAGGGGGGAGGGGGGGTACATGGCAAGATTCAAAATGTTCACTCTCCAGATGAAGAGCCTGTTTCACCACTCATCTCTCCCATATTTCTAAAAATTCATTTATATGTCAGCATGTGAGCTGTAATGTTTACATTTCTTTCTGTACCAATGCTAAATTTTAAATGAACAATATGCAACAATCTGCAATGCGTTATATATGTAAATAGTCATCAACAATTCAATCATCAAGATGTATATCGCACCCTTTAAATGAGTACTGTACATATATATCACCGAATTCATGTTATGACGACTATATTTAACAACTGCAATATCTTTTATAATCTATCAATAATTCTGTAGATAAGAAAATATGTTCCTTCATTGTAAATCAATATCTATAAGTCTCTTGACTTTTCACTTGATGTATGTTGTTTTGTTTTTATCAATACTGCATTTAATTGAATCTCGAATGGGTTATGAGTATCAGCAGAAGTACATGTAAGCAGCATTGAAGCTTGCTTGGAGTAAGAAGTCTGGAAAACTGTGCATTACTAAGCCGGCATAATTTGTGGGCTGCCTTCTCTGAACCAAGAAACTGAACAGCGCGACTCCCGCATAATCTGTTGCATGGGCAATAGACGACAAGCTATTAATAAAATTCAAATTTCATATCGGGTGCAATTAACCCACAACCTTTTGGTTACTGCAGTTCCATGGCAAATTTTGAAAATTTAACTTGACACGGGTCCATGAAGCCTAAAAATGTAATAATTAGTACTACAAGTGATTATTTTGTCAAATGAATAACCACCATATATCTGATTTTGTCCAATTAATAGCTACCATGAGTACAAGTGAAACAATTCATCGTTGATATCCAATGGACAACTCCTCAGTGATCTCATGACTGATTTTCTCTCCAATTGTCTCCATTTGCAGTCCAATTCGTCCATGTTTTAATGAACCAACGTATCCATGGACTGTGCGCTATACAAATTCGACAGCTCATAAGGCCGCTGACGATATCTTTAGTTCCACTTGAACCCACATAACTTTCAGGTCGAACTTCTGCCCGCACCTACCACATTCTTTCCTGACGTATCTAGCTTCCGACTCGTTTTGGAATTGAAGGCTGCACCCAAGGGTGACCACGTTGTCACATTCCGCTGGGCATTGGGTGAACGTCTGCTTTGCAAGGGGGATATTCTATTTTTTAAACAGTGGACGATACTCCTCCGCAGAGAAGCCATGTCCTGCAAAATAGAATTAGAGAGAATACAAAACAGCTTATTGATGCATTTTATGGGTGTGATTTACTGATTTGCTATTTAAAACAGTTAGCAGGCAGTATATTTTTATACCTCATAGAACAACAATTTTCCACATTTTCTTAAAATGGTTTCTTCAATGAATTAACAGTCACAAGTTTTGATATCGACAGGAATAACCGTCTCACTGAGGGCATTCTTTAATCAAAATGTCAATTTTTATACATATCTCTAAGTAGGGAGTTCAGAGGAGCCAGCTAGAGGCAATCTCGGCAGATCCGACGACGTACTACAGACTACAATGACTAGTCTACCTACCAGAGAATGAATTTTCCAGCTGCGCACACACACTCAATAGTATGCAAGTCCGATGAAATATCAATTCCCTGTAAGCAGAAGTCAAGTGACAAATTTTGACAACCGTTTCATCTAACTCTAAGTAAAGCTAGCACTAGAATACTTGGTGAAGCTAATAATATAACTTGCGTCAAATTCAGCATGCCATAATTAGACAGGAATAACCATCACATTCGGGGCATTCTTTAATCGAAATTACATTTTTGGACTTACCCCCGAATAGATGAGGTGTTCAGAGGAGCCAGATGCAATCTCAGCGGATCCAACGTCCTATACAGAGAAGTCCTGATTGTTCGGTCTGTGCCATAATACTATTACTCTACTGTATTGACTATTGTCCCATTCATTAACAATTGTGTTATGTTTCTGGTGAAATTTGAAGTTTTCCTGTTTTTGAAACTGCAACTTGCAGACTCAACAAGTTAAACGACTAAATCACAGTGTTTGAATTAAGCCAACAAACTCATATTTTCAGAAAAAAAAACTTACAAAGGGAGATCGACTTACAATAACAAATAAATTGGAAAAACTTACGCCAGGTCTTCGGCTTTGCAACTGCACTGGACGGGGAGAGCTGCGGAAACGGTACATTCGCAGCGCTCTACATCCAGTCTTTCTAGCTTGGAGTGCGTTGTGGCATGGCTCCGGTGCGCGGATCTTCCTAGTCATCTTACATGATAAAGAGTACGGTATAAATGAATACTTTCAAGTTTCAAGTGTTATTGCCACTGATAAATCTTGCGTAAATGTCAAGGGAAAACTGTCAGACTACTTTTCATGCAATGTAGGGGTACGACAACGAGAAAATCTGTCTCCGCTTTTATTTGAGTTGTTTTAAACGATTTTGATAAACACATTGGCAGATTGTAGAGCGGTCTCCATTCGTTTATTATCTGCTTTGGTAGATTCACAGTATGTAAGCGAAGATGAAATTGAGGCTTTTTCTAGACTATTCTGCTTATTAAATGCCGATGACACCCTCATTTTCGCTGAAAGTCCAGAGGAGCTTCAAATTGCATTGCATGGAGTTGAGGATTACTGCTTGAAATGGCATCTTCAAGTTAATACTAGTAAAACAAAAATTGTAATTTTCTCACGAGGAAAAGTGAGGAAGGTACAATCATTCGTATTTAATGGCGACGAGTTGGAGATTGTTTATGATTTTGTTTATTTAGGAGTGACATTCAACTACAATATGGCAGCTTCAAGAAGGCGGCCATCACAAAGCAAGTGATTCAGGCTCAAAAGGCTTTATGCTAGTTAAAGCAAAGAGATTGCAGTTATTACTCAATGTGAGTTATTGATCGTATGGTGTTACCGATTTTGTTGTATGGAAGTGAGGTTTGGGGATACGGAAATATAGGTCAAATTGAAATATATTTCACAGAAAGTTTTTTTAAGAACTATTCTACATGTTAATAAATGCACTCCTGACTGCATGGTTTATGATGAAACTGGTCGATCTAACCCATGTCAAATGCAGAATGGTTGGGTTTTGGTTAAAGATCGTCAAAGGGGAACAAACCAAGCACTCATTTTTACTTTACCATCTTTCAAAATGCTTGAGCCAAAATGAAGTCTTGAATTCAGCATCAAATTATATTGAAGATATATTGAACAATGCAGGATTTGCTAATGTGTGGTCATCTCAGAGTCATAGATTTAAATCTGAATGGGTATTGAAGGGATTGAAATTGAGACTAGCTGATATCTTTAAACAGGATTGGAAAGCTACAATATGGAGTAACCGCTTGTGTTCCAATTATAGAATGTTTAAAGGCCTATGGGAACTGGAAAAGTATCTGCTGTTTCTAATAGTAAAGATGTTACTACTTTGTGTAGATTCAGATGTAGATCACACAGTTACCTGTAAATGATAATAGGTTTGACTCAGACATGTCGCAGGATGATATATGTACACTCTGCTTGTCAGATACAGGGATGAATTCCATTATATATTTGTTTGTCCTTTCTTTTTGGAAGAGAGAAAGTTATAACCAGTATTACGTAGCCGTAGACCTAGCTCTATCGAAATGGATAAACTTTTTAAGATGCGAGACTCTTGCCAGTTGAGAAAATTTGTTAACATAATCATGAAGTCATTTCAGTCATGAACCAAAAACAAGTGATCTTGTTGATGTACTGTTCAGCGTCATGAACATGGAGTTACACGTAGTGGTAGAATTGTAAGAAATCCTGTGCGCTTGGTGTTGTATAGTGAAGAAGTTATGTACTCTATTTACTTTATGTATTTGTATGTATTCATGTTATTGTATATCATTGTAAATATGTTGAACTCTCATACCCCGAGAGGGGGTCGATAGAGTTAATAAAATCTTATCTTTTCTTATCGTATCTTATAAAAAAAAAAACAAGCATCAAGAATAACCGTGTAGGCGTAGATGGCGGGTGTGTATGTGTGTGTGTGTGTGTCAGTGGAAGGGGGGGGGGGGGTGGTGGGGTTGGAGGAATCAGGGATACCCGTACCCCTCACTTACACTCACTTTTTTAGGCGGTTCATCCCCCCCCCCCCCCCACCACCACCACCACATTTTTTTAGTTCTTAAATTTGAAGAAAAACATTAAAAAAAATGTCATCACTAATCCACGTTATCAATCATTGAATGCCAATGATAGCAAAATAATAGGGGGGGGGGATGGGTGATGGAGGAAAGGGAGTGAAATCAAGATGCCGGAGGGAAGGGGGGGGGGTCGTATAGAGATCCCAGAGCGTTCATGACAACGTTAATTCTTGTAAGTGAGCGAGTTGGAGAGAGGACAGAGAGGGGGAGATAGAAAGAGAGGGGGAGAGAGCGAGAGAGGGTGCGGGGATCATCTCATTACCACTGGCATGGAGATGTGTCGTAAGCAATGGGTCTGGGCCCTGTTGCATAACACTTACCATTGATGGTAACTTTGCCCCCAATGTCAACTTCTGTGGAAACATTGAATTTGATTGGCTGTTGAGCGATGTTACCATGGTAGTTACCATTGATGACAGAATTACCATTAATGGTAACTTTTACGCAACTGGGCCCTGGTAACGAAGGATTGATTGAAGGGAAAATACACATCCTTAAGTTAAGTTGGTTTTGATAAAAGCAAAAACATGAATTACACAAATCAGTGAAGGTTTAACAGAAATCCGTCCACGGGATAACAGAGTTATGAATCTTAAAATTTCAAGGTTTGTCCGAGTAGCAACAACTAAGAGTGCGTTCCAGCCATTGAAACTGAATTACGAAATACAGAAAAAGATATTATTTGCGAAGTTGTGAAAACATTACGAAAAAGGATTACTGATGTTTTAGATCCTCAGTGAAAAAAAAAAGGTGAGGGATCAAGACATAGAGAGAGAAATTGCGAAATCGGCTCTTCAACGGGAATGAAGGCAGCCGGAATGTACATGCCGGGAGTGACGTCATACGAACTTTCTAATAGAGGCCACTGATCTGTAACGTATTTTTATGTGGATCGTGGCCCGCGCCCGGTACCCAGCCCCAACCCCGCAGCCAGCCGCCTTGCGATAGCTTCGCTTCCGTCGCCGCGCCCACGTATCACGGACCGCGGCACACGTCACACCTGCTGTATCATCGGCTAAGTGAAACTGTGTGATCTAAATATTTGCCCAACTGTTTTCTTTTGAATATTTCAGCTATCTAGCGCAAAGTATTCAGCAGGAGTTTGGTAAGTTGAACAAAGTTAAACTCATCTATTTCGGTGACGGGAAGTATTGGAAGTAAGCCAGGCTAACGTATAATTCCTTTGTAGTAACTTATCTACACAGTCACAGTACAGGGTCCCCACGAAACATCCCCACGTATTACCTTCGGCGTGTGGCAAATGCAGATCAAGCGTACGGTGGGGTCTAGCGAACCATCGCATAAAATAACCGGTGGAGTAAAGTAACGTCTAACGAACTCCATTCCCGATCAATTACATACATGTTGTAGTTGTTGTTATTCTTATGGCTATCGGTCAAAGTTGAAGTTTGTTGCTAACAGCATCGCATCGCTAAGTCCTGCATCGTGTTCTTTGGGAGAATGATGTATGAAAATGGATCTTTTTCAGATCGTCTTCTTAATTTCAAACTTTTTTCTTTTTCTTTTGCAAAAATTAAAAATACATTTGTAATTTTATGTAAAGAGAACCACTTTCTTACAAGTTTATTTGTTTATTTGTCTTTCTCCAAATACAATTTAACATATGAACAACGAGTTACAGAGTACTTAAAGGAATAAAGGAACAGTAAATTGGAACAAGTTTACAAGTCGCATCACATAGAAGATAGATGAGGAGACCTTATGAAAGCATAGCTTGTTAAAAGGGTACTTCCATACGACACCCCAGTCCCATACAGGGCTCTCGCTATATGGAAAATAACCCGTGGCGCAACCCAATGACATTTATTTTAAAAAGTTATTTTAGCCTTAACTTGAAGCACATAATTATGAATGTGCTGTGAACGCGCGAACCGCGCGCTTTACGCATACAATGCGCGTGCTAATAGCTAAGGGCCAGTGCTTGCATTTACTCGTCGAATGCGATGTCATCGGCCGCGAATATAGGCGCTCGATTGCCGATCCATGTCCATATAGAATAGCGTGATTCCATGTCCAACTCTTGTTTCTAACCTGTGTGTGATACACACATCACTGTTGGCGCTGTGTGTGTGTGTTAATAATTCACGCATAACTGCACTCTGTGCCTGTGTGGTGCCTGAAGTGAAATCGGCAAATGGATCACGACTCTTGATGGCCTGATTGGTGCAGTTTAGCTTCCTAAAACAAAATAATATTAATATTATCATTAAATATTAAACTATGTTTCATCATGAGTTTTGTGTCAAAAATGTGAAGTGTTCCTCTCTACCAAAAGAAGTGTAATTTCAACATGTGTTTGTCATGATATAGCTTCTTTGTGTTTCTTCCTGTTCATATATTATATTTCTTTATTATTTGTTTGTATTTTGCAACACAATATGTTGTTCGACGCTACTACTGGTAGTTATGTCTTGCTTGCGTTGTTGCATGTTTTGAGGGTAATGTCCTTTACAAAGTCAAGACAATCAAAATGTGTCTGCTGATCAGAGAAAACTGCCTTTTGTTCACAAATGTAAATGACATTTAACATGGTGTGTTGGTGACTCATTGCTGGAACTGATGTCATACCCGTTCAAGAGAACGAGTAAGAGAAATGTTTTATTTAGTGGTGCGATGGTGATGAGTGATGGTAAAGAGGGGAAAAAATTGTTGTTTTTTCATGGTCCCTCATTATAAGTAAGCTCATGTTCAACTTATCACCCTTCCATTTCACCCCATCGTGTTTCTGTCAGCAGAGTCATTATCCACAACTCCACATGTAACCAGATCTGTTCTTCAATGCTATTCGTAACAACAATCCCCCCTTAAAAATCATAAATGCACAGCGCAGCCTAGCCTAGCCAGCCCCCCAAACATAAAGGAATGCTAATAGCCTTGCACGCGCACGAGGCATCAGCACGATGCCAGGACACGTGGTCTGCCGACACAAGTTGCAAGCTCCGGCATAAAAATTCCATGCTTTATCATGATTGGTCACTATTGCGCATATCAGAAAACTCATTAACCAATGACACTCTGTATAGTGTTTTCCTAGGAAAGCACGCTTATTGGCAAGCATAAACATCACAGTCGCCCTGAGAGACTACCGTGAGAACCTTTCTCTTTCCCTGCCTCGATCTTCTCTTTACCTAGAGCTCTCTCTCTCTCTCTCTCTCTCTCTCCCATTCCCTTTCCTTTTCTGTCTCTGCCTAGCCCATGAATGCAGTGCGCCCCAGAACTTAGGAATTTGAGATGGTGTAAGATTACAAGTTGCCGGCGCGCACGAGGTATGCGCACGCTCGTAAATCTGACATGCCATTGTGACAGCCATAATAAACAAAGGCGAAGCTTTTGGTTACCATTGGTTACTGTTCCTCGTTCTGTGACTGAAGTATGTTAGATATCAGGCTTACCTTTTGCATGATCTTAATAGTGTACATTATCATTTGCTGCAGGTCTCGACCTCACATTCTCTCTGCCTCTAATCTTCTTTTAACTTTCTTGATCTCTCGCAAACTTCTCTTTTTCATTCCCTGCATCTGTCTTCTTTCTACCGCTCAATCACTCTCCTCTTTTTCTTTCTGTCTTTCTCTATCTTCTTTTTACTCTCGTTCCCTCTCTCTCCATCTTCCTATCTCTATCAACTCCTCTCTCGTTTTCTTTCCCTGCCTCTCCCGCTATCTTCTTTCTACCGCTCTCCTTTCCTCTCTTGTTATTTCTCTGCCTCTGCCTTGATCTTCTCTTTATCTTTCTCTCCTTTTCTATTATTCTTTCTCTGCCTCTGCCTCTATCTTCTCTCCACCACCCCCCTCTCTCCTTTCCCCCTTTTCTTTCTCTGCCTATTCCTCTACTTTCTTTCTAGCTCTCCCCTTTCCTCCCTCTTTCTTTCTCTTTCTTTGCTTGTCTTCTTTCTACCACTCAGTCACTCCCTTTCCTCATTTTCTTTCTCTGCTGTTCTCTATCTTCTTTTTACTCTCGTTCCCTCTCTCTCCATCTTCCTATCTCTATCAACTCCTCTCTAGTTTTCTTTCCCTGCCTCTCCCGCTATCTTCTTTCTACCGCTATCCTTTCCTCTCTTGTTCTTTCTCTGCCTCAGCCTTGATCTTCTCTTTACCTTTCTCTCCTTTCCTATTCTTTCTCTGCCTCTGCCTCTGTCTTCTCTCTACCACCCCCTCTCTCTCTCCCCCTTTCCCCTTTTTCTTTCTCTGTCTAATTTCTTTCTAGCTCTCCCCTTTCCTCCCTCGTTCTCTCTCTTTCTTTGCTTGTCTTCTTTCTACCGCTCACTCACTCCCTTTCCTCGTTTTCTTTCTCTGCTTTTCTCTATCTTCTGTTTACTCTCGTTCCCCCTCTCTCTCTCCCCATCTTCCTATCTCTTATTGTAAGATGTCTGCACTGTGGTGATGTTGATTGTTTATTAAAGATGGGTAGCGTGGTCTTTCAGTGAGACTCTTAACTAATAGTACAAATGTAGAAGACGACGATAAAGATGTAGACGGATAGAGACGATGAATTAGAGTTGACGATCCTTTATTGAATGTATCTCGTGGATGTACATTTCATGATCTGGAACAGTCATATATCAATGGTACACGATGGTTGAGTAATACAGCTGTTGAATATATACAAAGAAGTAGCTATGTTGTAATAGCTAAAATGATGCTGTGGTCCCTCTGTGACATAGCACTTTAAACCTACACGAGGCGGCTAAAGAGAGATGCGACTATCCCTGATGGTGGTATAGAAGCAGAGTCCTTTATTCTGGACTGGGTGTGGAGTTTATACCAGGGAGGAATTTAGTAGGAAGGGAGTATTGTTTATCAGGAGCTAACTACCGAGGACAGATAACCACTAGGGAGGAGAGAGCGGGAGAGAGGATGAGAGTAAAACCGAGAGAGAAAGAGTGAATATATGGTCCCTGTGTCCTTGGCTTTATTGCCTGACAACAGAGAGAGAAAGGGAGAGAAGGTGTGTGTGGGGGACATGAAAGGGAGGGGTATGGTGAGATCTTACATTATCAACTTCACTCTCTCTTCCCTCCTTTATCTCTCCATCACTCCTTGTTTTGCCTTTTCATCTCTCTTCCTCCAGCTTTCTCCATTCCCCCCCCCCCCCTCCTTCTGTACATCATGCTAAAATGCCGAGGTCTATGGTCGCAAGAGGGATTTATTATGGTCTATATCTGTGTACTGCGCTTAATTGCGACCAATAAACAGCTGGCCAATTATGTAAGCTGGCCAACTTGATGGACTGAAAATATTTCAATATAAGGTGAATCATAAAGACGTAATCTTTGCTTTGAGTCACATTTTTTTTATGAATGAAACATAACATTAATTCATCAACTCACTAGTAGGCCTAAGTCTTACCAGACAGCTGCGTATACCTCCAAGTCTACGTAGGTGTCATAATACCCAGAGGTTATCACGATGGCTTTACTATAGTTACTATGAGTCAAAGATGCATTGTAAACTACATGTACGCACAGAGTCAAGTCATTTACCAACAGATTTGTAAACAAAATAACTCAAAGCCTGCATAAATTTGCAATCAAAATCCCCAATACTTCACTTGTGCTTCATGACCTCATGAGGTCAGATTCAGTGTTAGGTCAGATGGGGACACCTCTGGGGTGAGGATGGTGATAAATCTGTAATTAATCTGTTGTCTCGCCAATGGCTTGGAGCCCAGGACCCAGGGGACTGATAAGAAACTGAGTTGCTTGTCTGTCTTCACCTCCGAATGGACCACTAAGCTTGTGGAATGCCACGAGTTGAGCAAACTCCGATCGGTAGCGTGGATTGCGCAACACGTGGTTATGCAAGTTAAGACATGTGGTTTCGATTTGTCTCAACTCCGACCTCCCTTCTCTCTCTCCCTCTCTCTTTCTAAATACTGTATATCGTCTCGTCCATCCACTCTCTCTTTCCCTCTCTCTCCCCGATGTTCGAAGTGGAAGTGTGTGCCGGGGTAGAGTGGCCATGTACTGTGTGTGTGTGTGTGTATCGTGGTCATATTCTGTGTGTGGGTGCGTGTGTGTGTACCTTGGGAGTATTGTCGGGGTATCATGCGGCTCGAGTTGTTCCAGTTCTACCACTGGGTTCTTGTGTGCGCTGAACATGTGCAGGAATGACCGATGGATGGCTCTGCCTGCATTGCATGTATGTACGGTAATCGGGCGATTCGCACAGGCACATTCAGTGGTTTAGATATTCCCTGCTCTGCCGGTGCGCGCTAAAGCTGGAATCGTACTTTGAACAACAAACTATAAGACACGCGGCGCTATGTTTTTAAATTGAAATAGGCGTGGCGGTATTTGTTTAATATTAATAACTCGTGGCGCTGGTTTGGGTCAACCACAGAACCCGTGGCGGCACCGCCACTGGTTCTCAACGGTGGCGAGAGGCCTACATGTGTAATATATAGGCCTGAGTCGAATCGATTATTAAGCCGGTGTTCGATCGAAGAAGTCGAACTCCGATTTCGTTTTGATGAATTCGATGCATCGACGAAATTACCAAATTGACTAGAAAACACAAAATCTTTTGTTTGATAGTCCTGTTATACACAATTTATCTTCATATTTTCACAATTTTAATTTGCTTACTTGGTTCCTACTCTCTTTTGTGAGTTTTGCAGGTAACGCATCAAGAGAATGAACAGGTCGCTCGATGATCAAGCAGCTACTACATACTACTTGGATTTGATTCGTTCACTACTACAGCGCAACGCCACAACAAACAATTGTCCATAGACTTTGTACAACGGATAGCATCGTGTGTTGTGAAAACCCGGAAATACAGTGGCAATCGTGCGTAAGGCTCATTTGCATACACGCTGCCGACGTACAGACTAATAGAGCGTCTCCTTACAGCGATTCGGAGACCACTGATTGGTGCATCGCGTAGATCACGTCATAACCATGTGGTCGCCAAAACAGTGATACAATATCCAGTCACGTTGTCCGAAACCCGGAAGCGATTTTTCGACGCATTAGGGTTACGAAAAAAAAAAATCGCAACCCGGAAGCTGATTGACTTTCTGCCCGTTGCAATAGACTCCAGATTCCAACCTACATACATGTGTATACGATGCCATATTGACGCTAATTTGTAAGATTTTGACGGAAAAACAAGAAGTAATCGAAATTCGCTTACATGTGCAGTATCGGTGAGAAAATAGATTCTCCGAGGTTACCTATCATAATTCATATAAAATATAGGAAAGTGAAATTCTAGGTCAATTTTGGTACGAGGTGATAGAGAATTGCATGCTTGTTTATGTGGGGAAATGGAAGGATTGCACTGCGTATGCTTACTATATTTTCATTCATAAATTGGCTCTTGGCAGTGGCTGGGTGACGTCATGTATCGATGCATCGATGTTCGATCGGCGCAAAGCCATCGAACACCGGTTTCTGAAAAAATCGATATGACTCAGGCTTAGTAATATACTTGCTGTATATATACACATGTTCAGGTCCATAGGGAATTGTGGATATTGTGCACATAAATTGTGGTGACTTCAAAACCATGAATTCTTGGACTGTTTTAAAGTCTTCCAAAGATTCATACATTAATTCCATGCCCCCAAACCTTAAAAATAATACCAGCTTACCAATTCATTAGGAGAAAATCCACGATTTATTCCCGTTCAGCTTATGTAGTAGCGTCTGCTCTCCGCTATGTTTACACGTCGAATAAACGTATTAGCATACGAAAAGAAATTTCCACCGTGACTAGTCTTTATCAAAGTCTGATGGCATTATTAAGCTCGTAATTTGTAGAAGCTCATATGTCAAGTTTTGTAGCAGACAAAAAATAAAAACATTGTACCCAGGTTATAATGAACATTTACGTATGTCATTGAATATAAATAAATAAAACTGCCAACTTGATGAGATTTTGTCATTTATTTCTAAATTATAAATCGTAACAACATTTAAGCACAAATAATATCGCGAGGGCTATTGTGCGCACAGCCTGGATGTTTACAAACATGCTATCGGCACTTCTTTCGCTGAGCCAACTATCGTCCGCCCCGTTACGTGTCAAATAAGGGCTAGGGGGAGCTACGAACTTTTACACGAAAATTTCCTGAGGTTAGAAATCTGACGAGCGGTGAAACCTGATTAGCAAAACTACTTAGAATTGTGAGTAAAAGATTATGTCTTTCATTTTAATTTGCGAATCATATTCCAATTAGTGCAAGAAAGACGGCCTGCAAGTGATTTCAATTAATTTACGCAAATTAAATAGTTATGCGTATTTGAAATTATAGGCCGTTCTGCCTTACTTCGTACACACGGCCTATGGAGTTTGAAGCTGGTGCCCAGTCCCCAGCAGCCCTGTCTGCATCTGTTAATGTGATACCATCTTACCGTGAGTTATCTTTTGTGTTAGAACGTGATCATTTTATAAATCTATTCGATCATCAAAATCCTCTGCGGTTCTTGTAGCCTAGTGTAGTGACTGAGACTACCATCATGGTTCTCTGCTCCAAACTAGAACCACGCTGCCCCTGGCTGCGATACAATGATATGAACATGTAGACTTTGCTCACTGCCTAACCAGGGTGGTATTTCATAAAGCATCAACGGCAGCGGCAAACTCAAAAATCAGCGGCAAACTTGAAATTCAGCGGCAATTTTTGATTTAGCGGCAAATTTCAATTTCATAAAACTTTTGCCGCAGAAAAAATTGCCATAATTGGCTCAATTGCGGCAAATTTTCGCCGCAGCTCCAAGAGGTGCGGCGAACGTCCGAAACTGCGGCAAATCTCTGAAACAGTGACAATTACTGGATTTACTGCTGCAATTGGTGATAGCCATCAACATTAAAAGCATTTCTCTGAGTGATAGTAGTGTCTCCTGAGTCATTGGAGGTGTCTTGGATCCCAAGAGAGGTTGCACCACTCCTAAAGAAATAAAAACTGTACAAATACATGTATACTGTATGTAGAAAATGCCAGTCATTAACAAAGTACACAAGACACTTGCTTTATACAGTGCACATTACTATAAAGCTTTAATTGAGCAAATCATCATTGCATATATGCACAATAAAAACAATCACTTTACATGTAATGGACACCATCAGCTTGAATTGATTTAATATCCTTGACCATATTAAAAACTCCACTAATCATTGAATACAATCATGTACAATGGGGCTACAGTGTACAGTAAGTGTACATGTTGGTGACAGACTAGAGGGATTATTGATGACATATTTCGGGATAGTGTCACCATTCATGCTATTTTATAAATATTCCTCCTCACAGGTCACCTTTCAAGTGTATTCACAGATGCATCGGTCGTTGATCCCTGAGCAGCGGCCATCTGCTGCAAAGATCCCTGGGTTAGAGAGGCCATGATCCAGGCTGCTCCTATTCAAAAGAGAAATATTGCTTTGATTAGTAAAATGAAACAATTGGTTTTATTTAAGTCAAATAGTGGCTCTTTTTCCCATGGAATTACCAAGCTAACATTTTTAAGCTAAGAAATGTAATTGCAAAAATAAACTTTGCACTGATTTACCTCCTGTGTTAAACTACCAGTAACAGTGCATAAATCTAACAGTATCTTAATGGAATTACACAAAGTTTTCAGTTGACTAATAAAGATATAATCTTGCCTGGATGCTTCACTCACTTTCCCTGAAAATGTTTGTGTAGTCTAGGTACTAGGCTGCGGGTCGCATGGACAAAACATAGTCTGTTAACAACGAAGTCTGGTAAAACAGAGTGTGCGACGTAATTACGTCATGGCTCCTCTGGCTTCTTTCGTTCTGCGGAGCGAGGATGAGATTGGGGCATAGTCTGTGTAACCAGACAGTTGTTAACAGACTGGGTTGTGTGCACCTCACAGCCTAGTACCTAGGCTATTGTTTGTGAAGCTATGCATTTGATACTTCATACCCGTTATTGTGAGGGTATACTGCTAGCTCCTGTAGAGTTTCATGACTTTTGCAAATGGGACACCCTGTCTTTAAGGCAATGATAAACCAAATCTAAATGTGAAATAGCGTATCTACAAAAGAAAAGTTACCATGCATGCTCCAATGAATGTCCTCGTCACACACTGCAGCTAGGAACAGTACACCATCCAACTTGAGTCTGGCCCTGAATGAAGAAAATTAAAGTGTTCAATGTTGAATCATTCACAGTGCAGTAGATCAGCACTAGCAGCCAGTTGTCAACATAACAAGGAAATACTTCCCAGTACGTAAATGGAATGTAAGATTAACTTGATCATCACTCTTTAAAGAACTGCACAAGCAAATAATTATTAATGTTTTGTTAACTTTATGTGTGTGGGCTTGTTTGTCTGTGTTTGTGTAGTATGTGCACACATGTGACAAAATCACACAAAACAAGTCTATACAGCTATGAAGAATTCATAATACCTATAACATAATTTTACATCAGTCAAACTGACAGTTTGTTTTCCCATTTGAGAATTATGATTTATATCCAGCAACAGGGTGGTCCCCAGTGTAGAAAACATGCGGTGCAAACACCACGCGTCAGGTCCAGAAAGTGATTGTGAGCCACGTGTAAATTCACTGCACCATGCGTAAAATCAGTATCAGTCTTATTATTCTTATTGTTTTTGTTTTCTTTGAGCCACGCGTTCCATAGTTGTGTACCACGCGTCCAGCACAGATATCTGACAAAAAGTGACATTCTGCTTTTTTGAGCCATGCGTTAAAGATTTTCTGGTGACCACCCTGTCCAGCAAAGTAACTTTCAGACCATATTCTGCACAAATCATACACATTGGAAGAGTTGAAGTTATGTCGCACGATCTAGAACAAAAATAATGAAAATTATGTTCTTTGAAAGCACTTAAAAGTTGTATTCAACTCTCTAAGCGCTTCATATTATATTTGTAATCATCAAGAATATTTTTACCACCCATTACACTTCAAATTTAATTTGCACATCACATCTACATCTGAAAAGGCACATGTATTGGATGTACATTGATACCATATCATTTTGAAGTTCATTATTTTCTTTATTTCTCATAAACTTTACCTTTCTCACATTGCTGTCTTGCTCATGATCCCAATACATGTATTAGTATCAGTTCATCCGATCAGCAGACGGCTTGTCCTTTCGTCTCGAGGATTGAATGCCCCTCATCCTATGTGGCCTCCAGTGCTGCATCGTCTGAAATAACATTAACAACATGAAAATAAAACACAATGAAATTCCTCAAGTACCTGCTGCTCATATGGATATTTATTCAAGCAAAATCTTGCATTGAATCAATGTCTGTTGAATCATGTCTGCAGAAATGAGCAAAAAGAGTAGAGATCTCATGGGCAATCCTGGGTTTTGCGTGGCTAAATTATTTAGGTTGAATTCGTCCAAAAAAAGGTGATTTCTATGTCTGCATTAGTGCCTGATTTAGCTATAGGCCCTAGCCTAGCCGGCCTAGCCCCGGGACTGCTAAGCGGCTAGCCACCCGTGACTAGTCGCGTAAGCTGTCGTGGATACACTTATGAACTAGCGCCGGGACGGGGCTAACTATTTAGGTTGCTAACTCAGTCTCAGCCTAGGACCAGTGCATAGAGTTTTGCCATATAACGTTAGGGTCTACGTGGCGTTTAATCTTTCAGCAAATTTAAGTTCTAAAACGGTAAATAGAAAAATAGTACACCCGTGCATCCCATGGTAGCTAGCCCATGCCGTTGCAACGATGTGCATGTTTATTGAATATTGTTAATGAAATAGAGGCCGTGAAGTCATGATTTTGTTGCTCAAATCGGGTCCAAAAAGAAGTTAGAACCCATTTCTAACTAGTGATGGTGCCACAGTATAAACGGGTATCGTAACCCTCGAAATCCTCAAAACGAAATATGAAGGACAACATTCATAACTCACGTAAATTCATCAGCGATGATGATGGTGATGATGACGAGGACTGGTGAACGTGCTGTCAGTCATCTCGGAGTCGGAGGTCGTGAGCGAGCATTAATGCACGTATTACGGTACCCAACTGTGCATAGTTAATACACGCTCCGCATCGCAAAGCCTAAACCCATTGAAAACACACGTAATTACGCAACCGACCAGTGTACTGCATGCCGTCTTCAAAAACCGTCCATTGATAATACACGCACCGCATCGCAAAACCAAAACCCATTGAAAACACACGCTATTACGCAAGCAACAAAATGTTGCAGTTACACTTTCCACCATTTCGGCGAGCAGACGGCCAAAAATGAGCGTTGTGCGCATGCGCCCGTACGTAATCCATCCGCAATTCGTGATCAAGTTGTCATTGGAGTTATGAAATCGATTTTGCCAATTATGGCAATTTCCAATTATGGCAAAGTGACTTTGCCATAGTTTCGAGATTTCCAATTATTGCAAACCACTTCTTTATGAAATACCACCCAGGACTGCTATCCATGCTGAGTTTCATGACTTTTGTGAAAGGGCAGCCCTAGTCTTTACATTTGTAAATTTTGTTGGTATGAATATCTTCCCTTTTGTACCACAGGTTGTTTTCACTTATTAACTAGCTCATGTGACTTCAGCCTGCCCCTAACCAGGACTGCTAACTCTGAGTTTGAGCTTAAACTTACCCCCTTCCAGGATAGGGAGCTTTGACTTTTGACCATTTGAAATGGCGCTATCTGGCGTATACTTCAGTCCAGGAGGACATATTTTTAAAGGGCATATACTGTACTGGGAAGGCAAAAAAACGTGCAAAATGTAATTGTTAGCAATCTTCTTGCCAATGGTCTTAAATTCATGTATTGTCTATTTTAGAAGCTTGCTGAAATTTATTTGCCCTCAAATAGTCTACATTTGGAGTAATGAGTGATTAAATCACAAATCCTCAAAATGTTCGGCCTGAACATTTTGAGGATTTAATTATTAATCATTAATTACTCCATATGTGGATCATTTGAGGGCAAATAACTTTCAGCAAGCTTCTAAAATAGACAATACATGAATTTAAGACCATTGACAAGAAGATTGCTTACAATTACCTTTTGAAGGCTTTTTTGCCTTCCCAGTACAGTATATGCCCTTTAAAAAAACATTTTGTCTTTGTTTTTAGTCTTAGTAGAAATCCTGATTCAACTACCGTAGTCAGATCTAGTTTGGCTTTTCATTTTTTTGTGCAGTTTCAGAGACCAGTATGGCATCCAGAGGTCGGGCCCTCCGTCCAGTCAAGTCTCAGTACATGGTACGGGACCACACCGGTGCTTTCTCCTCAGCCAGCCCGCGCCCTGAGGCCGAGGGTAGGGAGACAGAGACGGAGGGGGAAGCGAAGGCCCTGACTGCTGAGAGCAGCCCAATCAGACAGGGATCTCACCTCCCAGCCTTCTATGACACCAGGAATAGGAACTCGACGGACGCAGCCTTCCGACAGAGGCAGAGTCAAAAGGACCTGCATTTCACCGTCAGCTCGCATCATGAGGCGAAACATTCAGGTGAGAGGAATGCTGTAAAACCTAGAAAGAAGAGCTATAAGAGTACCAAAGAAGTGTCTTCATAGCCATTGGTTTGCAAGTTGCTGGTTCTAAACAATATCGCTCAAGTGATAAGTTTCACTGGTCAGACATTTTCTCATGGGCTAGTGTTGGGTGCTCCCAAAGAGAGTCCCTGCTATGATCAGCTATGTTTGCTCTACTCATTAGGGTTCAGAACCAGTTGTCGCAACATGCTCATATGACTTTACACTTTGGTACTCTAAAGATTGAGATCAATATAAAGATAGCTTATGGAAATTCATTCTTTGAATGAATAAACACCCACTAAATGTTGTGTTTTGTATTGAATTTGAAAAATATTCAATCATTATTATTTCAACACAGATATGCTTTGAGATATGGCCAAATGAGGCATAAAGGAAACTTGCTCTCTTAATTATATGCAAATGACCCAAGACTATGAACTGACAAACTGACAAATGTAGTAGTATCAGAACATTCACCTGTATGTTGACACTGCACTTTCACAAAAAAAAAAGATTCACAGAGTAAAAAGACAATTAAAGAGCTATAGATATCAAGTTCAAGAGATAAATGTTCATGGAATAAAACTGAATGCTAATAACTTATTACATCTTTTTTTGTTGTTTCTTTTCTACTTTTATTTAATCAGAGGTTGGCCTTAAGTGGCATACATTGCTAGTTCCTATTACCAGAGTCTGATCAATCTGATTTCTTGTAAACCTATATTAATGTTAAAACATTTTTTTCATTGTTTTGTGTTGTTAGGGAGTGTTCCTACTGGGGAGAAGCTGCTGCAGGAGCTGTACTCTGAGCAGTGTGAACAGAGAACCAAGGCTGAGGAAGGGCTGCAGGCAGCCCAGAAGGAAAGGGACCAGTTTGAGATGAAGGCCATGGAATTAGCAGCCCAGCTTACCGCCCAGACACAAGTATGATGTAGAACGAGTTTGTTGCATTTCATGTGGAGGGTGCATACTAAATGTACACCAATTACACATGCTCAGCCTTTGTAAAGTCTTGTTCAATAGGGAGCTTTAGATTTCTCAACCTAGCCCATGATGGGGAATCTTCTTTACCCTTACGCTGTGTTCTCCTCATTCTGCATCATGAACAATCTTGCTATCTTTTTATATTTCGACGCGATGCAACTTGACAGAGCAAGTACGGTAAAATAGTGCCATCATTTGCCGCGCCGCAAATTTCGCGAAGATGTGAAATTGCCTGAGATCAGTTGTGAAATGATAGGGGCTGCAGGATAGACTACATCGTGCATGTGCAGTCAGGCTGATTTCCCCATCTCGGAAGATTCTGCGCCATGGATGAGAAATCTAAAGCTCCCTGATAAATCAATGAAAATCAATGTATAACTTGTTGATAAACTGCTGCTTGCAGGTGAACAAGGAGCTGAAGAAACTGTTAGTGGCTTCCATGGGCTCAGACCTCCAGACCCAGCTGGAGAACTTGGCGCAGGACCGGGCCCAACTAGCGCAGGACCTGGATGCGACCATGGCCGCGCTACTGAGGGAGCGGGAGAACGTGGAGAGGATCAACATCCAGTGCGATGTCTGGAGGAGCAAGTTTCTTGGAAGCAGGTAGGACTAGCATCGGTGCTACAAAGGGATAGTTTACCCTGGATTTATTTTTGTTTCAGTAAAAGGAGACACATGAAAGAAACATCTTAGTGAAGGTTTGACGATAATCCATCAAAGGATAAGAGAGTTATAATCTTATCAATCTTTTATTATGTGACGTCACGTGTGAGGTGCTCTCTCATATGTTATGTACAATTTGTTGGAAAATGTCCAATGTCTCAAAAGGATTACATAATTTTACTTGTGCATATGATACATCATTAGAAATGCGTTTTTACACACATTCCTGTATGAAAAAGAATCATTCCGTTGCCAAAAACAGTAAAAGAACAATTTATTATTTATTGATTTTTTGGTACACAACACATGGTAGAGCACCTTGCACGTGATGTCACAAAATTGAAATTTAAAAAGACACAACTTTCTTATCCTTTGACGGATTTTCATTGGCGGAGGAAATCCATGAGCCTGTTGACATCAGCAGAGGTAGCGCTATGCTTTGTGCTAGACAGCACACCAAGAGGTGCTCCAGGGGCCTGCCGTTTTTGCTTGCCTAGGCTCGCTGTAGGGTGGACTGAAACAAGGCTCTACCGTTAACACCGCAGAGATAGCGCAGTCTAGCGCTATCTCTTTTGGTGTAAACAGACTCATGGATTTCCTCAGCCACAATTAGGCAACTTGTACAGGGCCATTAATCGGAGAGTACAAAACAATGTAAACAATGGTAGAAATTTTAGTAAAAGGGCTAATTTCCATTTTGAAAAAAAAAATTAGGCATACACCCAGTGATAGTAAGGAAAGCGTGCTCCATCCTGTTGTTTTTCTTGCTTTTCATTCATTTACAGGATGGAGCATGCTATCCTTACTACTAATGTTAAAAATTACAGAAGATGTTAATCATCGTGGTAGTAGTATCACTAGAGTAGTAATCTGTTGTCTCACGAAAAGGCAAAAAAGGTTAAAAATTGTTCCATGTTTTTGTTGAATCACCCAGGTTACAAGTGGATGAGCTGATCAGCTCCAGGACACACCTGGACATGCTGCAGCAGGAGTCCTGCCACGCCCTGCAGCAGCTTCTGGATGAGAGGGCAGAGATACGCAGCCACATGATGAGAACAAACAGGTACAGTACTAGTGACGGTATGCTGTTGATCCTGGTTTGTGGTAGCGCACAGAGAACTAAGAGCGTAACTGACATGATAATCCTGGTTTCTGGTAGTGCACAGAAAACTAAGAGCGTAGCTGACATGATATCAAAGAACAAACAGGTACAAACATATTGCCATTTTGATTCTGGTTTCTGGCTGTGCACACTAGAAAACTTGGAGCATAAACTGCCACATTGAAATGATGAGAACAAACGAGAACAGTAGTACAGTATGCAACTGATTGCCATTTTAATTCTTGTTTCTGGTAGTGCACACCCAATAGAGTGTGAACTGCCACATGATGAGAGTCTTGTCAGTTTGTGAATTTTGGCATGACTCTTGTCAAGTTTTAATGTCGGTTTGTCATGATCTTTCCCTTGTTAATTTCATCCAGGTTACTTCAGTATCTATCCAGCGCCCTCCAGAGAAACCAGAGCATCAACGAATCATCTGGTGGTCAGTCTCTGAGTAACGTGATGACCCTTGGACTGGTCAATGAGCAGCTGGCCTCCACCATCTCCAGCACGCTCCTGGGAGACGTTGGAGGTCACCAACAGGGGTCAAAGGTCACGGGAGGCGCCAAGGGATTTCAGTTCGTGGAGTGGACCAATGCAGAAATGCTTTCCAAAGATGTGAGTTCTAGTGATGCAGGGTATTGTCATGATATCAACATTCCAGCTATTTCCCCTCAAAATTAGTGCAACAAAAAGAAAGGGCAAGCATTATTAATCTGTTATTTACTGAGCCTGTGTATTTGTAAACTAGCTTTTCTCTCCTCAGGATATTTAACAACATGACTCCCATGTAATCTGCTGTATGGACAATAGACGACAGGCTATGAATAGATGATGTTTGAAGGTTTGCATGGTGGTATGATCAATCACAAAAGAGGTTTACGGTACACCATGTAGAAAGTCCTGGAAGGACTGAGATGAGAAAAGTGGAAAGAAGTTGGAGGTGAATTGGAAAGGTGAGAAAGTGGAGATTTGAAAGTAGAGTATTCTTTCGAAAAGAGTGTAGTCCTGTCAACCAGAAAGAGTGAAGAGCTGATGAGTAGAGAAGTAGACTCAATGTTTCTGGCAGATTGACTGACCGTCTTTAGGAGTGAAGACAGGAAAGAAGACTTCAGGAGTGAAGACTGACAGTCAATCTGTCCGAATTGTCGAGTCTACTTCTCTACTCCTCAGCTCTTCACTCATTCTGGTTTACAGTCCTTTTAAAGACTACACTCATTTCAAAAGAATACTCTTCTTTCAAATCTCCACTTTCTCGCCTTTCCAATTCGCCTCCAATTTCTTTCCACTTTTCTCATCTCGGTCCTTCCAGGACTTTATACATGGTGTCCCGTAAACCTCTTTCGTGAGGCTATGAATAAACTTTAAATTCCTTATAGGCACCAAAAAAACCCATAATCCTTTGGTTACTGCAATCTCATGACAAATTTGTACATCCTTACTGGACCGGGGTTCACAAAGCCCCAAAATCATCCAAAAAGCCCCCCCCCCCAGAAAAAAAATAATAAATAAACTTAACGTTACATCAGCACTATCACTAACTGCAACACTTGCCCACAGCATGGTAGCCGGTGCAAAAACGCTCGCTCACTCACAAGCCCGAGTGTTTTTCACTGTCCCAGTCATCCTGTAGATATCATAGGTTGCATCTTGATAAGTTAAAAGCCCACAGATTTGTATGCTATACAGTACCCAACCAGTGTTGTCACATGTATAGTCATGCAGGCTTCTGGTTCTAAACAACATCGCTTCTGTGAGACATTCGCTGGTTTCACATTGTCTCACCAGCTAGTGTTGTGCACTCCCAATGAGAGTCCATTCTATGATCACCGATGTTTGCTCTACTCACATAGTTTAGAACCAGTTGTCTTGACAACATGGTCATATGACATCACACTTTGGTACTCCATAGGTGCTTCAACGGCCACCAATGTCTTACCCTGTCCTTTCTTGCTGTAAACCACTCAGGCTCCCTATCACCCATCCTTATTTTTTATTTCTTTGCCAAAGTCTTCAAATAGTATGGAATTTTCATGTGTTATACACAATTACTATCAAATCCTATGGATGCATTATTGTCTTCTGCAGGATTTTGGTTAATTTTCTTTGCTATGTTTGTCGCAGGGCACCACAATTAATGAGCATTTCTTACCATATTCTAGAGGCATCTTAAAGATTATTTCATATGCAATGTCAGTTACATATTCTATGATATATCATGTCTCATTTTGGTAGCAAAACATCAAATTCAATACAATTCATGTATATCAGGTGGTAGGTTATATATCTTCTTATTTTGTTCATCAACATCTGTAGATCCTCCTCAACAAGCAGCCGAGCGTCAAGCTGGAGCAGATATCCCAGCAGGCCATTCTGCAGGGCCCCGTGCCAAAGGTCAACATGACGCACCGTTACCACCCGCACACCCGCTACGAGCACATCACCATAAACTGCTGCACTCGATGCAAAGGAGATATCCAAGTTGTGTGACAAGCGCGCTTGGTTTAACTGATGCTCATATCACTTCAGGAAGACCTTTAATCCGTACTGCTGCTCCCATCCTGGGAGAGGTAGGGAAATGGGAGGGTCTATTGGATGCAGTGACTAGTTTAAAGGAGAGAGATCCAGGTTGTGTGAATCTTTGCAGCCACTAGTATCCCTGCACAGGAAGACAGCTACGCGGTATTGCTGTTCACTACCCGGGAGAAATGGAGAGCCTATTATGATTGGATGCAGTGACTAGTTTAAAGGAGAGAGATCCAGGTTGTGTGAATCTTAGCAGCCACTAGTATCCCTGCACAGGAAGACAGCAACGCGGTATTGCTGTTCACTACCCGGGAGAAATGGAGAGCCTATTATGATTGGATGCAGTGACTAGTTTAAAGGAGAGAGATCCAGGTTGTGTGTATCTTTGCAGCCACTAGTATCCCTGCACAGGAAGACAGCTACGCGGTATTGCTGTTCACTACCCGGGAGAAATGGAGAGCCTATTATGATTGGATGCAGTGACTAGTTTAAAGGAGAGAGATCCAGGTTGTGTGAATCTTAGCAGCCACTAGTATCCCTGCACAGGAAGACAGCTACGCGGTATTGCTGTTCACTACCCGGGAGAAATGGAGAGCCTATTATGATTGGATGCAGTGACTAGTTTAAAGGAGAGAGATCCAGGTTGTGTGAATCTTAGCAGCCACTAGTATCCCTGCACAGGAAGACAGCTACGCGGTATTGCTGTTCACTACCCGGGAGAAATGGAGAGCCTATTATGATTAGATGCAGTGACTAGTTTAAAGGAGAGAAATCCAGGTTGTGTGAATCTTTGCAGCTACTGATATCCCTTCCAGGAAGACAGCTAAGCAGTATTGCTGTTCACTACCCAGGAGAAATGGAGAGCATATTACTGCTGTTCACTCTACCCACATAGTTTAGAACCAGTTGTCTTGACAAGCTGCTCAATTTCAAAATTTCACTTTGGTACTCTAATGAGTCCATGTTTCCAGCATTCCCCAAGAGGAGAGGTCCACTCTGTGCGAATCTTCGTAGCCTCTGAAATTCCGCCAGCAAGACAACATCTAATACATGTTGCTGCTCAGTACCCGGGAGAGAAATGGGGACCTAGCAGGACCCATTGCATACATTGAGTGGAGACAAAGCAGGAAGGTTCAGGTGGAGTAGATCTTAGTACTCACTGATATTCCTCCATCTATTTTTGGTCCACGTTGCTGGCAATATTCCCCAAGAAGAGAGGCCCACTCAGTGCGAATCTTTGCAGCCTCAGAAAAATTCCTCCAGGAAGATAGCTTATCTATGTTGCCGCTCAGTACCCGGGGGAGAAAGAGGGACCTGGCAGGGTCCGTTGTTTCCACTGACAGAAAAAAAGTGCTTGAGGTGGTGTGATTCTTAGCAACCACCTTGACAGCGATTGTCCTGGGATGTTCACCATGGCCAGTATTCAACGGTAGTTCAACTTAGACTACCTTTGAAATAAATCATCTGATGATGTCACAAAATCATTGATTTTCATCTGAGTATCGCAACAGTGAAGGATTTCAATATCCCAAAGTGATTCCGAGGACAAAATCAATAATATTGAATCAATTATAGAGATTCATGTTGTTTTATTTGGTGCTCATAAAGTGATTACAGGTTTAGTATACTGTTTGCACGAACCTCTGTTCTGCCTATGGGCCGGCATGTTTCTACAAGTTGTTTAGACTCATTTAAAATGATTAGATTTTTTAAATATTGCAAGATAGAGAGAGATAAAGAGAAATTATAATAATGATGATGTCTATGATGTCATAAAGTAGTTGACCATACAAATTGTTTTAATCTGTTCATTGTATGAGAACGAGGATGGTGATGTTGATGGCGATGATAATGATCCATTTCATTTGGAGTGGAAGTGTCAAATATGACTCAGACCAGTGTTGACATTTCTACATGAAATATCAATATCTTTTGTGCCTGCTCAGGTGCTATACATGTGGTCTATACCTCTATATACCTGTAACATTTTGCAATAACTTGTGAATAAGTCTTGAGAATTTGGACTGTAGTAGAGTACATGTACTATGGAGGGTGTCTTGTGGTTTTGTGTAAACCTCTCAACTAAGACTGTGAGTTTGTGGGTTCATGTATGTGAAATAGTGATTGTTATTGTTGTTAAAGCACTGTTTATAACGTAGTCTCTTTATTTGTACATGTCTTCCAGAAGTTGCTATTCACAAGCATGACACTTGCCTGAGGAATGCCTTATATGGTGATAACATCTCTTGTTTAAATGTCTCTACTGTTTAGAGTCCAAGTGGACTAGCTTTCACCAAAGCAAGAAGTGCATGAGGCGGGGAAGCCTTTGTATTGGTCGAAATGTCATATATGCAAAATCATTGCATTCATACGTAGAGTGAGATGCAATTGATACAATGTTCTGTTTTGTGTGCCTTTCGCAGTAACTCAGAGACAGTGTTGTCGACAGTGTTGTGGAGTGTAAAAGGTGTTGACATGTCAGGCAAACCTGTGCTTCATTCAAGACAAAGGATTTACACTTCTTTTTAACCCTAATACTCCCGGAGGGGGGCCATTATGCCCCCCCCCCCCCCTGTCGAAGTTTTGTCGGTACTTCCTAATGCCTCAATATTTCGAAACGAAATTTCTTGACTTTTCTCTCTGATCCTTCCCGCACATTTTGATACCAAATTTATGGTGATCGGACCTACCGTGCGGGTGTCAGATTACGTTTACCGAACACATGTCACTGAAATTTTGCTATTTCTCTATATGACTGTGTATAACCCTATGGATAAAATCAGGAGCTTTTCCAATTTATGTAAATACTTTTCTAATAAGTGTTATCAATGTTTCAAATATTTTTGAGCAATATAAAATGAAATGTGGTTGTAATTTTGTCAAATAGGAAGTTAGGGCACTTTGTGGTTGTAATTTTGTCAAATAGAAAAAGACGCTTGACGAAAAACAAAGAAATACATAAGAAAATTGAAAAACAATAAAATACATAAGAAATAATTACCACAACCTATCCTTTTCTTTCAAGAATTGATGAGGGAGTTATGAAAGACATTTGTACCAAAAATTGCTATTCCTGAAGCTTTATTTAGTGAGAAATACCAAAATCTATGATTTCTCGCATAAATTAGCATAAATTAATTAGTTAAAAAAAAAAAAATGATTTTCGTAAATTTAGCTATACAACTTTGTAGATTACATAATTCTTTACCCTTGTGCAAAATTTTGAGGCAATCGGGCAACCCATGGCTGAGATCTCGGGGGGGGGGGGCTATAATGCCCCCCCCCTCCCCCCCCCCCCCCCCCCCCGGTAATAACAAGCTTTGAAATACCCCGGGAGTATAAGGGTTAACAAACGGCTGGATATGATAAGTGCCCTAACTTCCTGTAAAACATACATCAAATCTATTTGGGTGTTTATGATTTGGTGGTTTCAGTTCTTTCTTTTTAATGATGGCAATCTTAAAAACATGATAGCCCTTTTGCAGGTCAATTTTATTGTTGTTGCAAAAATAATGGAAAATTAAGAAATTAATCTAGAACTTCCTCCCGAATTACAGAACTGGAAACTGACTTGAGTGGAATTATATTTATGCTACATTCAAGTAGGTTTTGGACGGGTTGTCCAAACCCTATAGCCTAAAGGCCAGAGACCGCAAAACACAATATGCAATCAGGGCTTTTTGCGCCACACAGCAATGCCTGGAAGCAAGCGGCACATTGCTGAGGAATACACTGCATGTTGCAATATAGAAGATAAATATGGCCATTGTGGCTCATTTTAAAAGTAACAAGGATAGTTTTTCTCTTTTTTTCGTGAAAAGGTTCATGAGGCTATTGCTGTGAGATTTCATACACATCATTGGTCGGATAAACATGTACTTCTGATTCCTGCCTTGTTTCAATGCTTTTACAACTGGGCCACCCTGTCTTTAATGCCTTGACAATACTAGCAGGCTGAACAGCCCCTATAATGTGAACCACAGGGGCCGGCATCACTCTTTTTCTAGCATACAGGTAGGTTTTCTAGCCATTCCACCGACTTTTCACTCTGCTCTCTATAATCAAGAAGTGAAGTGGGGTTTTCAACGTGCAAAACGTGACACTTGTTGACACAGAATCTCCATTGAACGTTTTTCCTGAGGGATAGTGGTTTCAATTTCAGCTCATAAACAAAATGGTTTAATATTTATTAGTGACTACATACAGTTAGTCGTTTGATCCTTGTGTAGTGCAACTGTGTTAGTTGTCACTGTTTATCGCAAAACAAATCCTTCGGTAGATTTTTTTTCTTATTTTGTTACATAGAAAGTATTTTTTAGTTTTAAGGTATTGAATGACCAGTGACCTAGAGTGCTATTTAGTGCAATATCAAAGTGTACATAATATTTTTCACAGAATGTATACATAATATGTACCCATTTTGATACAATTTCCTAAAGAGGTATGTGATATGAAATAAAGTCTGAAAAACAAAGCAAAAAAAATAATTTCATTTGTTTTGTTTGTATTTTAATCTGCCTGCATGATCTATTTAATTTTCTGATACCTTACTTTCTCCTCTAGATAGTTTGGATATTAGAGTTTTAGTGATTACATCTCTCTTGATATACTGTGTTTTGTCATCATTATTTACATTTAGTCTACTAAGAAATCGTTGCGGGGGAAAAGAGAAATACTAACATTTTGTTGTACAATGATAAACAAATTCTTTGATTATGCTATCATGGAGTGTGTAGTACATCAGAATATGGGGCAAAATCAGATAAAATACAATTTCATCGTTACATTATATTGCCATGAAGTCCATTGTTTTTAAGAAAGGGGGTTCCAGGAGGTATGGCTTTTTTAGGAGGGAATTTGCATGTATTCATGATTACAGCACATTAGAAAGAGATACTGAATCAATTTAACTTAGATGTCAATGTCGGCATTTTCAGATGTTAGAATTGTAGATGAGAACTTGGAAAGTAAACAACTCGCAATGAAAGGAGAATCGGCCTGCAGTGCGATCTGTAATATTTCCAATTTCACTGCTCTGTCTTTTGGCCTCGTGAAATAAGTATCGTTTTGAAATCACCTAGTGCCTATGGGTGTAATCATGTCTCTTTGTGCAGTTTCTATGTGTATACATGTAATATGATTAATCATGACTTGAAAGCAGTGAAACACAGACTGTGGTACAAAGGCATTCTGATTAATTAAGAATCGACCATAAAAGGCACTGTACCGTAACTGGTAATTCAAGAAAGAACGTAATCAAAAAGTCATCCCATTAGTACATATAGTTGTTATTTTCATTAAACCTAATTACTTAGGTACGATCTAATCCCTTTTCTTTGTACAGAACTTTTATGTAAGATTTTTAATTGTTCGCGCAGGCCGAAATGCTTAATTTTAATTAGGAAATTCTCTCTTCCCCTTTTAAGAGGCTCACTATGCGATACAACGTCACTGCAGAGTGCAATATTCTGAAAGAGGAGAGAGAGGGGGGGGGGGGGGAGAGGGGTGGGAGTGGGGAGAGCGGGGTAGAGAGGAAGAGAGAAGGAGTGTGAGGTTGGGATGGGGTGGGCACGCCGGATGGATGGGTTATAGCCGAATGAAACGGAATGAGACCGTTGTGATGACCGAGTCTTTTTAAGCAGCTTTTTAAGCAGCTAGAACTTTTTGGAGGCGCACACGGTTACTAGGCATCGTATCACTTGTGTATCCCAATACAGTATACAATGTAGTGTAGTGAATAGTGTCGTGTCGTGTAGTGTTTATACATAATCCCAAAATATAGTATCGAGGGTTCCCACGAGCAGCCATATTGGAGGACAAAACAATAAAAACCTGTGCATCAGACCATGAAAACACTAACCTTTCATGGTCTGATGCACAGGTTTTTATTGTTTGTCCTCCAATGTGGCTGCTCGTGGGAACTCTCTATGATGTTTTTATTTTAACATAAGACCAGCACGCTTAAAAACGCCCGTATAAAGCGCCTTATCAATGCAATTACATGTATTATTATTATTATTATTATTTTTATTATTATCATTAATATTATTATTATTATCATTATTATTATCATCATCATCATCATCATTATCAATGGTAATACAGACCGATGGAAGAGAAAAGACAGATAAATGGAGGAAATGAAAAGAATTAACATGATACATGTATCCAAGAAAATATCCAATCAGGGATGTGGTATGGAAGGATATGAAACAACTTTCTTTCTTTGAACCTATGCGTGGCACCGCCGAAAAAAAATGTCTTCTGAGCATGTGCTTTTCAGGTGTTTTAATAATAACGAACAGGATTGCGTAGCAACGGTTTCTCAGATAAAAAAACAAAAACAAATGTACAGTCTTATTTCGCTTGTCCAGTTCTGCTGGATTGCATCAATACTTTTGTGAGGAAAAGAGATATCAGCGAACAAAAATAAAACAGATTTTTCTACTAAAATATCTCAGTTGCACGCAAATGCACGCAAACTCTGTTAATGAAAATAAACAGCTTAAGATATAATCTTGATAATGATTGAATCCCACATTTGCGGAAATCTGCGGAAAGTGAAGGAATTTGTTAATTGTGTAAGTAAGAATATTATCTTATATCTCCGTTTGTGCATCATTCAACAATCATCTAGAAAAAAACGAGTACAGGATCTTTAGTCGTGTTGCCCGTAACTTTCTTGAAAATTATACAAAAATGTGATAAGAAACATAGCTTCAAGTGACAAAACAGTGAATTATAGATATTGTTTTCCAAGTTGACAGCAGCTAAATGTCGGTGGCGCGCATGGGACATCAAAGCATTGTAGTGATTATGGAATGCATTTGACATTCATTAGCACGCTTTAGTATCCATACAGATGTTTGAATATATTATGCCCGAGTTGTCCCTCCTTCCTAACACATCCCTGATCCAATAAAGAGAGGGTGTGAAGCGAAAATGTACACATATCACACAGTTCATGTTAATTAAGTATCAGCCATTAAAACATTAGAATGCACTGTATCGTGACTCGTAATCGAGAGCGACTTATTGTAATCAGTCACATATATTAATTATACCAATTACCATGATTACATTAGCGTCACTAGCTGCAAACTAAAGATAAAAAGGGAGTGCGTTGCTATCATACCAAGTCTGAATTTGATAGTGAGAACGGTACGTACGCTATTGAATCCGTTGTTTGATGTTCATTCGACTTTCGGACATACATCTCCCTTGGATGTGATTTTTGACGATTCTACAAGACGAGTCAAACAAATTCTTACTTTACAATAAGCAATTGATAAGGTTTTTGCATTGAGTTGTTGTTTCAGAGGACGCATTGGATCTGCTTCTGCATCATTATACCAAGGATTGATTTGCGGATGATTTAATCGTCGTTCGACAAATTATTCCATCTGAAGATGAACCGGGGACGTAGTTTCTATGTTGTACTGCTTGCCATTCTGGTAAACGCTGTCAATATTGGTAAGATGTCTTCTTTTCTCAGCGATCCCATCAATAGGCGACACATAATCATTAAAATAATGCTCAGTTTAGTCATTCTTTTGAAAATTCTTTTAAAAATCAACTTAAAGCATTCCTCCTCTCTAAGTATTCCTCACCCGGCGCAACATAGAATGAAGTAAGTTAACAGCTTTAGCTCCCCCGGTGTAACTATTTTATTTCGCTTCACATTCTTTTTGCACGAGTGTATCCAACTTATCAAGCCACAGAGGCTTTTATGGGTAAACCTTTTTCTTCATTGTTAATACTTACATATTAATTCTCTACAATACTCATGTTGTGCCGATTTTTATTAATCGTCACTATTGCCAATCAGTTACAACTCAGAGTTTCACGCAACTCCGACCGAAACTCCGAGTTGCACAATAAACATAATGAATCAACAGTCATCCGTATGATTTAATTGTACGTATCAAATGAATGAAATGAATGAATGAATGAATGAATGAATTATTAACCCTCCGCTTGCCACATAAACTGCTGCTCTATGGAAATGGTATGTATTATACGTGAATAACGTCACATGCGGCTCTCAAAGGGTTAACCATAACTGGTACGACAACATGTGACGCCACAAAACTAAACATCAAGATAATAACAATTTCCTTATCCGTTGACGAATTTCAGTCAAACCTTCGCTTATATGTTTCGTTCATGTGCTTGCTTTTATTCAAGCCAATTCAACTTCAGGGTGCACTTTCCCTTTAATACTCTATACGACTTCACGAATTCGTTATCAGTGGGAGTGGTTTCACTTGGCTCGGCTTTGCTTCTCATCGGGGTAATGACGGGGTATAGAGTACCGAAGTGGTGTCGTCAGATGAGCATGTTGTCAAGACAATTGGCTGTAAACAAACTCACTCCAGTGAGAGGTTTAGCGGTCCGATATTGTCTGTCGGGCTAGTGTGGGGCATTCCAATTACAGTCCTCGTTGTGATCACCGCTGCTTGCTCTACTCGCATTGTTCAGAACAAGGTGTCTTGATAATAATGGTCAAATGACGTCACACTTCGATACTCTATTGTAAGGGTTGCGCGATCGACGAATGCATCCTCCCTCCTGCAAAGATTACAGATGATAAATTACATTTTTAAGACGCTGTACATAAATGGGGTGAAAAAAAAACGATTCTTTTAACTCAAAGCAATTTGACAAACTATGAAAGAACAAATCCAACAAAGAAAGACCAATTATGCACATTTACAATACATGAAATCAAGCACAGCTCGATTTCCTGAAACATAACTCCGGAAATCATCTCAGCCGATTTCGAGAATCATATGACATTTGGGTATAATTTCTTACTGTATGTAGGTCATTATATTTAATTTTATCCCACATTCAGCACTAAACACAACACATACAATGAACCAAATTGACTGAAAATTGCGACTACAACAAAAACAAGAAAATTCATTCACAAACAAAAAAGGAGAGAATTCTCCTGCACAAAGAATGATGAGAGAGTGGGGGATTACTAAAAAGCCAGAGGCTTATCTAGGGTAAATCCCCATCATGGTTTCGGTGAAGAGAGGAGAGAGAGAAGAAAGAAGGTAAGAAGGTAAGAAGCATGCCATGATACTTTTAAATGCTACACATTACCCTGAGATAAGGTTGATCTCAATAAAAGCCGACATATGAAAGAAACATATCAGTGAAGGTTTGATGAAAATCGGACAAAGAAAAAGAAAGGTATTTGATTTTAAAGTTTTGATTTTATGGCGTCACATGCGAGGTGCTCTCCCATATGTTGTGTACAAAATAAGTCGATTATTTTTTTCGTAAAGGGTAAAAAAATTTAATGATCTTTTAAAGGTTTGATTTTGTGACATCACGTGCGAGGTGCTCTGCTGTATGTTACAAGTGTACAGTGTTTTTTTTTTAATTCTCAAAAATGTATGCATTTGATACATCATTAGAAATAAGTTTTTACTCACATACCTGCATGAAAACATATCATTCCGTTATCAAAAATAGAAAAAGAGAAATTTATGGAATTCCACTGCACACATCATAATAGGAGAGCATCTCGCACCTGATGTCACAAAATTGAAATTTCAAAACATCATAACTTTTTTTTATCATTTGATGGATTTTCATCAAACCTTCCTTCATATTTTTCTTTCATGTTTCTGCTTTTATTGAAACCAACTTATCTTCAGGGTGAACTATCGGTTACAGTTCGATATTCCGAAGGTTCGTTATTCCGAAGGTTCGTAATTCCGAAAGACGTAAATTGCCTATACCTCGATGCTCGTTAGTCCGAAAACCAAAAAGGGTTCGTTAATTCGAGCATTTTTGCTGCAACGTTCGGAATAACGAACCTTCGGAATAACGAGTGCTTCCCGAACTTAAAAAGGGGAAGTTCACCCTGAAATTATTATGGTTTCAATAAAAAGAGACAAATGAAAGAAACTTATTAGTGAATGTTTGACGAAAATCGGTCAAAGGAAACGAAAGGTACATGTATTTGATTTTAAAGTTTTGATTTCATGACGTCACATGCGAGGTGCTCTCCCATGTGTTGTGTACAAAATAAGTCGATAAATTGTTTTTTTTTTCCTGTTTTTGACAACGGAATGATATTTTTTCGTACAGGTAGGTGTGTAAAAATGTATTTCTAATAATGTATCAAATGTACAAGTAAAAGGATGCATATCTTTGTGAGAAAATGCACATTTTTGAGAAAAAAAAAACCTGTACACAACATATAGGAGAGCACCTCACATGTGACGTCACAAAATCAAAACTTTAAAATCAAATAACTTTCTTTTCCTTTGACCGATTTTCGTCAAACCTTTACTCATATGTTTCTTTCATTTGTCTCTTTTAATTGAAATCAAAATACTCTCAGGGTGAACTTCCCCTTGAGCCATCCCTCACAGATTCCGGCTTCTTTATTTCCCTAGACGCGGTGTGCCCGGCTGGATGGGAGACCATCGGGCGTGGCTGCTACCAATTCTCCTCGGAGGCAAGGCCGATGGCCGACGCCGAGAGGTACTGTGCGTCGATACAAGGTCGAGTGTGGGTTCCCAACAGCGACGACGAATTCGACACCGTGAACACCTCGCCGTATGTCACGACAGCCAAGGCGGAAAGTAATTTCAATGCATTTTATGTCGGATGCACGGATAAGGCCATCGAAGGAATCTTCCAATGTAATGATGGAACAGAGATAAGCGTTTATAGTGGTGAGCTTTTAATATATAAATCCCTTCACAGATCTTTTCTCTACCCCAGGAAGCGTAGGCAATGGGGTGGGGGTTATTCCTCAATGCGTAGAGTAAGGAGAATGTTGTTTCAAATACGCCCCCTCCCCACCTTCTCCCACTTTCCAATTGTGCATTTATTGAAAATAATTGGAGGAGAGGAGGGAGTGAAGGGGGGGGGGGGGTGTGCATCCCTCAATACGTTGAGTAGGGTGAATGGTGTTCAAACACCTCCCTTTCCCCTTCTCCCATTGTTCAATGGGGTATTTATTGAAAATAATTGGGGGAGGGGAGGGGAGGGAGCTGAGTTGAGTGGTTAGAATGGTATGTTCACACACTTCCTTTCCCATCACTTTGCAACGTTGCATATATTGAAACGTGATTGGTCAATTGATGCTCGAAGAGCTCCGGATAGTTTTCACTATTTTTTCCTGGGGAGGACTGCGCATGCTCTATTTACTATTTTCTTCCTTGGGACTACTGCGCATGCTCTCTACCTGAGCGGGCGTAAATTAGTGCACAGTGAATGCAGTGCGCGGTGTGTTGCACATTTACCGGATGAACCGATATCGAGACAGAGAAAAAAAAAGGCGACTATTTTTGTTCTGTTATTGTTTTACGAAAGGGATATAAAACAAATATACCAAGCATTGAGTTCGAAAGTATAGTGAAAATTATCCATCTTCGGAGGGACTGGCATAAGTTACTATTTTTTTCCTCGGGGGCTTCGCCCCTCGGAAAAAATAGTTCTATGCCACTCCCTCCTCAGATAGATAATTTCCACTATACAATCTCACAGCTTGGCATATTTGTATGATGTACAATATGTGTATCGTTATAATATTGGAATCATAATCCTATACAATCGCCTTGGTGATATTTTTATTGTTTGAATTATCGTTCTCTTCGTTAATGTTTTAAATTGCAATCGTATCGTTGATATCGTTGTGTAATAGAAATCGGTTGTAATACATGGAATACGTCTGTATATTCCCTTTAATAGTTATGGCGTTTCTTTTAAGTTTCCTATCAATCAAATGTATTACGGGTATTTGTTTGAATTATCGTTCTCTTCGTTAATGTTTTAAATTGCAATCGTATCGTTGATATCGTTGTGTAATAGAAATCGGTTGTAATACATGGAATACTTCTGTATATTCCCTTTAATAGTTATAGCGTTTCTTTTAACTTTCATATCAATCAAATGTTGATATCGTTGATATCGTTGTGTAATAGAAATCGGTTGTAATACATGGAATGCGTCTGTATATTCCCTTTAATAGTTATAGCGTTTCTTTTAACTTTCCTATCAATCAAATGTACTAGGGGTAATTGTTTAGTACGTTCATTTTTGGTAAATAAACTCGCTTTTCAATAGAGAAAAGTAAGGATCATGCTTTTGGTTTTGGGGTTGTTTCTACAGATTGGTGGCGGGACGGGACTCCTTGCAGCTATTGCGCGAGTGATAACTGCGTGATATCTCAACAGCTGGATGGTGAGGATCGTCCTATACTGCGTGATGTGAGATGTTCCCTCTACACATACGCACTTTGTGAAAGTAAGTGCTTGTTGGACTTAAAGGGATAGCTCACCCTGAAATTATTTTTGGATTCCATGAAAGGACACACATGAAAGAAACATATTAGTGAAGGTTTGACGAAAATATGTCAAAGGAAAAGAAAGTTATTTGATTTTTAAAATTTTGATTTTGTGACGTCACGTGCGAGGTGTTCTCACATTATGCTGTGCCTTGTACAGAATAATTCCATAAATTGTTTCTTTTTTTTTTACAACGGAACTATTTTTTTCGTACAGGTACGTGTGAAAAACGTATTTCTACTGATGTATCAAATGCAAAAGTAAATGGATGCATATCTTTTTGAGAAAATGCACATTTTCGAAAACAATTGTACACAACATGTGGGAGGGCACCTCGCACGTGACGTCACAAAGTCAAAAATTTTTAATCAAGTAACTTTCTTTTTTTTTGACCGATTTTCGTCAAACCGTCACTAATATGTTTCTTTCATGTGTCTCTTTTTATTGAAACCAAAATAATTACAGGGTGAACTCTCCCTTTAACCTCATTTCACCCTGTAGTCAGTGTGGCGTCCAGTCAGTGGAATGCCCTTATAATAATACTTATGAAATGATAATCGGCTAAACAAATAATATGGCGTCATTTGTAAAAGTAATGTTGATTCATTCTAACCTGTAAGAGTATTTCACAGAGCAATACACATTAATTACGTTATAAAATTACGCTACTAAAAGGTTGTCAATTCGCACACTGCATTAATATCGTCATCCACTTATCATTTTCACATACGCACCTACGCAGCTAGCCACAAGCCAGGACTTTTCTGTTTGACCACGGACGACAGCGGATGGCCGCTGAATGCCTACTGCCTCCAGGGTCACGTGATTCGGATCGAGCCTGTGATTGGCCACATTCCGTTGCAAGTTGAATGCGCGTTGGCATGCCTGAAAGAGGCTCGGTGTATTTCATACAACTTGCGGAAGCAGGAATGCGAATTGAATGATGAGTCACGCTGGGACTTCCCGGATCACTTCGTGTCCGCTGATGGGTGTGATCATTTTGAGAATTATTGGTGGTAGGAATTAAGTGATTTTCGGCCTAATTTCGTTGTTAGATTGTACCGACTTAAGTGCCCCGTTGCACAAAACTTACCATTGGTGGTAACTTTGCCACCAATGGTAACTACCATGGTAACATCGCTCAACAGCTAATAAAATTCTAGGTTTCCAAAGAAGTTGCTTTTGGTAGCAGGGTGACCATCAATTGTAAGTTTTATGCAACGGGGCCGTGATGTCTGTCCCTATTATGGGTTTATTTATTCATTTTCATACATACGCAATGGGTATTACATGTAAACTGAAATCTATGCGAAGGCTGAATTCAATAGTGGGTAATTCAGAAAAAAAATACACTCTTTTTTTTTGGGAGAAAAGTGAGCTTTTTTTGCAAGATTAAAGGTATTAGCCTTTTGCTGTAATTAGGTTTACTTATTTGGTCTTTGATAAATGTTATTTTCTTTCAACATTTATCTTTAATCGAAATTGCTCTAAGATATCGTTTTTTCTTTACATAATTGAAATAGGTTGATTAGTAATTAGGATTTGTTGTAAAATATTTACTTTACTCTCGATGATATGCAAAAAAAAACTATAAAAGTGGACCAAAAATATGCAAAACTTGTGTTATAATTGACGTTGGACGAACATCTATGACGCAGGCCTATTCACTTTATACAGTGGAATGACTTTAGATGATATCACTTTTCAAATTCTCCCTGGCAATGTATTATTATACTTTTGTTTCGTAATTTTATTTCTTCATTGTTTAGAGAATCATTGTCAATTTTTCACGTAGATAATTTTGTGAAATATTATCAATTATGTATACATTTTTTTCAAGCTTTTGCTAATGTTCCGTCCTCGTGATAGTATGTTAACGATATTTACTTGAAATGTATATTTGGCATTTATTTGAAATGGATTTTTGTATTTATGTTGTATGTGAATCATAAACAAAATCGAAAATTAACTGAATAAATGTAAAAACACCACTCATTACGTCGGGAGACCAATGTTCCTTCATGACGACACATATTCATAAATTTCAAGATGGACGTTATGGTTTGGAGGAGCTCTTTATCATACCAAGATAGTTCACATTCACCTCTGCAAGAGGATCACTTTTATTGGCCTTGGATGAAGAGGAATATTCCAACCATGAAGACAATGTCTGAAAAAAAAATTATTACCCATTCTTTTTAAGAAAGCTTTTGATGTTGATTTATCCAAATAATGCTCTTAAGTAAGCTTTTTTTTTGTTAGCGAGCGATCAAATAGCCTCCAAAACAAAACGGATCCAGAATTAGCCCTTTTTTATATTTTTGTCGGTGTAAACATAAATATATATATATATTTGGAGTATAAGGGTATAAGGGATATAAGCTGATCTGTGTGTTATTTGATTTGTTATTAAGCATGTGTAAAGGTGTCACCTCTATACTCATAGGCAAACAGTGACTGAATACAGATACGACAGACATTTTGAAGTCAAATATTTATTATTCCATTTAGAATTTGTTGTAGTATATTTACACATAAAATAGTATACGGATAACGTTAAAGTTTAAACAATTGCGGTTTTTAACAATCAAATGCTTTGGATTGAAATGAACACGACGAAGTAATAAAATGCCGCAAAAGAGATAAGTGCACCTAAGTGATTCACCTTGATGATGTTAGTATTTAAAAATGAAAAACACATGAGCTGGAAAATAATTACGTAACACGAGAGTGTGCAAACAATTATTTTTTTTTACCTAGAAAGAACAAGTAAACTTGTCAAATACCAGACTCGCTTTTGTTTGAATCCGTGCTTAATTTTGTATTCACTTGTTTATTTGTTGTTTGTTACCAGTCAGTACAAAGTCGGGAAAGTACTTTACATCGTAATGTGCTTTCCTTCAAAGTATCTTACCTTTTATCTCTTATTGCACAGTGGTGTTCGGTTTCTTAGCGCGCTACTTCAACATTCATTAACCGTTTATAACACATTATTTTCTTTTGTCCCATGAAATGTGTGTTCTCTTTGCCTATAAAAGTCCATTCTTTCAGAATCTGTGACTGACTTTTGTTGATGTACGTATATACCAACAGCAAGATATGACAATTGTCTAATGCGAAACGTTGTTTAATATGTCACAAAAGAGACCATGTATATGCGTACATTGAGATTGTTAAACTTTTCAATGGCCATTTTGGATACTAAAAGAAGGTATATCTCTTTTGACAGACATTAGCAAATCATGTAAAACAATACAGTACGGTTTATGAAATACTTGTGTAAATGTTAGCAGTCACGTAGGATGGAAATAGACTTCTAGTAAATTAATTCACATTTAACCAGAAAGTCATACAGGTATCATATTGTAATCTGAAAAAAAGGTAATACATTGATTAATTCCAAAATGAACATCGTGTATATTGAACAGTCTGATTTGATCTTTCTTTTAAAGATGGGTCGTTGTGAGTAGGAATTGGCCAGATTGCTCAATGGCCGTCTAAGCTACGTAATGCAAAATGTTGCACCGCACTGTGCAGAATGTGCGAGAAATTGAAGGTTCCTAATACTTTTTCCCCTCTAACGTCACGAAATAGTACTTTTCTTCCCTCTGAGCTCTCTTCCTCCAAATAGTTAATCTATCTGTGGTCATGTGACACCCTTTCAACCAATCAACGAACTGGAATATATCAATGAGGGATATAACAGTAACTAACAGATAACATTATTAGAAAGTAATGCATCTATCTGATTCATGAGTATTATTTATGAGAAGAGACACATGTGACACAAAAAGAAATGCTACGAAGCACGTGCAATATTGTATAGACCGTATTGCTATGACACTAGCACCGTTACCATGGTTACACAAGCATGTCGTGAAGAGTTACAGAGTCCCAAAGTGTGACGTCATTTGAGCATTATTGCCATGACAACTGGTTCTAAACTATGCGGGTAGAACAAGCAGCGGTGATCACAGCGGGGACTCTAATATTGGAGGTGCCCGACACTAGCCAGCTAGATAATATCACTCCGGTAATCCTCTCACTAGAGTGATGTTCTTTAGAACCAGTTGTCTTGACAACATGCTCTTATGACGACAAAACTTCGGTACTCTATACTCCAACGCACATACATGTATATGCAAGCTACATTATCGGTGTTTCACTCAGTATAATAATTATGTTCTTTATTTCCAAGGTTCTTTTTCCAACGAGAGCTGCTAATGTAGTAAGAACACATAGCATATTAAAATTGTTTAGAAATCAGCATTAACATCAACATATTATTATCAGCGTTAATTCAATAGCACAGCTCCATTTATTAACACGATGATATAATCAATGATGTCGATATTTTACACAATAGTTTCAATCAAACATTACTTTACAAGATAATCTGACCAAAAATATAGATTTGAAGATATTACTCACAAATATCAATAAAGGGTTGATGTTGAAATATGGTAGTAAGTCCAAAGCTCAAGGTTTTTTTCAAAAACATTTTCACAAACATGTAAGTTTTGATACATGTAGCCTATATTCCGTTTTGCGTTCGCATACAAATGCAATAAATAAAATATGATTTCTAGTCGCCAGTGTATTTGCGTTAGAAATGGATACAAGATAGAGATCAGCCACCATGTTGCACAGAAGTCAGTAATCACTGTAACTAACCAATGATTATTATTACCATGGCAATAGCTCTACTTCTTAGAGCTTATTGGCCGTTTTAAATGTAACAACAATTGTTATTTCCAGTTTACATTCAGTAATTATTCTCGAGTTTTATGTAGCGTGGCCCAATTCTGTAAATTCATCTGGAAAAGCTTTGTGATACACAAAACTAAAGAAAAAAGATGTTAAGTAAGTTTTGCTTTACAATATCATGATAATATCACCATGGTTACGTGTACGCGTCGTATAAATAAATATACATGTATGCACAGGGCGCGCGGGAGCGACATCGACACACACGAATCACAGGCCTTCCTCGCTCGCTCGCTTGCCTTCCAGACATCCTCATCCTCGTTTCTAGGTTGTGCTCTTGGTCGAGCGTCCGTTCGACGTCAGGCCCGACATCCGCCCGAAGCAGCTCAGCTTCTTCTCCACTATCTTCTTGACCTCGTCGTTCAGGACGCAGTAGAGGACGAATATGAACACGCCCTGTTATGTGACGAATAACATGGAAACTTAATGGAGAAGAGATAAAATAGATCTAAAAAAATCCCCTATACGACAGGATGCCAAACTTCCTCTCTGTCTCATCATCTCTCTCTCTCTCTCTCTCTCTCTCTCTCTGTCTCTCTCTCTTTCTTTCACGCATACCCACTCTATCTGGATATACCCCCTAGATGCATTCAACACTACCGTTGCAAGCTAGCTCGATCTCTCACCTGTAACCCTCTCTCTCTCCTTTTCTCTCTCTTTCTTTCTCTCTCTCTCTCTCTCTCCCCCCCCCCCTCTCTCTCTCTCTCCCTCTCTCTCTCTCTCTCTCTCTCTCTCTCTTTTTCTTTCTTTCACGCATACCCACTCTATCTGGATATACCCTCAACACTACCGTTGTAAGCTAGCTCGATCCCTCACCTGTAACCCCCTCTCTCTCTCTCTTTCTCTCTCTTACTTTCTCTCTCTCTCTCTCTCTCTCTCTCTCTCTCACTCTTTATTTTTTCACTCATACCCACTCTAGGGCCTATGTGTATATAACCCAGCGATGCATTCAACGCTATTTTCACAAGCTATCTAAGTCCCTCACCTGTAACGAGTTGAGGACGATGAAGATGTAGGAGAAGAAGATGGTTTGGGTGTTGAAGGAAAGGATGCCAAACAGCCACGTGCTTCCCAGAAGGGGAAGGGTTAACAGCATAGCCCGCAGAGCCAGCCTGGGATGGAATGATCAACACACATATTTAGTCTTAACCCTTTGTCTGCCAGATAAATTGTAGCACACGTTTTGGCCGATTCTTATCGGAAACGCTCGATGCTCAGAAAACGCACGCACACACACATCGCGCGATATGCATGCCTTCATTTTGCACACACAATTTACCCCGACCAAATAGTTCGAGCTGGAGAATTTGAGTGCGCGCGCGTTGCAACTATACAATAGTAGTATAGACCATTCGGTACAACTGTTAACGTTTGTAATGTATTTGATTGAAATTTAAATTTACAGCCCCAAACCGAATATTCGAGGTGGCTGATTGGCCCTGGTTGGGGTAAGCTATACGTGCACATAGAAGCATGTATTTACTGCCTGACTGGAGTTTGATGAAATTGATCTCAAGCTCCATTGTGAATTTTGTTATGATTGTAATAAATGTAGTGATTTTACTGATATAACTAATTTGAGTGAGCATCCCGTTGGAAACGGGATTTGCAGTCAAAGAGTTAAAAATCACATTGGATCGATATTTGCATATCATGGATATTTCAGACAAGATGTTGCTTGAAGAGATTCATGTGTATTACTCGTAACAGTAATAAGTACTAGAACATAACAAGTTACGAATCTTACCATATTCTTTCAACGTGCGCCTTCTTCATGTTTGTCTTGAGACTCAAGAAGACCCGAATGACTTGACAGAGAAGGAGGATGTTCATCTGAAAATAGAGAAGGGAATTAGAGAATGAGATTGCTTTCCATTGTTGATAGTCGTTCAATGCATTTTCTGGTATGTTATCTCACACTTCTGATCAAAATTATCTTTCTCTTCTGGCGCCGTTATCTATTTACGAAAAAGCGACCATTCTCATGATTTTGTGCCAATCATCTGTGTTCTGTGCGTATTTTGATGTGTTCTGAGGTTGATTTCCAACTCCATTACTGTATAACCACTTTACCAGTTATGTTCTAACTAATTAAGCGAACAAAATGTTTACATCTGCATTGAGAGAAATAACAAATAAATCGACCACTCAACCAATCAAGCGAATGCCCAAAATGAGCAAAATCGTCCGCTATTCATATCGTTTTGATGAATTACACACATGTATCAAGGTTGAAGTCAACCAGTCTAACGGTCCTTAATAGATTGCGTAAACCGACGGACGGACGGATGGACGGACAATTCGAAACCATTACATCTCTGATCATTTCACTGACGGGGCATACATACAAACAAACAAACAAACTGACACCCATCCTCTTCCTCAAACAAAAAATAAAACAATAACAAAAGTCACTCTTTGGTCGAAAGAGACAACAAACTTACGACAACGATTCCTATAGCCGGTCCGACGAAAGCCCAGATTCCCCCATCCTCATTGGATAACCAGCATCTGAGAAAAAAGTGTACAAAGAATGTACATTATTTCACATCAGTGTCAGACTTAAGTCAGTCGAGAGTAAGGCCCCTTCAGAGCTAAACTGATCATTGTTTAGCTATCAAAGTGGCAACACGTCTCTGTCAAAATCACATTTTTATCATAAAAGGAATCCCACATTTTATTGTATATCAACACAACGGTGAAAATATATATTTACAGCAATAATTCTGCCAATTTAAAGAACAAAAACATGATTTTCACCTTCCATCTTCTACGAACAAGACAAATCTTCATCAAAAACAGAAAAAAAAAGCAATTTATGGAATCATACGGCACTCAACGTATGAGGGAGCATCTCGCAGGTGACGTCACAAAAATGATTTTTTTTTCTCAAAAGATCATAACTTTCTTATCCTTTCACTGATGTTCATCAAATCTTCACTTTTACTTGTGGACTTACATTTCATCCGTGGTGTATGACTTGAAGGACGCGGCTGTCGTCACCCCAACTATCACAGCAGGACCCCCTGCAAGAGAGACGAGAAAGGAAAACAAAGAGGAGAAATATCAAGAGAGATGAACACAATTGAAAGATTGATTGGTCGATCAGTTGGCCAATCATTATCCATGCCCGGATAATTTCGCGTTGCATACACGCGTGAATTCGTTTTTTTTTCTCTCTTGGAGCTGTTTTATTGATAGCGGACAGAGCAAACGGAGCGAAGTGTTGACACTTACTTGTCCTCTTTCTATTACTGAGAGAAACCAATGTTCCGTTGTTGTAAAATCTATTCTTCTCAGCCTCCGTTGCTCATTCTGTAACTCTAAGCTTCTTTTCCACTTTCTGAGTTGTTTCCCAAGCCTCCGCCCCGTTAGAGAGCACCGGAATTATACTTTCATTGAAGGTCTGTCTTTTGACAAATATGTATTTGTTGTTTGATATGTATTGCTTGGCAAACTACAATCTCAACTTGAATGACGTGACCAGTACCCTTCAGGAAGTTGGTGTATATACTGTATAGATTTGAAGATTTGTGATTTAATCACTATCAAATTTGGACAAATAACTTTCAGCAAGTTTCTGAAATGGACAATACATAAATTTAAGACTTTGGCAAGAAGATTGCTCACGATCATCTTTTGAAGGCCTTTTTGTCTTTCAAGTACAGTATACTCACCCCAACCGATGGCGATGTAAGTCGGCATCTTGAGGAATCGGTTCTTGGTGGACGTTGTCTTGGAGATGAGATAGATGCCCTCTACGAGCATCCAGAAGAAGGTTCCCAGGAGGAAGAAGTGTAAGTTAATCCCGATCGTCTTGCACACCTCCTGTCACGTGACAAAAGTTCCAAAATTTGAGGGTGACCATGGTGACAGGATGATTATGAGAACGATGATAATGTTTAAAAAATCATAATGCTGATAAAAGTAGGACTTTAAATGATGATAATGATAATTTTACTAGCAAAATACATAATAATAGGAAGGATATATAATTATAAAATACATAATTATAGGAAGAATTATAGGAAGTTAATCATGAATGCTTTACTTAATCGTAAAGGTATTAGTTATCATCTTCATTATAATCATTCTTTGCATAATGATAAAGGGATTCATCATCTGTGATTATAAATAGCTGTAAGCGTGATGATGTTGATCTTGATTAAATATTTATCATGTTTATAGTTGAACTTGGTGTTGACGCCTGGTCATCGACATGGTTTTTGAGGAGGAGAGGAGGACGGGAGGACGGGAGGGCGGACGGAGCAGATGAAGAGAGGAGATGGGAGCAGGAGGGGAGCAGGAGGGGAGCAGGAGGGGAGCAGGAGGTGAGGAGGAGAGGGGAATGATGGAGAGCAAAATTGGTAATCTAAAGCATTGGTGATTAAAATGTAATTGCAGTTGTAATAGACGGTGTTAGCACTATGAAAACAGTACGCGCGGTGAGTAAAAAAAAAAAAGGTGATTATGAGGAAAGAAACAACGATAACGACGGTAATTGTATCGGCCGTCGCAGGTCAACAAGCTAAATGAAGATTGACGGGGCGGTTATTACATAATTGCCTACCCATATCTCTGTCCTCTCGATGCCGAAGAGAAAGACGGCTTGCGAGATCAGCAAAGCGGACGCCAGATTCATATGGATGACATTCCGATCCGAACGGTAGAGTCTGTAAGCATGGTTGGAAACAGAGTCGGTAGAAGCTTAGATTTTAATATCATAACCTGTAACATCATCGAACATCATAATCCTTATCACCCCCATCATCCCCTTCATCATCATCATCAGCAGCAGCAGCAGCAATATTAACCTCAGCATTAACATCAATATCGATGTTGTCGTAGTCATTATCGTCATCATCATCATCAGCAGCAACAGGTGCATATTCACCAACATCCTCATCGTCATCTTTATCATCATCAGCATTGTAATCAGCAGTTTAGATCAGTATTAACATCAACATCTTAATAATCTTCATCGCCACCATCATCATCATCATCATCAGCAGCAGCAGCAGCATCAAGAACATCATCAGCACCGACAATAGGCTTGAAGGAGGAAATAATTGGCAGAGGGTGGGGGTTCCATCTTCGTTTAAATGTCCTCCAGTTTGACCACTATCCCGTGAGGGATAGGAGATGGTATTACTAATGGATGGTAAATAACCCACTGCTGGTGCCCTAAAACTTGATCACTTTTCCGTGTAGGGTAAAAAGTGTGACTTACTTCTGGATTGTAAAGATGAGAAGCATAGTTACCACACATGTCATTGATTACCCATCGATAACCCATTGATAACCCTTCGTTAACCCACAGCCGATGTCCTTAGACTCGACCACTATTCCATGTAGGATAAATACTGTGACTAACTTCTGGATGATAAAGATGAGTAGCATAGTGACCAGACACGATGTGGATAACCCATGGAAAACCTATTGATAACCCACCAATAAACCATTGATATCCCATCGAAGACCCACAGCCAAAGTCCTTAGACTCGACGACTATCCCGTGTATCCCGTTTGGGGTAGAAAGTGTGACTTACTTCTGAATGGTAAAGATGAGAAGCACGGTAACCAGACACGCCAGCAATAACCCATTGATAACCCATCGATAACCCACTGCTCATGCCCTTAAACTCGACCACTATTCCTATGTGGGGTACAAAGTGCGACTTACTTCTGAATGGTAAAGATGAGAAGCATAGTAACCAGACACGCCATCGATAATCCACAACCGACGTACGTCATATAATCCTGAACTTTCGACGCCTGCATTGACGAAGGAGCCTGTAGTAAAACAAAATCAAATTCAAATTCACGTTTATTTCTCATAACAAACGATACGATTTATAAACAATTTTAACGTTATTATGATTAATGATTTGTCATAAAGGCACCCAAAAAGGGTCACATACCTGTTAGATTTAAATGATATTGAATAACAATCATGAAACAATGATGATTCCAGAGAGCAACATGATTACAAAACATAATTTAGTACGTGTATGATCATAATTTCCTTTAAAAACCTTTGATGATGAGGTTGATACCACACAAACACAAACAGAAAAGCAAAGATATATCACAAAAGGGACGAAATATATTTTGTATACGCCATTGAATTTTCATTCTCTATATTCTTCGTCGAACTATATATATATATTTTTTTTTAATTAGTATGTATTGAGTCATAAGCTATACAAAAATCTTTTTAAGTTTCTGCTTTTTCTTTTTCTGTATCATTTGAATGTCATTGATTACAATTTTATATATCTCCGGAAAATTAAATCTAACATAATGTTGACATAGCCCGTATTCAGAGCAAGGTTTAAAGCACAAAGTGTACGAAACCTGTACTTACTTTAGAGGTCGCCACGTGAAACAACATTAATCAGTACTATTGGTTGAATATTCGTGATTTTGTCCTCGGAGTCCCAAAGGTAAATTAAGTTTGTCCACGTGACAATTACAGCAAATAATTGAAATCACACACTGTTGTGATTCTCGTGATGAAAATCAATGAATTTGTGACAGCATCAGATGATTTGTTTTGTTACTTTACGTTTAGTAGGCGGTCTGAGTTAAACCACCGTTATGAATAAGGGACATGATGTTCAGCCGATAGTTGCTTACACCTGCTGCAGATATTCTCATCAGGACTGCAAAGCTGGTCATATGTTGACACTCACAGGTGGTATGGGTGTGGTTTGCCTTCGCAACGAGACACCCTTCTGTCGACCACGCCCTGGCAACAGAAAGAAAAGTATCTATCAAAGATAGCGCTACGGTGTGTTGACAAAGGAGAGAGAGAGCAATAGAGAACAAGGTGGACGAAGAGATACGAGGGATATAGACAGAGAGAGAGAGAGAGAGAGAGAGAAAGAGAGACAGGAGGAGAGAAAGAGGGGGATAGATAGGGAGAGAAATGCAGACAGACAGACAGAGGGTGTAAGAAAGTGAGAGAAAGAACGGTAAAACGATGGGAGAAGGACGGGAAGGGGGGGGGGAGTGAAGAGCAAATAGAAAAAGGAAAAAAACATACATAAAGACAGGGAGATAAAAAATAAAGAGACAGAGAGAGGTTGAGGGGGAGAGTAAGAGAGACAGGGAGAGAGAAAGTGGTGACAGATTTAGAGGCAGGGGTATAGACAGAAGGGGTGGAGATAGAGTTGGAAAGAGAAAAACATATATGTATACCAATGGATAGAGAAAGAGAGAGAGAGAGAGAGAGAGAGAGAGTAAGAGAGAGCGAATCAGAGAGAAACAGACAGAGATAGAAATAATGAGAGACAGAGATAGAGAGGAAACATAGAAAGGTGCGGTAACATCAGGTTTTCCAATGGAACCAGAATCATCCACACTCAATTACAACGCATACATAACATAATAAGAAATCAACATTTATCCTTTAACTTAATACATCGTACCATGCTTCCGTTCTCTTCATTCATTATGTTTATGTTCATTATGTTTCAACCAGCAGTCTTTGAAATTGATAACGCAGGCATCTCTCCATTCATCCATCATCCACCTCATTAATGTTCCAGCTCATACCGCCCTACGCTGACAAAAGGAAGCAAGTGACAAATCACTCACACCTGGGTTATTGGTACTCTTAGATTATAGCATTACCCTACACACAGGCAAAATCTGGACAAGAAATAGTCATCTTGCTGCGAGATATTCAATCTAACATGATGTGGTGTTGCACTAATGCCAATGCAAGTGACCGACACATTTTGCTCATTTACAAGAAAAGTCTCTTTTGTTAGTTGCTTCCTTTTGTCAGATTAGGGCAGCATACTCTCCGTATCATGTGGTCGTTCATCCCTTAATTGATATCATTAGACGGCGATTGCTCAATCGAGCGGAAGCTTCACGCCAGACTTGGCTTATTTGATTTCTGGCAAAACAAGCGGTTCCGTGCGCTCCGTATGCATGGGCACGTGTCCATGAAAAAGCACACTATCATAATAACGTCTTTTTACCACATGACGAGATGGGAAATATGTGCAGAGACGTACTCGTCAACTCAGCATGCATGAGCTAGGAGTGGGAACTAGGGTTCAAAAGAAAGTTGCATTCACCAAATGATAAGCTTCAAAATTATGCCAAGAAAATTATTTTGTTCTGTACATTGTTTGATATTTTGTTGATATGAGAGATCTTAAAATGTTAAATGTTTACGTAGTGGGCTCCCCTTCATGTGCGGGGAGTATGTGTGTGTGCGGGTGTGTGTGTGTGTGTGTGTAAGTGTGTGTCAGGGTGCATGTGTATGTATGTGCGTGTGTGTTTATGTGTGCGTGTGTGTTTGTGTGTGCGTGTGTGTGCGCGTGTTTGTGTTTTATGGTGGGGGCGTAGGTGGGGGATTCAAGGTTCTATAATTATAGCATCATCAATCTACCACCCCCCGCCTACTCACCTCCTAGTACCACACTCAACCGCCGCCCCCACCCCACTTTACCCCCTACTCCACGCGCGTCCTCTATCTTGTTCATACGCGCCCAATATGATCATGATGATTAAGAAGAGACCTTCCCAGTCACCCTGTAGTACAGTCACCTTAATCAAATCGTGGGACCCAGTATCTTTTATGTCCTTGATCAAATAAATCACATCGTTATTGCGCGGGACAATGGCGGGACACGTGTTCCAAGAAATTTTGACGTAATTAACTTACCCTTCGTCTGGTTTCCAATAGCAACAGTAGCGACCTTTCGCGATGCTATCGGTGATCTCGCTCTCCGAACGCACCTGAAAAAAAGAAAGAAACATCTCAAAGTATTTGCTCAGGTGCAGAACGATCAAACCAATTCTTTCTGTATTAACACAAAATGCTAATCTGTCTGCAATCAATTAGTTTTGTTCACCGGTCACTAACTAAAATTAAAAACCCGTCCGGGAGTTAAATAAAACATAAGGATAGAAAAAAGGGTAATGAAAATGAAAGAAAGACTGAGAGAGACGGAAAGACTTAGGTACACAGTAATAGAGTGAAACCTGTAGTGTAAGACCGCGGAAAGGAAGTAGGAAATGTAGTGTTTATACGCAGGTGGTGTTAATGTCCAGGTTACTTAAATCATGCTAAAACAAAGAAACACAAATAAAACCTTTATAGACGATTAACCTTGCTATTGGGAGGGAAGGTTTTTTTATACAGTATTGTGTCCAATTTTCCGTTGTTTTATCAAAATTGTATGTTTTTGAACTGCAAAAACTGTACTCCGTGTTTAGATATGGATATGGATAGTAAATGTAACGGTATTTTTGATTAATTTTCAAACTCACCTCTTTATTAGTGAACGTGACTGTGAATGGTTCCTCTTTGCTGAATGCGAGAGCCCCTCCGTCCCACTTCTTCGCCGACACGGTCGCGACCAGGGAGTCGATCTCGTGAGTGACGGCCGTAGCGTTGCTGCCACTCGACAACCCGTCCGATGTCTTGTCGACATCGCTGTCGTTATCGTCGTCGGTCGACAACGTAGTAGACATGACGTCTTCAAGGGATCCGACAACGGACAGCGCTACGGTAGCTGTGAAGTGGAGGGAAATAGGGTGAGAAATGTAATGATAGATTACCGAAGCGGTGTCGTCGTGCCCATTGCTACACTGGTCTCTAGCTCGAAAAAACATCCCTCAAGAGAGAGATTTGGTCCAACATTATCCAGTTGGATAGTCTCGAGCACTCTTAATGAGAGGCCCGCTTTGATCACCGCTGCTTGCTGTACCCACATAGTTCAGAACCAGTTGTCTTGACAACATGCTCGTATGACGTCACACTCTAATGCTGTATACGGACATGGAGAGATGGAATGCAGATGCTGAAAATCAGATTTTACATATCAAAAGTCAACCTCAACTTCAAATTTCAATTCAAATTCAAATCAAACTCCAATTAACCTTTAAATCATATTTACACTTTATTATTAAGATTGTCATCATGAATTAAATGTGAATGAAACCATCATAATAAATGTTGAATTGATAAAAACAGAAACATCAGATAAACATATTTGCAAATGTTGAGAAAAGTAATACATTTATCTTTAGAAAGTTGTGAATCTTTGAAAATCACCATTCCTAGCATTGGATCCAGGTCATGTTAACCTTAAAGTCATAATTCAAATCCAAATTCAAAATCCAATTCAAATGTGAAATGTCCTATACCAAGAACCTTCATAATAACAATTGATGTTTCAAATTTAAATTTCGAACATAATCCAAATTTCAAGTGTTCAAAAGTCCGCTTTACCTCCTTCTCCTGCAGCCGCTGGTGGGATGTGGATGGTGTAGGAGTCGTTGTGGATACCAGCGGTGAGGGCGGGCTCGGGATGGTCGGACGAACAGATCGAGCACAGAGGAACCACCTTCAGAACTATGAAAGCATGGATAGTTATGAAAATGATAATGTAACACTTTATGTGCAATTGACGCATATTTCCATTTGAAATACACACCACTCCCGTAGAATAGTATAAATTCTTATAGCTAAGGGGTTAAATCTGTATGCGCCATTGAGGCATTTTAGCATTGAAGTATACACCATTATGTGGAGTAGTATGAAATCTGACAGAGAAGGAATTGAGCTTTCATGCGTCATTGAGGCATTTTCGCACTGGTAATACACACCATTCCTGTAGAGCAGTATGAAGGCTGGTAGAGAAGGAATTAATGGATTGACGTGAAATCATTATGATGAAAAATAATGCAAAAGAGACGTTACAGTCAAGTTACTTGAGACTATCAACATTTTCTTGAATCAGACAAGAAAATAAAAAGTTATGACATTTTGAAAATCAGTACACATGGGACGAGGCTATGCTGATGTGGTAGAGCACGGCTCTGTAAAATTTGTGTGGAAACCTGTCTTCGACCCTTAATCTTTATAGATTGAACCGTCATGGCTTCGATCCAGTCAAAACAGAATAAAAGCCTATAACGACTGGAGGTACACTGTTTAACACACATAATGATACAAATTATGATGAAACCCTTAATTTGATCACAGAATTGATATGAAGTTTGAATCGAAAGGAAGACTGCGAATTATTGAATATCGATACACTGTCTTATTTTCTTCTTTTGATGGTGGTGGTGTGGCGGGGAGGAGGGGGGGGGGGGCAGGTAGAAGTCATGAAATATAGATGTAACTTCACCACACAATTTTTCAATTATTTCTTGTCGCAACCCAACTCATTAATAACAAGTCGGTTTGAAACTGTATAATTGCACATGAGTTACCGCTTGGTAGCATTTGACATTAATTGGTCGAAACAACCATTTGGTGAAATCATCAAGACCACTGACGTGCCCTGATTAAATGTGTGGAAAACGAATTAGAGCGCTTGCGCAACCTTTTGGAGTAATGTGTTTTGGTGGTCAGTAGAAATAGACTATGACGGGTGGTTATGCTATTTGAGGGTGGGAACGTGGGGGGGGGGGGGGGGGCAACCTCCTCCCTACTTTTGCCACCTTCCTCTCTTAATTCTCGATCTTAAAGTCTACTGTTTTCATGTGCCCACCGCAATAAAGTATTGCATATAGTTTGATTAATGACTTGCCGCTGGCTCATTTCCCCAATTAGCCGACATTGCGATGGGAAAACCAATCATACCAGTTATGGCGTTTTTCAATCGGTTTGCCAGTTAAAGAGAAAGTCCACCCTGAAGCTAAATTGGTTTGAATTATAGCACAAAAATGGAAGCAAAATTTTAATGAAGGTTTGACAAAAATCCGTCGAAGGATAAGACGGTTGTAGATGTAATATTGTGACGTCACCTGCGAGCTGTTCTCTCATATCATGTTGTGTGCTGTGTGATTTCACAAATTGCCCGTTTTCTGTTTTGATAAAGGAATACAGGGTGTTCATATGTGACCAAAAATATGTGTCCAATGATATATTAAATGAACAAGTAAAATTTTATACATATATTCAATTGAGAAAAAATAGCAATTTTCACAATTTATAGCAAAGTAATTCGCAAGTGACGCCACAAAATTAAGAATTTGAAAATGTAAATCTCTGTTATCCTTCGACGGACTTTTTCCAAACCTTCGGTAATGTGTTTCGTTCATGCTTCTGCTTTTATCAAAACAAACTTCACTTCAGGGTGCACTTCCCCTTTAACATTGTTAATATCTGGAATGTCATTCTTGTGATGATAAGTGTGGTAGTGGGGTAGTAGGGGTTGGAAATAGGCTACTGTCTCCGATGGGAGTCACGGGTAGACTGCATCATCCTCCTCATCATCATCATCATCATCCTCCTCCTCCTCCTCATCATCATCATCGTCATCATCATCGTCATCATCATCGTCATCATCATTAAGAGTGACTAAGATGGCAGTAAAAAATACATTCTGATTGGGGATAAAATGCTGACAGATATTTGGGTTTTATCTCCTCTTCATTTTATTTATTTCCATACGCACAACCTTTTTAATGCAACAAACATTTATCTGTTTTAATATTTTTTATTCAGTTTTAATTTTCTTGTTCTCATTGTCATTTTCCTGGTCCCTCCCTCTTTAACGCTTTCATTCCCACTGTTCTGATTGTTCTTATGTTCTTGTCTGTTAAGCTTTTAATTCACCCTCCCCTTTTTTCCCCTTCATGATAATTCCGTCCTATTCCCTGACTTCCGTGGACATTACCCGCACGACAAGGTCACGACACCTTTTGTGTTTGCTACCCCTCAACATTTTATGCTTTTAATTTGTAAAAGCAGTTTTTATTATAAATGCAAATTTTGATATTGTTATCGATTTGTATGTGTTTGATATTGTTGCTTTTTATAGTGAGAAAATAAACTGAGCTGGAAATGTGACCACGCCCTCCTACAATCACGCTTACCTAGCTCCTCACTCTCTATGGCGAGCGACGCCCCAGGTCCAGTCACCGCCTCGGCCAGGGAATCGACCAGGCTGTCCATCTTCGTCACTAGCACGTCGGCGTTGTTGCCCTGCACGGCAACGAGGGAGACGATGATGAAAAAGATGTTTTTTTTTTCTGAAAAACGTGTATGAACTCTTAACGCCAACGCAGACGACACGATATATAATTTGTGATTGGCTGAATCGGAGGACCCGATCATTGGATTTGTATTAGATAGTCTGTTTTTCTAGTCGTAAGCCGTTACGATTGCAGAATCATGTCGTCTGCGGTGAATGACCTTTATGTTAATTAATGATTGCTGACGTGAGTATCAATTATATCCATGAAATAGGGCTATTGTATTGGTGTCGTTCATAATGAGCAACGTGATGACAACCTGTAAAATGGCACTGGTTAAAAGGAATTTAATAAAACTGTGAAATATTGAGAGAAAATCAAGGATCAAAGATTTTGCTAAGTTAGTAAGTATTCTACTCTCTAGCGGAGAAACACTGCAAAGAAAAAAATAGTAGTATCTGTCATGAATGAATAAGGACTGTCCGTAATATCAAACCGCCTTGGCTTCTTAGTACCATACCCCTCCGACCTGATGCATTGCTCTTTTAAAGTATAAGTAATTTATTATTAATGAAGGTTCCTCGGGGAAAAACAAAATTGTACGTGCTATCATATTCAGTATTCAGTGCATGCTGGATGATACATTATGCATTATCCAGGGCGTTGACTTTAATGAAAAAGTCCTTAGTGGCCATTTGTGCCCCCCCCCCCTTTCAAAGCAAGCTCATCGGCTCTTATTCTTTTCTTTATTTCCATTTATGACGAATGCATAGTGGAAATTGAACAATATAGTTAGGGTGAAATTTCCGAGAAATTGATGCACACTGATGGCAAATAAATTTGCTTGAGAACTGCTCACGATTTTTTACACTTTAAACCCTAGGGATAAAATTTGGCTAACAAGGGTTGTATAGGGTAAGTATTGGTAACCTGATAAGATCTTCGCTTATTTTGTTACGCGCATGAAATGTTTTTTCTTTGACATTTAATGAGGAGTTATGACAAAAGCAAATATCAGCAATTTATGTCAGTATGTGCCTTTATTTATTTGCTGTAATTCATTTTTGACCACACATCGAAAGTAGAGGCGGAGGATGAAATAGAAAAAAGTTTTTTGGGAATGGATATTTATAGATGATGAATATATTTAACAAATGTGAGGAGACTAGATAATCAAGTTACAGTAAAGACGGAGGATAAGTGTAAAAGAAGAGGGAGACATTAATGAAGAAAAACAATACGAGGGCAAGGGGAATGAGGGAAAGAAGAAGAAGAGATCGAGGATGGAGGAGTAAAATGTAAAAGAAAACTGATGAATCTCAACAAGATGATGAACATGTGAAGGGGAAAAGTGAGCAATGGAAAGACAATAGACTACTCCACTGTCAAGACAGAATGCTTCTTCATTCAATAAGGCGCTTTATCTACCCTCAACCATCTGTACCATGTCTCCAAGTAATCTGTAATAAAAGTGACAAAAAACCCGATCTAGAAGAGAAAGTGCAGTCGCTGTTCCGATAGCACATCTCCAGTATCACTCTCCTACCTATCTACAACATGAGAGAAAAGGTTTTAATATTACTGCTTCGGGCTTCGGTTGCATTATGTGAAACTTCCGAACCACTGTGACAACTCCTACGTAACCGATGCAATTGATGTTTTGACCAAGCAGATTCAACATTAAATTAAGGAAAAAGAAACTCAAGATCTATTTGAAAAGAATCAATTTAAGGCATACATTGAGTAGTAAACATTGCATGCTTCCCCCTGTATATAATGGATTTATCCCTGAAAGCCCCTTCACTAAAACCCTGCCGAATTATTCTTACGGCGGTCGACTGGATATTTCAAGAGTAAGAATAAATCACAATCTGACATTGTTACTACGTCATCGTGTATTTTTGATCAACAAGAAATGGCCTGGAGGTAAAGTTACATCTCGGTATGAACAATGACCTTCTTCGCCTAGCATTCCTGTATTAATACCAAAACGTGATATTCCTATGATAATTACAACACAGTTTATTGCTTATCGGACTAAGGAGGTTAACTGATTCCCCAGTAGCTCGAGTTCCTCTATTCAAACACAACTACAGTACATCTATTTAGTTATGTAAAGGGCCCCGCCTATCTATACCATTATTTCATGTTTGTAAGTATGTTGTTTTGTGTTTACAATGGTTAAAAAAAATAAAAGAAATGAAATAGTAAGGTTTTTAGAAGAAGCAACAAGTGAACTATTTGATTTGACAAGGTTCTGTATGCTTACCACTTCGTTGTCCTCCGCAGGTGGGGTGTCAATGATGTCATTCAAAATGGCCATCGTCTCGTTGTCATTCTGATCAAAGAAAACATAAGAGGAACATGTCATGCTATATTTGTTTTTAAATAATGTACATGTACAGTCTCGATGAAAAGGAATGGTAAATAAAAATAAATATATTACATACGCAAGCCCAGCTACTCAGTAATTTGACGAAAGACCGAGGACCGAAAGCTCATTAAAAGGGAGATGCACTACAGCTACGCCCATTGATGTCATATATATTCTAGTGGTCACTATTTTTGGAGGTGACAGTAGAGAGGAGGGGGGGGGGGCAAAAGCATTTATGATGTACATTCAAGGTTAAGATTGGGGGTTAAGGGTAACGATTAAGGTAGGGGTTAATGGTAAAGACATTTGTTCTTGTGGTCAGTTTACTTCATTTTTAACCCGGAATGCGTCATGGATGCATCCCCGCACAAGTAACACATGTATACCGCAAAGAGCAGCAGTTAATCTGGCATTTAGATGGTTAAAGGGTATTGTTCCTTGGTTTTCCATGTGGAGGTAAAAGAGATTAGACTATATCGGAGTACAATAACTCAATGCTCGTAACTCATTGGCTGTTCCAACAATTAATTGCACGGTACAACAGGTGCATGTGGATTAGATACTATCTTAATATTTTGTTAGACGGGTGTTCTTGATTTGATATGATATCATACCATGAAACGCTTGTCTTTTCTGCGCCACTGATTTCACATCTTATGAAGATATCAGTAATATAGATCGCATGTGAGTGGGTGTTTGTTGTACGCACGTACATGGACACACACACACACACACACACACACACATGCAAACACACGCGTAAGCATAGCCATCGTGAACGTATTATACCACGCGTGCCCGGTTACGGGGAAATTGCAAAAGTATCGTCAGAAATAAAATATGAAATAGACGATTCGTGTACGCAAAGCGAAAGAGGAGGGGTGCATGCGTGACATAGAGAGAGTGTGAACTACACGCAAGTTACGGAGGAAAGAGAGAGAGAGAGGGAGAGAGAGAGAGAGAGAGAGAGAGAGAAAGAGAAAGAGAAAGAGGAGAGAGAGAAAGAGTAGAGAGAGAGAGAGAGGGGTTGAGATATTTACATGCATGGCAGTAAAGGCACAGTGTAAAAAAGCAGTACAGATCGCAAACCTATGACGTGTTTTTCCATCAACGTCTCATTTCATCTTTATAACCTCTCATTACCTCTTCAAAGAAAACAATTTCCATCTGCCTATAGGAACCACCGAGTTACTCCAGCCATTTCACAGCCAGGTCACTGTAATATATCTTCCTCCAAAAGATGGCATCTACTCTTGACAAGAATGTCAACGAAAAAGCTTTCGTTCTCAACGAAAGATGGCCGGGCGAAGTGGAAATATGACAACGATTGAATAAAATACAGAAGCAGTTCTGGCAAGTGCGGGCCAAGGTTTTCGAGGAGGATATACTCTTAAAATTTCAAGACAACTCTATCGCATATATCTAATGAAATTATTATTGAGGTATGTGTGTGTGTGTGTGTGTGTGTTTGAATGTGTATGTATGTATATGTGCAAGTATTGTGTGTATATATGTATGTGTGTGCATGTGCGTGTATGTATTTGAATTGATAAGCTGGATATATAATTTTTATAAAGACCTGTTTATTGTTGTCGTTGAAACTCATTCCATGTATTAATTTCATGTAGTCAAAATACATCTGACTCTCAATCGACTTCAGAACCCATAACCTTACGTATAATTGTATACTTTTTTATATAAACGTAATAAATAAAACTAATAAATAATAGTGACGACCATTAGGAACCCTGTAACGATGGTTCCTGGTAAAGATAGATCTGTATTTATCGGTTCTTCTGGAAAGGATGAGCAGCAAATCATAGCATCTGATCACCATCTGTCTCCCCCCATGAAATAGATTTCATAATTTCAGTGGATTTTGCTTTACGCCTCGGGGGAGAATGTCTGACACGCATTCTTCCGACTCATGTAACTTGATCGTAGGAAGACAAGTGCAGCTCACGCCGCATTTCAAATTAAAACTAATACCTATATGAAGCCTCCTTTATCTGAGAATGTGTCTGGCTTATCTCCAATTTCCCTTGCAGCTTGCCGTAATCCATCATTTCGTGATTGTCTGGGAGGCCGCTGGATAACGATATAGATCCCCACAGCTGTTTTTATCCGATACGCAATAACATTCTTTGTTGATTCTGGTGTATGTGCCTCAATCTCTTAGATATGAGGTTTCAGAACGAGGTTGGTTCAACAGGGTTGAAAATGGTCTTCTTTCTGTTTTGTTTTGTTAAGGTGTATATTCATACTAAAGCAATTTTCGCTGCCGCTCGCCGCTTGGGCCCTGTTTCATAAAACTTTCCATTGATGGTAACTTTGTTTCCAATGCAACTTCTATGGAAACCTTGCTTCTGATTGTCTGTTGGGTAATGTTACCATGTTCTTTACCATTGATGGCAGAGTTACCATAAATAGTCAGTTTTATGCAACGGGGCATTGTACTTTGTTGCTAACGTTTCCACAGCTTTGCTACCAATGGCAACTTCTATGGAAACCTTGAATTTGATTGGCTCTTGAGCGATGTTACCATTTTAGTTACCATTGATGGCAGTGGAAACCATTAATGGTGAAGTTTTATGCACGGGACCCTGTACTTTGTTGCTAACGTTTCCACAGCTTGAAACCGTTCATTCCTGTCTGTTAGATGGGGAGTAAGCAGGCAGAACCGTACAGCAATTCCATGTACACGTGGTAACGATCTGGCGCCGAGGCGGCAAACTTCAAAGGGTGTTACTGGAAATTACGCCAGGGATTGTGGGAATACAAATCTTCTCCTTTTTGAAGGGAGACAAAAATCAAGTGATGTGTTCGATATTGGCAATTTTGATTGAATCTTGAAACGCAGATTTGCGTGAAACTAATTGCTCTTATTCTCAACGGTGGTCAAGCGTCTATTATAAGCATCGGGGTTTTCTTCGACGCCAAGCCTAAACCATTCCTATTTTTGTCTCGAAATCAATTATGTTTTAATGACAACACTATAATGATCAGTGATGATGACCATGGAAGAATCAAAACAGTTGATTATAGTTACTCACTGTTTTGCTTCCGTGGAGAAAATAATTGAATCAGTGGACAAAATCATGGGTTTTGTGGCAGAAGCAAATGGTGTTCTTTAAAATGAATAATATAAAACTCACAGCGAAGAACAGATAGAAAATGAGACCATCGTAAAAAACATGTATGGATATTAGAGATTCAAACAAATTCATACTCTTTACAGTACGGAAAGTTACTAGAAATAAAACAGGCTGTTTCTGTGAGGAAGATTAATTTTGATTTTAAAACAATTTTGATTGGTATAGATAGTAAGCATTTGTCTTGATGTCTTAAGTACAGGACAAAAACGAGGCCATAGTGCAAAGACAAGTGAGAAAATAAAGAAAGATAGAAATAGGGGAGAGGGGAGGAGAGGGGGAGGAAGAGAGAGGGAGAGATAGGGGAGAGAGGGGGTGGGAGGGAAAGAGAGAGAGAGGGGGGGGAGGAGGTGGAGGGACATAGAGAGTGAGACAGAGAGAGAGAGAGAGAGAGGGGGGGGGGGGGAGGGAGAGAGGGAGAGAGACACAGAGAGAGAGAGAGAGGTTGAAATTTTACGACGATTCTCGCCCGAGATGCGATGCATTAGTAAGTAGACAGTTAATCCCTGCTATTGGTCGATTGCTCTAATAACAAAAAAAATTGTTATTCCACCAGTTCTGACGAGGGCCCTGTTGCATAAATCTTACCGCTGATGGTAACTTTGGTACAAATGTCAGCTTCGATGGAAACCTTAAATTTGATTGGCTATCAAGCAGTGTTACCATGGTAGTTGTCATTGATGGCAGAGTTACCATCAATGGTAAATTTTATGCAACGGGCCCAAGTCATGTGGTGATCGCAGCTTCGCTTCGACTGCCTCCACCTTATAGGACGATCTCCGGGAATGCTTAAGAAATTGATTAAATTGATGAATACAAGATCGCCTTTAAGACGCGCTTATTCATCATGTTCATGTGTGGATTTTGTTTGAGGCCCAGTACATATTGTTTCAAGTATCTTGTGTCACATACGTTGTCTCTACAGCGCATAGGGAATCGCTAATTACCATGAATCAATCTTTGAGCGTCATCATTAAAATGAGAGTCATGAATGTGATATCATCTGATAATGTTTTTGATAAGCTCAGTCTGCAAAAACTAATTATGTGCACCAGGCATGGCTGCGAAACGTTCCATTCAGTGGTGAATGATATTACTCTATCGTTCAAACATAATGCACTGTCAGGAAGCTGTGTACGAGAAGAATTACTGGCGTGTTCTCACAACGATTGTTTAAAGACGCCAAGTAAAACAACACGAAACATCGGTTTGATTCGATATCATTGATTTTGTCTTCGGAATCACAATAGCATATCGAGTTTGTCCGCATAATAAGTACAGCGAATAACTGCAATCACCCACTTTTGTGATAAAAAAAATCCATGATTTTGTGACAGCATCACTTGATTCTGTTTATTCCCCATAAAGGTTTTCTACGTTTATTATGCGGTCTAAGGTAAAGCACCGTAATGTTTTGGACGAACTCTGAAACAGAGATCGGAGCTTTGCAGCCGTCATTTCGTCAGAACTGTGAACTATCAACGGGTGCGTTTAAAAAAAGGTCATGTGCTCGTCACCACTCCCTGCCATCAAGGTCATTGCAAATTTGCCCTAAATTATCATTCATTACTTTTGCTAGCAGGAATCACTCTTGGGGTGTTAATGGAAATATGTCGCGCTTTTTGCAGAGCAACGCAAATCACTTATCGAGGAAAGGCTACACGATCATTTCCGTGGCTCCTATCATGTCTAATATGACATGAAAAGAAATTAACATGACGCAAATATGGTGATGACGTAAGATCAAGCGTTTGAACAGGGATTATGAAAAAAATGATGACGATTTTTTTTTTTTAAATGATGGCGCTGATTACCGTGATGACAGTTTTAGATAAGAGCAATTAAGTTATTGATGGTGAAGTCGGTGATGAAAGTACTTGTAATAACAGTAATGTCTATGTTCATATGCTTTATCAACAAAGAACATGAAGAATATGATGCGCATCATGGACACTGCCACACCCATTTTTTGTCAAACAAATTCCCCCTTTTTCTTCCATCGCCGCATTTTTTGCGAATGTAACACACAAACGCCCCATAGAACATCCGTTTATCTGACACACAAAGAGTTCAAAGGACTTCGCCATATTATCAAAAAAGTCGCGAAGAGGACCACTTGGGTTAAACTTGGAAAAGAGCAATTTAAGAAAAGGAGTGGGCGAAAAAGGGGGGGGGGGTGCACCCCTTATATATATCCTCTCCAACAACATGAGTCACGCACCAAAAAAGAGAGACAGACAAACACATTCTAATTAAGACGATTATCGTATGACGATGGATCTTGTAGCGCATCAGAGATCAGCCTATCTCCTCGGCGCAACGAGCCGCACCAAACACGTGACGTGCGTGACGAACAAACGCTCGCGACGACGCCCAGCATTCCCTTCGCCCAATAACGATCCTAGACGACAGGGGGAAAGAGTGGGGGTGGAGGGAGGGGGGGGGGGCGGGAGGGTTAGGAGGGGGGGGGATATTTACATCTTGGAACAAAATAAACATTTCAGAATACAGAAATGTACACGTACATAACACACTCGAGGGCCGCGTTCATCACATCGACAAACTCAAAGACCCATACCTACACGCACACACACATACACATTTATACCTACCTACACACACACACACACACACACACACACACACACACACACACACACACACATGCAAACACACACACGAACATACACACACATACTAACACACACGCCCACGAACACACACACACACACCCACACACACATACAAACACATATACACGAACACACAAACACACACATACACACACAAACACACAAACACACACACATACACACACATATACAAACACACACACACACACACACATATAAACACAAAAACAACAATACCATGGTCGAATTTTAGCGAAAATTACGCTGTTCATTGTTTACAGGGACTCTCTCCTTTATTAGTATAATTTTGCTTTGCGCATCTTGTCAGTGTTTGGTCTTCAGAATAACTGTGTTTGTGCAAAGTCGACCGTGTCAACATCTCCAAGGATACAGAGTGGTGGAGTTTTTCTTCTTCTTCTCCTTTCTTTCCTCTTTTTCTTGTGAGGGGGGGGGGGGGGGGGGTTGAGACAAGGGACAGGTAATATAATCATAAGGTTTTTATCTCGACGCCCAAACTTACATCAGCAATTATGAAGAAAGTGCGTTTTCGAGCATTGATAGAGTTGACCTTATTTCAAAAGTGACAAGAAGTCTCTTGTTTCGCCCTGAGTTGTTTGCCAAGTGTCCAATCTCTATGGAAACCGGCATTTTGAGCAGGACGCATCTTTCCGAGTCGATTATGTCTCTCACACGTACGGCGCCGGCACGCTCCATTTTTTACGACGGGTGTGTGTCCGACGTTGAATGGGAGAGATTACGCCAATGATGAGAGCACGCAAGGGCGACTCGTCTGTCACATGTCCGTGTCTCGCGATTTGATTGGCTCATTTACGGAGAGTAACATCAATCTCGGTAAATATAAACCCTCACTGTGCCAACCCAAATACTGCACTATATGATTAATGTGATGACATTGATACCAAAAGATGGTTTAGAGTGCATAGAGTTAACGCGGAGAACGCGTGCATGCATGCGTGTTATCAGAAATCGTAAACACGACAAACTTTGAAACAGGCATGCAAAACATTCGCGTAAATCTCCTTCATCTTTACAGTTCGCGACGGCATGACGTAGGCGCCTTGGTACATTCGTGGCATGTAGTTAATGTCGCTCATTGTAGAATGTACCGGGGGACTACCGTCGTTAAAGTCGTTAACGTTTTCCCCTTGTCAATATTAAGTAGGGGGTGGAGAAGGACGGTTCGTCCTATCCTGACATGGATGAAGGGTCTGAAATTAAAATGGCTGGGAATTTATGAGGACGTTATGTTGGCAGAGGACCCCAACGCCTCCCCTCCCCAACCCCCCCCCCCCACGCACAAAGACACACAACCCCCTCCCCTTACCCGCTAATACTATCGCTTCATGTGCATGTACCTGTCCTCTCTTCATTAGAACTCTCGCTTTACCCCCTCTTCCTCCTCATCCCTCTCCACCCCCTCGCTTCCCCTCTCTATGTCTTTCCCCCTCTCCCACCAACCCCTTTTATATATCTCTCTCTCCTTCTCGATCTCTCCCTGAATAAAGTTCCCTCTTCTCTTCCCCTCCCCCCTCCATTTCTCTCTCACACATACACACACACACACACACACACACACACACACACACACACACACACACACACACACACACACACACACACATATACACACACACTCATTTTGTCCCTGTCTCCCTCGTTCTTTACCCTCACAATAGGGGCACTTTCCCGTACCAGACAAGACGCAAATAGAGACGTACTGAAACGAATGTCTACAAAAATCACTGAAGTGTACCCCCGTTAACTACGGTACACCAAAACCCAAAGTGATTACCACGGCTCGGTGATTGACATGGATATTGAAACAGACGATGTTGAGTGGTTTCTCTCTCATTAAACGTGCATGTTGCTCGCTCATCATCATCATCATTATCATCATCATCATCATTATCATCTTCATCATCATCATCATCATCATCATCATCATCATCATCATCACCAGAGATGTGATTCAAATGCAGATAATCTGCCCCAACATTAAAGGGATAGTCCAATCTAAAGTTAAGTTGGTTTTGACAAAAGCAGAAACGGGAAAGAATACAAATTTGTGAAGGTTGACAACAATTCGTCAAAGCATAGCAAAATTATGAATGTTCAAGTTCTAACTTTTGTGACGTCGTATACTCTGTTATTTGTTGTGTACTATATTTTTTTTCAATTTCCATTTTCTAAAAAACATGTCTACGATTTCACCTGTGTACTTGGTACATTATTGGACACATGTTTTTTTTTCACACACGATTGGTTTCTTCATCAAAAACCAGAAAAGGGGCAATTGATAGAATCATATAGCACACAACATATGGGAGGAAAGCTCGCAAGTGACGTCACCAATTTAAACTTTATAAAAGTTTTAACTTTGTTATACTTTGACGATTTTTTGTCAAACCTTCACTGATATGGTGCTTTCATTTTTCTGTTATAATAAAAACCAATTGAACTTCAGGGTGGACCTTCCCTTTAAATCGTGTATGGAAAGGTGAGAAAGTGCCATGAACTCACAGAACCCGGATGTAGACATCAATTTTGATGCTATTTGCAGGTCAATAAATAAGATTTTCGAAATAAATAAATAAGATTTTCGAAATACCCCGGAAAATAAAAGAAAAGAAAAATTATAAAGCTGGAGACAGATCGCTAGATTTCCAGTAGGTTTTGTTTTTCTCGGTGTATCCCTCCCTTCTTCCTATTTAAAAGACCCGTTCAAACACAAACAAACACACACACACACACACACACACATACACATACACACATACACACACACACACACACACACACACACACTCTCTCTCTCTCTATCTATCTATCTACCTCACACAAACGCACACACTAATAAACATACACACACAGACACACACACTCTATCTTTTTCTCTCTCTCACACACGTACACACACGCACACACACATATATAAACACAAACATACATGAACATACGCACAAACAGCTACATTCCAACAACCTGTGTTGGGCAGAGGCAACAGTAGGTTGTTTATGAACAATATGAAAAAGAGATTAAAAGAAAAATGGTGTGGGTGTGGGAAGGGGGGGTGGGGGCACTGAACGAGAAAAGAATACAACAATTAAACTTCTTACCGTAAACTCCGAAATGAAGTTGGCTATTTCCTCTTTCGCCTTCCCGAACGCTTCGCGGGCGGCGTTCTGAAACAATGGATCAATTAAAAGCATGTATACAGTGATAGTTTTCCGATGGGACATTACCTAAGGCAATTGGATATACGTGATATAAAACGTGACAACACAAAGGAAAGTGAGGAATGGAGCAGTTACAGTATCTAATCCAAACAAAATTGTTATTGTCCATTGATATAATGCAAATTCCATAATAATGTTTATTTTTGTCATTGACCTGTAATGTTATTTGTTGTATGTGAGTAGACCATGTTGTGTTAAATGTCAAAACAGGGCCCCCTGGTAGAACAGTGTTCAACCACTGAAGGGGCTACCCTGGGTAAATAATACAAATGAATAAATTAATACATAAATCGTGCCAATGCAATGTATAATACGCGTACATGTGGAAAATGGTGCCGTATTCATCATGCAACTGCTAAAATCCTTATTTCGTCATTTTGACATCAGTGTACGGGACGGTAATAAACTTACGATCTTTTGGCTGTCGGTCGATTCAGTAACGACATCGAGATGTGCGACGGTAGGCGTGTTCGTTTCAACAGTAGTCGACATCAACGTCGTCATCAATGTCGTCGGCGGTATGGTCTGCACAACCTCGACATCAGGAGCATCCGTGCAGTGCAGGAACTTGAAAACTAAAGACGGCGGGATAAGATCATAAGATAAATATAGTATAAGTGGATGTGCGTGTGGTGTGCGTATGGTATGTGTTTGCATGTGTGTATGTGTGCGTGTCTGTGGTTGGGGGGGGGGGCGTAAAATTACCAACTGAATAATACACATATGCGATATTCTTAGCAAATTATTCCAACGGAAATTAAGAAATGAGATACAAGTTAAACTTCGTGAGATATTGTTACAACATGCGTGATGAACCTATGGTGGGCATCTCGCTAATACAATTGTGTTGTGTGTTTTAAACGAGCGCGGGGTGGGGGGGGGGGGGTACAGTAAACAGACAGTCAACGGCTGGTCCCTCCTTACTTTAAATTAAGCGATATAATCACGTGATTGAAACATAAATAATTCAAGGCGATGATATCTATTCCGGAAACTGCAAGATTCGCTTGACTGGTTGTGAAAATCGTTTCGAAAACTTTACAGTCTCCTTGCACTCCACACTAGGCAATGCGTATTGCTGGCCATGAAGTGGAAAAGTGCAATACACGGCGGGTGATGGCAAACTAGAATTGTATTTATTACACCCTTGTTACGCAGTATGGCGGCGTCTCCCTTCCTTGTTTACAAGCTACAGTATAGTAAAAAGGAGAATATGAACGCACGCGTCGTATAGCGACGCTGATCATATGGAGCACAAGCATCTAACGTATAGGATCTAATGTATAATGGAATCTCAATTGTTGAATGTTCAACCTTCAAAACGATATAGATAGTAGAGTGAGGGAAAACTTGTAATGAATGTATTGATTATAAGTTGACGCTAACCAATTCATGGTCGATCTATTGTGGAGAAAGCTTGTATGACCGTGATGGTAGCACGGTAGTCCACCGCCTGAACTGAGTAACCTAACAGCTTCTTCCAATTTGTTTGCTTTGATTGAAATTAACATATTGAATTACTCTAATGCACTTTTAGAACATTGATATCTCCATACCAAAAGTCATTGAAAGTAGGTATCACCCAAGTCATCACCTAAAGGTATGATCTATTTATGCTTTGGCTAAGTGTATCCCCTATACCATGACACACAAGCGACTCTCATCGCAATTTACGACTTAACAAAATACCACCCATTCACCACCACAACAAAATACCACCAAGAACGTTATCATTACCCATTCAACGTTCAATCATTCTTTCTAGGCCGTTCTAATATAGTCCACGCAATGAACTAATTACTTATATATGTACGTCCAGAAAATTGTCCGCAATTTCACTTAGCGACGCGTAGGCGACCCGTCCTCGACTCTTTGCCATATCAATGCGCGGGTGAGTGAACGGAAATTGCAATTCCACGTAGAAGCATTGCCCCACATATTGAAAGAATATGAGGGTTTTGATTAAGTGTGATGATGTCATGAGGCCGTCTTAGTTATCCCTTTAATCGAGTGCGATATTTGAAGTTGGTGGCAAATTTTCGGACACGAGTTATTTCACGCTGCGTGATTATCGAAGCGGGGATTTTGAATGCGCTGCGATTAGCCAACTCAGCTCTTTAAAATTATTTTGATATGACTGGTAATCTGTAATATCGTTTACTATGATGAGACTCCATAACCATACTTATGAGACGAAGTTCTAGGGTATACCATTGGCTAATCAATGATATGTTCATACTTACTTACTTACTTACTTACTTACTTACTTACTTACAGTCGCAATTATTGATGGAGAAATGGATACAAACGATAAACATTTGAAGCTTTACATAAGAATTTGATTTGACATAGAAATATGTGTGATCGTTACATCGGTAACACTGTTGTGATTGTCATTGACTGTTTATATGTCCTTTTGCTTATATTGTTATTGTAAACTGATCCTTTCAGTCTGTGTTGCTTATCACTAATTTCTATACCTGAACAAATAAATCTTGATATAAAGTAAGTGGATTGAACAAAACCTTCTTTTTGAATATGAATAGTGCTTTGATCCTTCCCGTGGGATGACACTTGGATTAATTAGACCCAACTGTCGAGCTTGCAGAGAAACTACCCCCTTTTGGGGGTCTTCGGTTTTATTGCGACCTGATTAATCATTTAAAGACGAGGCGAGGCGGGCCAAGACTAATGGAATCAGTCACTTGTGACTTATTACACGTCTCAAGACATGTAGGGTGGATGGACGGTGTAGGGAGCGCGCCTCTCCTTTCTTCTTCATCACCAATAACCAGCAAGTGAGTATTTGCCGAGCATGCATTGACAATGTCTGACTTTCCTGTGCAGTTGATCGGGATTTCTCCACTTTCCCCACATTCTTAATCGTTGAGTGCCAGACAAAATGAGGCCCGATACGATTCTGTATGAATATTCTAAAATATGCGCATATGACACGGAAAGAATGAACTCGTTTTTCTCCCATATAATTCAATACAGTACCCATACAGTATCAATAAGCCACTTCATAGTTACATCATGGTCGGACACTCCACTGAATCAAGAACGACTAGGGATTTGACCATGAAGCTGTGTAGGTGTGTTATTTTACAGCGTGTCCATACCAAAAATAGAAGCAGGTGCACATGATAAAATGTTCTTTCACTACCTTCTCAGAGCTGAATCGCTGTTGTCATATCTGCATTTTATACTTGGTCATCTATGGAATGTCCACTTTACTCTGGGAGTGGTACAAATGGCCCGAGGTCATTCGTACCAGTAATAATCTGCTCATGCGCACATTGCAACTATGAACTCGCTTATACATTACCCCCCCCCCCCTCCCCTTATTGACATAACTTCATTTATGTGCATACGATGTGTGTCCCTCCGCTCTCTACATCCACTGTAAAATATTGTAATATACGTCCTCAGTAGAGCAAATATACGTCCTCACTAGAGCAACGAATACAGACATCTAACGTTTGATATTAACTATACAATTGCATCTATCACAAATACTTACCTTCCTTATAACAGGAATATTCCAATCGCTTGATACAGCTTGTATTAGAGCTCTGTGTTTGATTGTTGTCCGTCAAGTTACACGATGAGATGGAAGTAGTATTGGCATCTACGTTCTAGATAGACAAACGAAATTGTGCAAACACAATTAGAAGAAAAAACTTTCAATTATAGGCCAATGTACAAGATCCACACATTGGTCTCTTTTTTGTCATCACATTTTTCTGATTTTTCTGCTTCTATTCAACTCATCTTATGATCAGAGTTTCTATTTTCTTCAGCCAGGCTAGCCCATCAAGCATTTGCATGCCAGGGCCGTGTTGCATATAGGTTTTCAGTTATTGTAATTTGCCATCAATGGTAACTACCATGGCAACAGCCAATGAACTCTCGTTATTGCCACTGTTGCCATGGTAATTACCATTGATGGTAAGTTACAATGATTGAATACCTATATGCAACATGGCCAAGGTGAGCTCTGTTTTATGGGAATTGTGTGAATTGAGAAAAAGGTACGTACTCATTAAGTTTACTATGGCAATCTGACGGACCGCCTTATGAGTAGAACATCGAGATGTCAAACGATTTGCTCACTTTGCCGCGGCGGAAAAATACTAACACTGTGCGGCAGCGGTAAACCAGTTTTGTGTGAACGCAGCTTTAACCTGCCAGGTGTGCTTCTATTTGCACACAAATCCCATAGTGACTCATTTTGTCTGGTAGTAGAAGTGTGCTTGGTGAATGCAAACCGTACCTGTTCGGCCCAGTGGGGACGGTCCCCCCATTCCTTCGAGAGGACGTCCTCTTCGCCCGGGTTCTCGAGAGCCGTCAACAAGTACGCCCCCTTGCGACGACAGCTGAGCGTCGCGTCTTGGAACGTGGACGTCTCGTTGACATGGTGATAGCATCGCTTCTTGTGGAGGTACCAGCTGGCGGGACACTTGTGTGTATCATCAACTGAGAGATTGGAAGTGGGAAGGGGAAAATGAAGGAGGAGGGGAGGGGAGGAGGTGTTGGAGGAGGAGGAGGAGGAGGAGGAGGAGGAGGAGGAGGAGGTGGTGGTTGAGGAGGAGGAGGAGGAGGAGGAGGAGGAGGAGGAGGAGGAGGAGGAGGAGGAGGAGGTGGTGGTTGAGGAGGAGGAGGAGGAGGAGGAGGAAGAGGAGGTGGTGGTGGTGGTGGAGGAGGAGGAGGAGGAGGAGGAGGAGGAGGAGGTGGTGGGGGAGGAGGAGGAAGAGGAGGTAGTGGTGGAGGAGGAGTAGGAGGGGTAGGAGGAGGAGGAGGAGGAGGAGGAGGAGGAGGGGGAGGAGGAGGAAGAGGAGGAGGAGGAGGAGAAGAAGGAGGAGGAAGAGGAGGATTAGGACAAGGAGACAACGGAGGAAAAAGAAGAAGATGAGGAGGAGACGGAGAAGGATGGTGAGGAGGAAGAAGGAGGAAAGAGCCAAAACTAGTGCAGATCTCCTTATATCCGAACTAATGCATGATCTGAAGGCAAAATATCAGAGGTTTTGGTATTGTCATCCAAAATGAAATTATCCGAAGAACGTGTCAGGACTAAGTCCAAGGTATGACCTCCTTCATGAGTTGGAGATCTAACATGTTGATTAAAGTTACATGAGGTGATAATGTCATTTAAAAGTACAGTGTTAGAGTTTGCAACATCGTCAACATGAATATTAAAATATCCACGTGACGTGACCTGGATAAGTAGCTAGTTCTTCGAGGAGTGATGAAAACTCATTAAAATCTTGGAGCTCTGGTCAATTTGTCTGCTGTTACTTATGGTCTATAGATCACTACAAGTCGGACAGATGAATATCGGGAACAACTATTAACAGTCAAATCCATGGATTCAAAAGACTCGAAGGCTTTGGATGTATTCATGTACACTCTAAAAGACTTGCGAAGGCAAACACCAAGTCCACCTCCCCTCCTATTGTTTCTTGGCACACTAAGTAGCTGAAAGTCGGGTAACGTATTCTGTATTTCCGCAGTAGTCTATACATGCATACCTTTCAGCTTTCGCTACTTAATTTTTAATTTTGTCGCTAAGAGCTTGTTATGTAGTTAATAAGGACAAGCGAATACTAAAATTGATACTTTTTGAGATGGAAATACTAGCTTGGGAGTGGCTGGGCACGTTTTTCATGTTACTTGTCAGAAAGGAAAATATCTGAAAGTAACGTTCCATGCAATTTTTTAACCAGGTATGATGCGGAAAATTGTGAAATTGAGACTTTTATACTGCAACTTGATATCACGTTTAGAGCCTTTTTGCTATATTGTAACACTATTCCTAGATTGAATCTTTATAGATGCATCGATGCATATGAGGTGACGATATTTCCCCAAATTCTTCTGGGCATCCGATTTTGTTTATACGTCAAATCCAGGCAAAAATCATCCAGAGAATCGGCGGTTTCGAACATGGGGGATAAAAGAGAAAATCTTTGTAAAGTGTTCTTTTACGACTAGAAGGAGAGTACAATTAATCTGCATTAATTAAATGGCAGCTGGATATCCATTGGTGAAACATCCTTGATTGGACACAACAATGTGGCGCATATATTTGTGTTATCTGCCTACCCAACAAAACAACAAGCTCCATGTTCTTACCTTTTCAAACCGAGTTGGCAAAACCGAACACAACAATGGCCATTGTGCATCACACGTGTCAACTCACAACGTCTTTTCTGACAGAAGCATCATTCATTATTAATGACACTCTGATGCCATTTGCTAATGGATGGACAGGTGTGATACACAATGGTCATCGTTGTGTTCTGAATTGATTATCTGTGCATTCCACATTGTATTTCAAGTAACTCCGTTAACTTGATAGACAATTCTCGTTATGTATGCACGTCGATCTACCAATACTTTACTAATGGTAACCCCAAAGCTTGTCCGAGTAGCAACAACTTATTGAAACTTAATTACGAAATACAGGTGAAGTGAAAAAACGCGTCACTAGGCAGATCGGTGTGGGGGGGGGGGGGGTTGTGCATACTTAACGAGAACGGCTTATTGTCCCTTTGCATAATTGCCGGTTTTATTCCCAGTTTTGTATTTAAGTTCCCTCTGGAAGAAATAAAGAATTACCCTATCGATCGTTTACAAATAGCTACGATTGACTGTGATAGGCCTGGTTTTATTGAATGATATGTTATATCGGTATATTTCATTTCAAGGACGGGTCGGATATCATTTATAATTCAAGTAAATCGGCAATTTGCTTCAATTGGCGCGAATTTTTCTAATAGTTACGGTAAAACAATTTTTAGTTGATTTGAGCATTTACATACAATTACGCGTGCGTTTTTTTCATTGAATTTAATTTCATTGTCATTAATTTTATGCATGTCAAATTTCATTACATGCAGATGATCAGTTCTAGGGCTACATGAAGTAAAACGTTTTCATTAAAGTGCTCGTTCATGACGTCACGTTAATAATGACCTTGAAAATGTTGCTGTGACAAGTTCACATATACATGTATACAAATACATGATGAACATTTGATAAAACATGGCTCATGCATTGTTGGGATATACATGACACAAAAAAGTGGGGGGATTACATTAAAATAAATAATATCAAAGAAAATTCTAACGAAATTAACAGGTGATCTGTTAACCATGACAGGAAATTCAAACGAAATCAATAACCTAATAACAAGAAAAGATTCGAGCATAACAATATTACTATAGCACGTATAATACTTTCTTAAAGCTACGGCGAGACCTCGAAATTTCACTTTACAAACTCACTATTTCCAACCCCTTTGTAGTGACACCTCACTTCGCCTGCGCAGACTCCTTCGCTCTCGCTCTTGTCGAAGTGGCAGTTCAGTCGTCCCTCTCCGTCACGCTCGCATGTCACGTACGTGACTCTGTCACGGCTCGACGACTCGGCATCCTCCGCCTGGTCCACCCCGCTCACGCTCGTTGCCGTCTCGTTCCCCACGGACGAGTAGGAAAAGGTTGAAGAGGGCTCGCTGTGATCTACCATAGTGTAGGCCTAGGATGGGCAGAATGGTATTGTTGTGGGTTACGACCTTATAGGAGGGATTGGGTTCCAAAGTAAAACCATTTAGGCCGACGGGGGGGGGGGGGTATTTCTTCAAAGGCACGAGAAGACTTAAAATAAGGGTAGCCCCTTTACAGTTTATTTTTTGGTCACGAAAAATGGAAGAAATACTGTATAAGAACTTCCCCTACACTACTAAAATTAGAAACTGACTTTCAGGAGAATTGCATTGGGATTCGATTTCAAGTTGAATTTTGGCCGGGTCGTCAAAAACTCGAGAACGAAATAAGATACACCACGGCTCTTCGTACCCAAGTGATGCGTTGAGGGGAGCAACGCATCACTAGCCTGGGCAACACGAAATAAATAAAAATGTACTGTGTAGACTATGGTCGCTGTGAAACAGGGCAAACGCGCCTCATTAATCGGTTACAGTTCGATATCCCGAAGGTTCGTTATTCCGCAGTTTCGCAATTCCGAAACACGTATATTGCCTATACCTCGATGCTCGTTAATCCGAAAACGAAAAAGGGGTTGTTAATCCGAGCATTTGTGGAGTAACGTTCGTAGTAACAGGCCTTCGGAATAACGAGTGCTTCACCATTAATCGACCCTTTCTTTTTCTTCTCAAACTGCTGAATCCGCCCCCTTGTAGCAACGATAGCCCCCCTGCCTCTAGACTGATTGTATCTATTGTAGCTTTAAGGAGACCCGTCCAACTCAACCGCCCACCGGAGGTAACAGGTGCGTACCTATTAATATGTTTAAAGAGACAGTTTAAACAAACATCTCTCATTTGAAATGTATGTACTGCCTATTGGCTACACAGTCACGTGGGATGTCATAAGTGAAATTAGAATGCATTTTAACCAATAGGTCAAACATCTTAATACCCTCTGAATCAAATACATTTCAAGGATACGAGATTTTTTAGGAACATGGTATTAACAGCGGTACTTTCATATTTTCAGAGAACGGCCTGAATTATAATGTTGTCTAAAATAAATCATGACTATTTTATAAAAAAAAAAAAATAATAATACATAGCCGGGCTCAAACACAACATCACAGCCTCTTTTAGCCTCTGAATTCGCTTGTCCTATTTTATTCAATCTTCAACGAATCTGTTTTTCATAGTTCATCTACGTTTGTTGTCAAGAAAGAGGCCCTGGTTAGAAAGGCGATCATCAAAATCAATATTCCGTTTAAATAACGCCTCTTCACCGTAAGCATGAAAAGGTCCCAGAACGTTATCAAATTTTGTTTTAGACAGCGCCGATTTATCGACCACTCAGCGACCAATCAGCGACCAATCAGCGGCAGGAACGCGATTTAACCCATTCGGGACCAAGTACCACAAACATGTGGTTTGGGGCTGTAACTATTGATATCAACTGTTAAGAATGATAAAATGTGCATCACGTGAAAGGGTGTAAACTTCTGCAGACAATTAATCAATTTGGGGCATTTCGTGATATTTATTACCTTCGTAATAATTTTCCAAAGCAAAATGAGGGGTAAATGGGCACTAAATCTTCAAATTGGCAACTCACTGAAAAGGTTGAAATCAATCTTTTTTTCTTCATATTGGCAGGATTTTTGTCGGAACTTTAATGATTTTGACGTTGTATTAATTAATTCATCATGGAATTTGCATTACGTTTCTTCATAACAAAATTCATTCAAAAAAAAAATAGTGTTGCCAATTTAAAAGCCAAATAGTGATCAGGTTTGCTCTAAAATAGACTTCGTCTTGAATGAGTTATGTGAAATTGTAATTTCTTGCTCGTTAGCAGGCCTGCCAGCGAACGCATATCACCCTCTGACTGTCTAGAGATTGGTGTGACGGGGTGATCAGGCTTTTTGTTCACCCTGTAAAGTTGGTATCACTAAAAGGAGACACACGAAAGAAACATATTAGTGAAGGATTGACGACAATCCGTCAAAGGATAAAAAAGTTATGATCTGTTAAAGTTTTGATTTTGTGACGTCACGTGCGAGTTGTCCTCCCATATAGTGTACATTTTCTCTAAAATTTCTCTAAAATGTGCAATTTCTCAAAAAAAAAAAAGATTTGCATCCTTTTATTTGTGCATATGATACATCATTAGAAATACATTTTTCTACACATTCCTGTACGAAAACAAATAATTCCCTTGTCAAAAACAGAAAAAGGTCAATTTATGGAATCGTTTTGTACACAACATATTGGGAGAGCACCTCGCACGTGACGTCAAACGATTGACGTTTCAAAAGATAATTTACTTATCGTTTGACGGATTTTCGTCACATCGTCACCAATATATTTATTTCATGTGTGTGAACTATCCCTTTAAGCCACCAAACGCACATCACTCTCTGACTGTCTAGCCGATTGGTGTGACGGGGCAATCGGGCTTAATTGCACGGAGGTCTCGAGATGAATGTCAGTCATCAGCGTACACCAATCAACTATTCTCTTGCGACACCATCAGTCGACACCATCATGCTTGCTGTACCGTATGATAAATAATGCGTATTTCTGGTGCAGGAATTCCAAAATGGCGAATTAACGAAGATTGAGTGACAAAGAACCCCCCCCCCCCCCCCTTCCCATCCCCACAGCCACCCCACCCCATAAATCAAAACAAGACAAACAAACAAATACAAACACAAAAATACACATACACACAAAAAAAGGAATCAGAACATATTTCACAGTTGACTGATGGAAGGAATATTTACATTCCATAGAGGTATTAAGTCAACTTACACCCACAAGGTTATAGGTAAATGTACAGGAAAAGTTAAACCTCTGTGTCATGGAAATGTGTAGTAAGTCAATGTAGTTCCCGGGGCTTTGTTCGACAAGGGGTAAGGGGATGAAACCCATTATCACGGCATCGTGAGTAAGTTGCATCGATATCTTTAATCTACCAATCACCTTACCGATAAAGTGTATGATATAAACATGGACCCTGTGATATAAATTATGATATCAAGAAAAGATGTAGGTGTGCGGTTAATATAATTCCTGTGGTTAAGATTACGTCTCAAGGTACTTTGGTAAGAAAGACATTAAAAAAAAGATGTATTACTTAAGACAGTGAAAATGCAGTTTCGATTATTCATATTGTAAAATATGTATTTGGAGATGAATACGAACAAAAGAAAGGTGGGGTGGGGGATTAAATTGATCGGCTTGTACTTTATAGTTTGTTCCATTATAATCCAATTCAATATTACGTATGTGTGATTTATATATGTATTGAATAAATACAATGAAGAATATGAAACGCACACACACAAAAGATTTAGAATGAATAATCGATATCTTTGATAATCAACCGATCACCTCATCGATTGCACATGGGAAATATTTACATGTATTAAAAATTTATTTATTTATTTTGTGGGAATACCGAAGAAACCTAAGAGCATCTGTTTTACCTGTGAAAAGACGAGAGACTTATGGATAGATTGTGGTAACCTATTCAATATTTTAACAAATAGAAAAATGCCAGTTGGGTGGATAAACACATTGGTGTTAAGCATTCTAATATAGGGAAGGAACAAATAATCAATCATACATTTCTTTAATAAAATATTTGAACTTTGCTTACAGCAGGACTAAAAAAGACCACCAAGTTCCAATGAAATTAGAAAGAATATGTTAGAAAGTGAACGTGAAGAGAATATTTTAGCATTAACGTGAGGTAAATTATCAAACCACTTAAGGAAATGGGAACATTTCCTTACAAATGTGTAGAGGCGACAGAGCTCACGGGATTATGTTCGCTAGTTTGTGGTGTTTTGCTTGCTTTAAACCGAACGCTAGCACCGTATGCAATGGCGAATAAATTGTGTGAGTGTTTGAGGGTGTGAAGTGTGGGTGCTTGCGTGTGCGTTGGAGGGGAAGAGGCAAAGAAGGGGAAGGGTGTGTAAGGAGGGGGAAGATAGAACCGCGCCTGTACTTTTTTTTCTCTCACATATTTGTCAGTCATTATATCGTGATACTTCATCTGGAACGATACAGTGTTTTTGGATAATATTACATGATGTGTTTACTGTATAAAAGTTTAAGTAATTTTGTTCGAATCATTTTTACAACTGTTACTTTTTAAACTGTTTTGTATGAATTTGATTTGAGAGAAAACAATAAACATCTTTAAAAAAAATATATATAGAAAGAATAATCGATATCTTTATAATCGACCGATCACCTTACCGATTGCACGTTTTGATTCCCGGGGGTCAGACACATCAGCCGTGCTCCTTTGCACTGAAACCGTGTCGCTTCCTCGCCATCAACCGCACTGCGTACGACGCGCGCGTCGCATTGTCCGTCACCCGTGTTGCTCTGACGTAGCTGGCGCACCAGGTGACTGGAGTTACCTTTGACCCGGAAGCAGACGGGTGAGACTGATGTATTGCTCATGGCTTCCGTAAAGCATTCGCAGATGTCCAAGCATGACGGTGTTGGGGATGGTGGAACCTACACGAAAACATGGATATAATAAGTAGTTTGGTGTTGGTTAAAACGGATGCTATTTCAATAATCAATGAAAAGTTTAAACAGAGTTTAATTACCTTAACCTACACAAAGACATGAACAAAATAAACATTTTGGTCTTGGTTAAAACGGATACTTGTACAATACAATGCAAATGTCAAGGACGATGGATTAATTCCCACACTACCAAATGCATATAACTACTTTAAAAAGACGGGAAGTCCATTCCAACAGGCCACTTTATAACGAAAAGGCGGAAAGCGCACTTCAATGTTGACGAATATCGAGAAAGAATTGATCAATTTAGTGGTCAGAGCGTACATCACTGTAAACTCGTGAGAAAGGGCACTTACCTATCCCTATGCTACAACATGACGCGTGGAGTGGTTATCTTATTTTCTCCAATTAACGTTAAAACCTATCCGGTGTGACGTGTCTTCTCCTTTTATCAGAAGCATCCTTAAATTTGATCAAGTATCTTAACATTTGAAGTGCCACTTTTGAATCGTTTCAGCATCAATACACACTAATCCAATAGAGCAGCAGTTTGCCTGCCACATAAAGGGTTAACGCTTAGTTAACATAGGGTGAACGCTTGGTTAACATAGGGTTAACAAAGGTTTAGTGCGCTTGATGACGAGTAATGTTCGTTTGCTGGGGGTAGGGACAATTTTGAAAAAAGGAGAAAATGTGGGTGAGGAAAGGGAAGAAGGAGTAAAAGACAGAGTAGAAGAAGAAGAAGAAGAAGAAGAAGAAGAAGAAGAAGAAAAAGAAGAAGAAGAAGAAAAAGAAGAAAAAGAAGAAGAAGAAGAAGAAGAAGAAGAAGAAATGGAGGAGGATTACATAACGAGGATGAAATACGAATATGCACGAATATTCACAATAGTCGTTTAATTAAGACCGTGTACTTAACGTAGAATAACTTAATGGGGCGCCAAATAAATCATTTGTTGGTGTCACAAAATTATCGATTTTCATCGCGATTTTTTTGTGCTAAATCAGATTCTCAATTATTTTGATTCTGCACAGCTAAAATTTAAATTTCAGCTTTGTAGATTAAAATACTTGTTGTTTGCAAGCGCCAGAATACAAACTCCATGATTTCTCAAATTTGATTAGAATTGTTGGAAATCATTAACTTCCACTATGTTGACACAAGAACAAATTGTGATATTTTATTTAGCACAAGAACAGGTCACCAATCGTGCGGAGCTTACGAACAGCTTGGTGAAACACCCTCTGGAATATTTTCGACATAAGTGCGGAACCAGGAAGAAAACTCCTTCCGCGTGTTAATTACCACACCTCTTCTTTGGCATCCCTCTACACATCCATTCAGTCTTTGGCACAGCATAATCGTCCTCCGAGACTGATTAACCAGCATTTCTGTCATTTACTATCATTCACTAGTCTTACTCTCCATCTTAAAGGTAGCCCGTCCCTTTTGCAGACCTAATTCTGAAAGTTCCCTGACTTTGTCATCACTTGAGAGAGAGTGGCTATGTTATCTTTACCTGGAATCAACAAAGCGTAATATTTGGTTTTGGAGAAATAATCTTCGAAAATTGATCGAGCTTTCTTTTTCCATACCACGAAAATAGTCGAATCTCACTGAAAACTAGTTAAATTTTCATTTATTCTAAGGGAGTTATAGAAACCCCTAACCTTAATATTTCACAGTTGGTATCCCAAAGATACGTGCTAAATATGTGCAAACTTTCATGAATTTTTGCAGATGTTTATAAAAGGGACGGACCATCTTTAATTTTCGTCTTAATCATACCGTGTATACGGAATCAAGGAAGCAACAACACCAACATATTAAAATGCGGATAAACCAGCATTTATTACATTCAATATCATTCACCAGTCTTACTCTACATCTCAATATTCACCTTGATCATACCGTGTATACGGAATCAAGGAAACAGCAACTGCGGTTATATAATCGAGTTGGCAGTCGCTGTTAGTGTAACGCACTAAACTTCTACATCCAGATGCCAAGCTTAAACTAGTGATTATCTCACACACCCAGATAAAATATTTGTTTGTTTTTTACATCCACATGTTTCTTGAAATGTTGGCAAATTTGTGATGCCCTAATTTCGTGATTTTATTAGCTTTTAACTCCTGAATGAAAGGGGCGGTGGTTCAGATAAGCAGGGGGTGTATTAATGTGTCAACAACAAGTTGAGACTTCTTGGCACAACATTATATGGGGTTGGTCCTACAAAACATCAGGATGATGAGATATGATGACAACAATGTCAAAATGTCTTACATCTCGTATATATATCCTTTTACATATTTCTCTCTTTCTCCCTCTCTCTCTCTGTATGACTCATTCTCTCTGTCTGACTCTCTGTCTCTCTGTCTCTCTCTTTTTCTCTCTGTTTTTATTTTTCACTTTCTCTCTCTTTCTTTCTTTCTCTTTCTTTTTTTTCTCCCTCCCTCTCTCTCTCTCTCTCTCTCTCCCTCCCCCTCTCTCTCTCTCTCTCTCTGTCTCTCTCATGTTCGGTACTTTACTGGAGTACTTAGGTTCAAAATTATGTGTTTTCCTTAATTCTGTTATATCACAAATGCTAATTTGCATAATATGCACATTTCATAAATTTCACATGCTTGGAATTTGGGAACCTATTCCTGGTGTTAAAGGGACCATACTGAAATGTACTGCAGTGAAATAAATAATGTTGCACTTTGTGTGAGGTAACCCCTCAATATCGCTAGACTGACCAGACTACAATCACTCTCTGTCCCTCTCATTTCTTTTCTCTCTTTTCCACTAATGTGTATCGCCCTTTTCGCTCTATCTGTCTCTCTGTCTCTCAAAACTTTAGGGAACGTCACTCTTTCGTAGAGCCAATGTTACCGAATAATATTCCTGACAAATTTTGTAATTATGCTAATGACGGCATTTTACTGGTTTTCTGAAGTCGCGCGTACTTTACACTCCCATTCCAGCTGACGGAAAAGGCACTTTCATGGTTAATAAACCACAACCCACACTGTTAAATTTGTTG
>OZ022590.1:7358813-7661313 GCA_963669155.1 Arbacia lixula | reverse complement strand
TGCAAATATGTGTGTGTCGATGATGCATCAATATTAATGTGATCGTCGGTCTGAGTGGTATGTCAGTACTCTAGTCGATACGCCAAAAGGTCCGAAATTGGCGTTGCAAGTCAATGGGCAACAATCTCACAAAATGTCATGTAAAAAAAAATAATACAAGCATAACAACTACTATTGGACGAAGAGACGTTCATCACTATTTCATTACAAATTTAATTGTATCACTGATGCACACATTAATGTCATCTCCCCTGTCAGATATCAAAATCAAGGGGCACCAGGGGTTTTGATAATGGGTCGCAATCATGGTAAAAACCGCTCATCACTATTTCCTTCAATTTCAACCATTTTGATATATTGAGGTGATTCGGACCTGGTATCCTGATTTCAAACAATGATTTGAGTTATGTTCATGGCTGAACAGCACTCCATTTGTTAATGATCCTACAGTATTCACTACTTCTACCTCATACCTTTAATGGCAATTCATTCATTTGGTATCATTTTGCTGACGCATTTGGAAATGCAATTACGATATCATTCTAGGAATTCCCATCAAACCCTCAGACTACATATTTGACGGAATTATTGTGATAGTGGTCAATCGTGTGATCAAAAAGCGGTTTAGGCATCAAAATCATCGTTGTATATATCACGCGATTCAGTAATATTATGATGATGATGAGAAACCTCAACTTTTACCTTTTTGAACCTCCATCTTTTAGCTGAGGCCATGCTCCAGACAAGCGACTCGTCGTCCACGCTATCAAATCACACCCCATCCATCAGAGAGCGATAAAATAGAGATTGCTTTCACAGAAAAAGAATAATAAACCAACTTGAACCAGAACTAAATGCATTTCCAAACCTCCGTCTTGCCAGCGTCACGTGATTAGGGTGGCGTCACTTTAAATGGGTTTAACATCCATTGCAAAATAAATGCCATAAACCTCTCGCAAATCACTTATTCATTTAGTTCGAATCCCCATAGCACGTGACCTGGGCTGGTGACCAGTTTTACCTACCCAATCCATGCAGCGAATGGCTGATTAGTGATATGAAGATGGGGCTACCATTAAAGATTGGTATGTCTTGAAAAGGTCGAGAAAAACATGATGCTGTGTAAGGGAATTAAATTTAAAACGAGACATACCTTTGGACAAGTATAAGGTGGTCTGTATTGACCATGCCATGACCTTGAAAAATTTTACACTGACCAGTTCACTTATTCTCACTTACATGAATTAGGTATATCCAAGTTTGATGTATCAAAAATTTATCTTTATAAAATATTCATGTTTGATAAATGTTTATGAGTTTTGTGGCACAATTATGTCCGTATAGAAGTAGATTCTGAATAACATGAATTAGGTTTATCCGTGTATAATGATCGATCATATTGACACTCATATGAAGCGCTGTTGTCTTGGCTTTACAATAGGAATTCGATGCGTCTAATCAAGAAAGGGAAATAATAATCCGTTTTCGTAATTTATTCACAACTTTCCCCATAACTACCTAGTGACGCACTGTTACATTCACCTGTATTTCGTCATTCAGTTTCATTGGATGGACGCACTCTGACAAACCGGACAAACCTCGGTCACACTTTGGGGTTACCATCAGTAACGCATTGTTTGAACGACGTGCATAAAATGTGCATACATTACGAGAATGGTCTAATAGTATGTATCAGACACAGAGTTTGGCCAGCAGTATTGGACAATAACGTGGCACATATCCAAGCAGAACACAACAATGGCCATTGTGCATCACGCGTGTCAACTCACAACCTCTTTTCCACCAGAAGCATCATGAATTATTAATGACACTCTGCAGCCAGTTGCTAGTGGCTGGACAGGTGTGATACACAATGGTCATCGTGGTGTTCTGAATTGGTTATCTGATACACAAAGCGTTTTACTTCCAAATTTGTCCAAAAGTGAAAATCTTTATCACAAGAATAAATTATCACGAAACCTGCTCCGAGAAAATGTGCCAACATTTTATGGTGTGTCAATTTCAGGTTCATTTGAGCTGTAACTTATTTCTTATTATTTCGCAAAGTGTCAAAAAGATTTTTACTCTCGTGCCAACCCCAGCTCTTATACTTTCCCTGGTTAAATGAAGTGATGATTTTGAAACTGATGCTCTGTTGACTAAATCTATTGTCTAGACCATTCCATTGCGAGTCATGCATTATTCATAGTCCTCGCTGCCACAGCTGAGCAGAGTAATGCGAGTGTTACATAAGCTTTGAAAAACGTACCACGTCAATAATCAATAATCGATATAAATATCAGAGGATAAAGCGTCGAGCTGCGGAAGCGACGGGCAAGAGTTCGAGTCTGAGACCTGGCGCTAGAATTCCTTTTGCTATTTTCGTCGTCTTCTATTTGGAACTAACAGTCTATACGTAAAAAGTCCCCAGCTTCAGCACCGACGTCTTATAGCCTAGCGGTAAGCGCCGGGACTACCTCACACTCGTGCTAGCTCGCACGGGTTCGAATCCAGCTAACTCCAAGGTTCAACACCAAGGTACAAGGCTTGCCGGATGGCCCGGCAACGACTGGGATCTGCCTTGCTTCCTCCCCTAAAAGGTTAGGGCCTCTCAATTTCGGGTTTCAGGAATGTATGGAGGGATATGCGAATGCACCGGTCGCCATACCAGAAGGGAGCTAATGGTAGTCGGTAAGGGCGGAAGCCTGAAGTCACGACACCTGAACCCCTGGCAAACATCGCATAATTTCTTGGGGTCTTTTAAACTTCTCTAATTTATTGTTTTCCTCTCTAATGACAATAAGGAACGAACGTGTAACATCTTCCTTTTGTTTTCTTCCTTCTTTCATTCTTTTTTAAACCCCTTTCAGTGGCTTAGATTTTTTTCTTTTTTCTTTTTTACAAAATCAGACATGAAATCACATCTACATTTCATTCTTCTTTCAGAATATTAAATAAAAATTGGGGGTCATCAGCTATTCTTAGGAGCTATGGCTGATTGAAAGTAGTCATGCTTTTTGCAATATTTGCCACAAAAGCTTATTGACGCACGCGTAGACTTTATACTTTGACGCACGCGCGCGACCTTGTTATTGCACGAAAATGGCTCAAAATAACAGGATGTGATGTATTTTGTGTCAGAAAGATGGAACTAGTAAAAAATTGAATTTTGACATTGCGTTCGCGTTACGCATGGAAAATCGTGCGAACGCGCGCGCACACGCGGAATTTTTTGAAATGCTTGAAATGGCCTGAAACTTATGCAAAACAATTTTAAGTTGATTTGGAGCAATTAAAAGTTTTGCGCGCGCGTTATTGCATTAACGTACGCGTACGAGCGCGTTTTTATTCATTTAAATTAATTGTCTCATTATTTATTTTATGCATGTCAATTTTCATTAGCTATACATGATCAGTTCTAGAGATGTATCGATTAATAGGTTTTCATTCAATTGCTCGTAGATTACGTCACGAACATTTCATGACCTTGAAAATTATTACAATGACAAGTTCACCTGTATACCACCTATACATGGTCAACATATGATGAAACATGACATGTGCATTGTTGAGATATAGATGACACAAAAAAATGGGGGCAGAGAAAAAAAAAGAGAAAATTCTAACGAAATTAGGTGTGATGTGTCAATTACGACAGACCACCTAATAATAAATGTAAAACATGATTATCAACGTCAATTCAAAGGGGCAGTGATTTATCTTTATGCATTATCTAAATGATGCGAAGCTTTTAAATTGTTGAAGATATCTTTATAAGATCATCAGGTGAATTATTTGAGTTCAGATCATACACGAGCTTTCCCCCTCAACATTTTCCTCCTCAATATTTGATAAGATCATTTTCCAAGACGTGGAACTTCTGTGGCGCCATGTGAAAAATGATGTAACGCGCAGATAATTTGTACTCTTTGACCCTCGCGAGTTTTGGTGCTAAAGATATCATGTTTTTCATGCGTGAAGCAATGTCGTATCATGCGTAACCCTTTCGGCACCAAGCACTAGCAGATCCTATTCAATAGCAACTTACTTTCTTGCCTATGGGACTAAGATGGTTAAATCACATCACCCTCGTTGAACCGCTGGATGATTTTCTCCTCTTAATGTCTGTTTCTGGAAAATATATAATCATCATCTTGGACACCTTAGGCAGAAGAGGGCAAATGAAAATGAGAAAAACTTCTAATGACGATAAACGCCCTGATCCAAGCACGTGCCTTTCTCTCCGTCGCTATCTATATGTTCTTCTCCTCCCCTAGCCCCATCCCTCTCGCTCTCTCTCAGTCTCTCCTATCGCTCTTTCCCTTTCTCTGCCTAGCTCTGTCACTCTGTCTCTACCTCTAAATCTACCCCCTGGGCTCTCCCACTCCGTGTCTCATTTTCTTACGATGACGCAAACAGCCTGTTAAAGATTTTAACCCTCAACAACGTAAGGTAGCTTGAAAAGGACGAGATCATGACATGAGAGCAACCTCTTTATTTGCTTCTTAAAGGAAAATTCCAACCTGAAGTTTAATATGAACATGAAAATGAAATGAAACACGTATGCAGGGTGTGAGTCACTGTTGTACGACTTTATGATTACCCGTCAGCAGGTGATATAGGCTAGGCCTTTATTCACAATGGTGGTTAGACTGCGTCCTTAAGGAGGTAAGGAAATAGTTAAACCTGAGGTTAAGTTGGTTATGATAGAAGCAGAAGCGTGAAAAAAAAAACATATTAGTGAAGGTTTGACGAAAATCGGTCAAAGGAAAAGAACGTTATTAGAATTCACAGTTTTGGATTTGTGGCGTCACGTGTGAGGTGCTCTCCCATATGTTGTATACATTTTTTTTTATGGGGGGGGGGGGGGAGAATTTCAATTTTCACAAAAGGATATTTTCCATGTCACCTGTGCGTTAATATGTTTTACACACATGCTACTATTAAAAGAATATGTTTTCCTTCATCATGGAAGAGGGGGGAAAGCAATTTGAGGAAAAAAGTAGTAAACAACATAATGGGAGAGCACCTCGCCCTTGACTTCACCAAATAAAAACTTGAAAACATCATAATTTTCTTATCCTTTGACGAATTTTCCTCAAACCTTCACTAATATGTTTCTTTCGTGTGTCTGTTTTATTGAAACGAACTGAATTTCAGGGTGAATTATCCTTTCAAACGTAAACTGTAGTACCTTTATGGCGTAGACTTACTTTATAGTCGCGTAATAAAGCATCTCATGCTGTCACAAAATAATTGATTTTGATTATTGAACCACAACAGTGGGTAATTTCAATTATTCGCTGTAGCTATCATGTGGATAAATTCAATCATGGACCCTACCAATATGTCATAGTGATCCCGAGGACAAAGTCAATTATATTGGATCAATCATATTGCTTAATGTTGTCTTATTTGGCGCCATATAAAATTATAGTTCAGGTTAAGCAGACGTAAAGTTCAAGTGTGTGTGTGTGTGTGTGTGTGTGTGTGTGTGTGTGTGTGTGTGTGTATGTGTGTATGTGTGTGTGTGTTTGTGTGTGTGTGTGTGTGTGTGTTTGTGTGTGTGTGTGTGTGTGTGTGTGTGTGTGTGTGTGTGTATCTGTGTCTGTGTCTGTGCGCACGTGTTAGTGTGTATGAAACAATTTAACACGTCAGACGATGTCAGATTTGGCGGGCTTTATCCGGCTGGAATTAAGGTGCTTAAACGCAATCCATCAGACAATCTCCAACTCAAAGGCTACATCCGTTGGCTCTTTGCATCTTTTCTTTTCTCCTGCTCGGTCGTAATTGAAACACACAGCCGCGTTATTTCGAACTACTAAACGCCTCTAAATCTCTGTATACAGCCCAATCAGCCGGGTGAAGCCCTCATTTCCCCATGCTTCACAACAGACGTCCGGATATTAAATTAATTTGATGTCAGAATATTCGTTTCACTTGTGTGAATTCTGGATATAAAGAACATACCTTATTTTCTCAAAGTGTGAGTAAGAAATGTTTCACTTGTTAAGCGCGCTGTACAAGAAAAATAACAATATTGCAGTGTTTAAGATGTATTGGGGCATGTTGGGATTACAACTTAATCTGTCTCAATATCTTAATCGCACTTTTAATTTCAGTTTTGTCTTGCCCACAATGCATCATGTATCATTCCTGACAAAACCATCCAGCTTTTGAGGATCACCATGCACGAAGGACTATAAAAAGGGGATTTGATTCAAATGTCACTTCTTTTTTATGATTTATATTGTCAAACAGTCCTTTACCAGGCTTACACACACGCTATATGACACGAGTGTTTGAGGAAAGACCTTTTCTTTTGTTCTTTCTTTTTCTTTTTTTTTTCTTTTTTTTTTCTTTTTTCAAAAACAATATTATTTTGCAACAGGCCTATGCAATTATCAAAATGATGGAAGCGTGTGTAGCATCGCTGTCACACATGTTGCTACTACATTGTACAATGTTGTACGTGTTGTTCGAGAGGCAGTGCTGTCATCATTGTACCAAAGCCAGCTATATGCAGAGAGTTTGGACAACTCGGTTTCATGAGGTAACAACATGACTCGTTTGCTTTTTTTTTTAGCAAGCAGATAGAAGAATACGCGCCATGTCGTTACCTACTGAAACCGAGTTGGCCACGCTCTATGTATTGCACAATGTTCTATGTAGACATGCCAGGCACCGCGTTAATGTTTCAGGACGTAAATTAAGACGAAAATAGCAACACTTATGTGTGTTCCCTCTGCCGTTTTCTTCTCTGATAATACACTACATACATTGCCAAATCAATAATACTAGAAAGACAAGAAAGTGTATGATAAAATAACGTAAATCAGTGGCACACATTTCTGTCCACGTGTCACCAAAACAACTTTATAAATAGAACGATGTGATCAGAAATCATGCATCACTCAATGCAACTATCTGAGCAGCTTCCTAAGAGGTGAATTTTCGATGCGTTCCCGAGTAAAAACGCGTCGAAAGATGAAGGAGAAAACTATCTCTTTCGACGCTTCCTGTGCGATTATCTGTTGTAGTTATCATGGTGCATCACACGTGTCTAATGAACCTAAAATCCATGGCAAAGACACGATTTATTTCACTTACCATACTGCTCTACTTTAACACAAAGAAGTAAGTGACAAATCACTGAAATTTGAGTTGTTGGGTTTTCAGATCATACCCAACATTCCTTACGTACAGGCAAAGTCTAAACAAGGAATATTCATCTTGATGTGAGATATTCAAGCTAACCTTATGGTATCGCATCGATGCAAAAACAAATGACCAACACATTTTGCTTGTTTACAAGAAAAGGCAATCGTGTTACTTGCGTCCTTTTGTCAAAGTATAGGGCAGCATACCTGTATCAATGTGAACAAATCCCAATGGAGAAACTAATGCGAGAAAGTGCAACCTCATGAATGATTTCATAATGAACTCAATCTGGTATCCACATCGTCAGGTGAGATTAAAGGGATAGGTCACCCTGAAATTAAATTGGTTTCAATAAAGGCAGACAAAATGAGAGAGGCATACTAGTGAAGGTTCGATGAAAATACGTCAAAGGATTAGACAGTTATATGTGTGTACAATTGTGTACAATTTTGTTTCAAATGTATTTTTTTCTCAAAAGGATATGCATCCTTTTACCTGTGTATTTGATATATCATTAAGAATACGTCTTCACACACAAACGTGTATACATGAAAACAAATCATTTCGCTCTCAAATACAGAAAAACAGCAATTTATGGAATTATACTGCACACACCATATAGGAGAGCACCTCGCACATGACGGTCACAAAATTGACATTTCAAAAGATCACCTCTTTTTGTATCCTTTGACGGATTCTCGTCAAACCTTCACGTATGTGTTTCTTTCATGTTTTTTGCTTTTATTGAAACCAATTTATCTTCAGAGTGAACTATCCCTTTAACTCTCTGCATGCCGCATATGAATTTGTTCACTAGTTTTACACGCATACCCTATAGATAAGAAGTTTATCTCCCACACAAAGGGTTAAAGGTGATGAGTAAGGCAGTGGCGATGTTAAATGTTAATGGGACTCGTTATCGTGACAGAACCGTAGTGACGTCATCACTAGTCCGGTTCTGGTTTAAATTTGCCGATTTGATTAATTTTGACATGATTCCCTGATATACGTTAATTTCGTTTTTCATGTAATTTCTACATACAACATAAATTCAAATATACATTTCAAATAAATTTGAAATAAATGTTTTCAAGTAAATATCGTTAACATGATAAATAAGCATAAAGACAGAACATGGGTAAGGAAGATGCTTAAACAAATATCAAACAATAACTGGACATGTGGTGACGGCATAACGAATCTGAAATAAGCACGGGTGCCATAATTTCTTTATCACTTCTATCATTGACATGCATTTATTTGACGTTGGTTACGTGCCGTTGGTGTGCATCAATAACAAATCCCTGTAGCAATTTATCTACCGCTTTCAAAACGTGCGCGTTTCCATGGAGATGATATATTTACGTGCTCTCCTTGAGTATCGATCCCATCTCTCGATCTGCCATGCATGACGCTACCCCCCCCCCCCCCACCCTTCCCACCACCACCACCACCTCCACCCCACTCCTCCAAAAAAGGACAAAAAGAAAAAGTCAACGTTAAGTGAGAAAATTTAAGGGAATAAATGCAATCGTACTTGGATTCGTATTTTACGCCGACAGCTAAAAATACAGAGTTCGTCTTGCTGACACGTAATCACATTCAACCAATCAGCGATCAACACTAGACTGTCGTCACACTGAACATATTGTGTATTCTTTGCAAAATGTATGTACTTGAGCCGCGTAAGTCATTGGTAATATTTGATGCATACGATTCTTCTGGTTTCTAGGAAAACAAGGGTAGTCTTTTTCAGAGCCAAAATGTCTGCTTTGAAAACGTGTTGACGAAAGGGCCCTTTGATATACCAACAATATACCAACGACATCATGGTCACATTAACTAGCCGTATATTTCATGAAATCAATGTTGACGGTTTAGCGGTTTCCATGGTAGTAAATATTGAATGATATTCTAGCATTATTGGAAATCAAATCACTTTAATCATCGGCAAAGATACACGTAGCAAGGTAGCCCAGTTTTCGTGTGTAAGAAAACTGATTCGCAGTTACATTTTACAAGTAGACGAATTGCTATTTAGATGACGTTTTTCGCGGCTCAGCGAAATTATGTCAAATTTCCCGTGTACTCAGTGAATTTCGGTCTCTTTTAAGTTATCGACCGTCTCGCTGTTTGGTAACGAGCAAATATGAAATACGTGTAAAACAAGGTAATGCCACTTTGTTATTTCCGCACACCCCATTTTATCCACCAATGATTTTATCCAGAACGCGACATACAAAACATGTAATGTTTCCTTAATGGCAAGCACTAATATATTCCTCATTATCTAATTACGGTGGTAATCGTCCTCTGTATTTCTGTAGCGGGATGCTTTTTTACGGATTAAAATTGAGGGGAGTACAAGTGACAGGGAACTTTGTCGCATGCATCTTATCGTCTGCTTCAATTTAGATTTCGGAAATGTTTTTTGCCCGCGTAATGTTTATCCAGCCTATTAGTACGATTGGGAGATGAGCGTTAAGTGCACGACAGGCATGACAGACGACAGGTGAAGGGCGGGAAAATGGTGACACAAATTTTCTGCACTGGGATAGGTGCGCGCGGGGGGGGGGGGGGGGGGTGAGGGGGGGGGAGGGGGGGTTGCGGGGCGAGGGGGAGGGGGTGCAGGTGGATGAGGGAAGAGGATTTGACCATTTCCATACTTTTTTCATATTTCCTGGAGGATAGGTCTTTTATGGTCTTCAGCAGGGGAAGGGGGGGGGGGCGTCAGTTGGTATGTAGGGGAAATTAGGGTAAAACGGGCCACCTAACTTTGGTTCGTCATATCTCTGTCATAGAAAATTACGCAATAATGTAATTTAGGCACAGAGCAGGGAATTCATGGAGATAATGGGGTGGGTCCATCTTACCTAAGGGGTCCATTTTACCCCACTTTCCCCTATGCTTCGGCGAATCTCATTTCGAAATCTATGCACGTTCTAAGCTGATTCTTTTGCAGAAAAAAACAGAGTTCACATGCTTATGTTATGTATATATTTTCAAAAGATTGCCATGGTTACCTGCACATTTTCTTGAACCTTACATACATGAGATACTTGAGTACATTGCTCCAAGCCAACCAACACATGGTATATCGCGATGATAGTTTTGTGGGAAAATGCCCGTCTCTTCGCATACTACACCGGAAAAAATAAATTGTTAGAGAAAACAGTGTTCTAGGTTCAAATGCCTTTTCCACCTGCACGTGAGGTGGGTGGTATAATCTTCGCAACTTGCACATGGTTTGAATTTTCGGGCAATTCTGGCGGTTGCCAAAGGGCAACTACAATCATAAGTACGAACACATGTTTTGGAACGCCTACAAAACAGACATAAACATGATACGTTTTTAAAAATATATGTTTTAGAATAATTAACCCTAACACAGAACAACAGCGACAACATAATTATTAGCTTTGGCTTAGTCGTCATCAAGTTAAACATCAATATTATTGTAGTCCTTGTTTGTTTCGAAAATAACCAGTATACTCAAAATGATGGATTACAATATAATACATTAAAGTAGTTATTGAGAAGCATGTGTAAACATATCATGATTGCTGGACCTGGGCAAACCCCGTGAAACCGACCCCAGGGAGGTAAAGGTCGGACACCTAGCTTGATTGTAACCACGTTCTACAGCGGGTGATCTAAATCTGAATCTATCATCGTCATGAAGTCCCCGTTCATTAGGGCATGAATGTGCGCAGGTAAAACTTCTGAAAAACCGTGGCTTCTCGTGCGTGTTTGTTGTTTACCTGGGACTTATTGGGGGAACTCCGCCTGGCAAGGTGATTGGAACGCAGTCTACAGGAGTCAACCGTAGAGGCGTAGACAGCGGGAGGGGGAGGGGAGGGGGGGGGGCAAATTCATTCTTCCATTTGTCTTTGAAGTAAAGATGCCGATGATCGTTCACAATTGATACATCATCAGCTGTCTTTTTATGATAATAATGATGACAATAATAATAATAATGATAATAATAATAATAATGATAATAATAATAATAATAATAATAATAATAATAATAATAATAATAATAATAATAATAATAATAATAATAATAATAATAATAATAATAATAATAATAATAATAATAATAATAATAATTATAAAACATTATAAACAATTGCCCTTGCTGTTATTCATACCAAAATTAAAAGTTTCATTGTCTTCTGAATAGATGATAAATGTTTTGATTATATAATTCGAATAAAGTAAACATATGACGATATTTAATGCATATAACTATGAGGAGATAGCTCAGTGCTTAAAAAATGGTACAATGTCATAATAGTGCGTATATTCCCTGGGAAGGTGGAGAAGGAGGGGTTTGGGTGAGGGGGTAAGGGAGTGAGGGGACTAGGGGGCGGCAGAGGAAGGGGAAGGACGTGCCTATGTAAAAGTGGAAGGAGTATAAGAGTGGGAGGGGCCATTTTGTGGCAGGTGTGGCCTGCCTTTTGGGGGGATTGCAATTGCACAGCAGTGCAAACGCCGAGAAATTAGTATTGGTTTCTTTTCTCGTTGGTTGAGTTGTTTATCATTGCTGTTGTTATTTCTTTTCAATTTCTTCGTCTTTTCGTCTTTTTGTATTCCATTTTCCTTCTCCATCTCCTTCTTCTTCTTTTTCTCCTTCTACTTTTTTTCCTTCTCCTCCTCCTCCTCCTCCTCCTCCTCCTCCTTCTTCTTCTTCTTCTTCTTTTTCTTCTTCGTCTTCTTCTTCTTCTTCTTCTTCTTCTTCTTCTTCTTCTTCTTCTTCTTCTTCTTCTTCTTCTTCTTTTCCTCCAACATTGGTCATTATTCCTCCTTTTCTCCACTTCTCTTTTTTTTTCTCGTTTAATTTTTCTTCTTCTTCTGCTCACGACGAACGGATGTAAGTCTGGGAGAGGATTTTAAAAGCATATTGTGACGTGCATGTGACGTTCAAGCCGAATCATGTACCTGGTAATACACTTTTAGATGGTTTTGTCAGTAATGATACACTATGTACTTAGAGAAAACTATGTCTACCATACATGTCTGATTTGAAACGTAAAATGACAATTGCGACAAAAATTGTGGCCCGTATTCACATTAGACCGCGTACTAAACGAAGACTAACTTTATGGGGCGTAACATAAATAATGTGATGCTGTCACAAAACCATTGATTTTCTTCACAGAATCACAACAGTAGGTGAATTTCAATTATTCGCTGGATTTAGTTGGACAATCTCGATATACGATAGTGTTTCAGACGACAAAATCAAGGATAATAATTCATGTTTTATTTTATTTGGCGCCAATGAAGTTAGTCAAGGATTGCTACACTGGTTGCGTTAAACCTCTGTTCTGGATCCGGGTTAATGAGACATGCAGGGGGATACATATGGACAGATCGGAGCAATGAGAGAGGCAGGCGGGGGGGGGGGGGGTACTGACCCCCCCCCCCCCCCCCTTTTTTTCTCTCCCGCTCCTTAATTCGTCTGCCCTTTAATAGTTCACTGTGCCCGAGGGAATGTTTGCCCCCTCGAGACAATTTAGATAATTGGAGCGATGATATTACCCAACCGCGGTGTCGGCTTTCTTGAGCGACACCCAACGCACATTGCGCGTCCTACCCATCCGCTGTGACGGTTACCTAGCAACCACCGGATGGAATTTGCGCGCTCTCGTAAACTCACACGCACAATAAATTGTGAGTTAAAAAGGTTGTCTGTGTGCGTTCCTTTGCTCGTATGCGCACGTATGCTCGTTGGAGCATTTCAGAGCCAATTAAGTAAATGGGCCGAAATATGGGCGGGCTATTTCACCAGATATGCCAAGAGTAGGAAGATGGCGTTAAATGGATTTTGACCGTTTTTCCTAATCTATAGCAATTCAACTAGCGTAGGGTCGGTGATGACAGAATAACGTAGGAGCTCCAACATCATTGCCGAGTATATTATGTTTGATATTTGCCCATATGTTTGTTCACGCTTATGTTTCTATGTAGGAGCCGTAACAATGTTACCTTAATGTAAATTTTAAATATATAACGAGTGTTAGTGATCGAGGATGTAGAAGAAGAAGAAGGAGGAGAAGAAGAAGAAGAAGAAGAAGAAGAAGAAGAAGAACAGAAGGAAGAAGAAGAAGGAGAAGAAAAAGAAGAAGAAGAAGACGAAGAAGAAGAAGAAGGAACAAGACAAAACGAAACAAGGAAATAAGGAAATATTAAAGAAAAGGGAGAAGAGGAAGGAGAGGCAAGAAGAACACAAGAACCAAGAAAGGAGATGGGAAGTAGGAGGGTGACTGAGAAATTGTTAAGTGTAAAGAAGGAGAAGATGATATCAATAGTCCTTACAATCGTGGCAAAAGTAGGCCAAAACATTATCTTTAGCTGCATTTTAGCGCATAGTAACCTCAGTGCATAGCAATTAGGCCTATGCGCCATAATAGAATGGTTCTGCTAAGGTATATTGATATCATATTCCTGACACTCAAACTAGCGCCGAAGCTCGTGTCTGACATTCATTTACCTGACTAATTTAACACTTGCTCGGTCAATGACAAACCACGTATCGCTTGCACACATTAAAAGACCTCAACATACCTCGGCAATAGATGATCACATGATACGTGCTAGTCATTTCATACTTCAGCCAAGATAATTTACTTTGATTATAATTAGTAGTACCCAGCGGGGCGCAACCTCAGTCCCGCCTTATGGTATCTGTGTTATGATAGTGATGACGCACGCGCGTTTCAGCGGAAGTTGTGCGGTGTGGCTGGTGCGTGTGCCTCAATCAGTCAGTGCTAGTCTATGCAGTCATTGCACTGAAGGTCAAATTAAAGTTTTAAGCGAAAGTTGTCATTCATGGAAAATTAACAAATCACTATTCGCTGGTCCGCGTTTGCTTTAAAGTTGCACAGCGTAATGTGATCAAGCTCAGACAAGCGAATGACGAACGAAGCCCGGTTTTCGTGTAGCCGATATTTAGACCGATACTGACAGCAGATTATCAATATGCGTACAAAATTCAGCGACATGCGTACGATCACACGAAGAAAACAAACTGAACTCCCTTTCAACGTGTTTTATGTGCACGGTGTAAGGAATACTACGACGAAACGCCACTGTATCCTAACATTAGAATGTGTGCGAATATCTTTTCACTCTTAATGCTCATTGACTGTTACGCTAATTCATGTCGAAGTTCACGGTGACAATGATAAAGTGGAGATCGAACACCTTTTAAAACACATTCATAATTTAGTTAATAGATAAACTGATAATGTGAACGAAATCATCACACACGCAAACCTCTCTTTGTTCATCGTAACCATGACAACTCTCACCTTAACGCTTCAGTTCCTTAAAACTGTCATTCTAGTATCGTCGTAGTTCAAGCCAGTTCATGTTCCTTTATTTCACATAAGCCCCCCCCCCCCCCCCCCCCCTTTTCTAATTTCGGCTCTAGCCATCATTTTCTCCACGATGCAGACATCGCCTTTATTGGGAAATTGTGATCATGACATAGTTTCTTGACGTTTGATGACTTGGAATGTCAATTATTGGTCTATTTCGGGGCTTCCTGATGTCAATGAACGCATTCGTGTTTGATATTTTGAAATCGGCAGAACGACCGTCATAATAACTTATCTGCACTGCACTCGGTAGTTTTATCGGAAGGGGGTGATAGGACAACGCGCTGATATCATACTGGGTGGAATTTTAAACGAAACTAAATCCAAAGCTGTCTTAGCTACGGATATAGGCCTAGTAGGTATTTTAAATTACAAACAAAGTTTTTGGATTAAAGTCGCAATTTAAATCAAAATTTAATTTGTTATATTTATATACCACCACAGATAGTTTCATTTGGAAATAATAAATGTGATAAAAATACCTCCATTCCGACCCCCCCCCCCAAAAAAAAAAAAAAAAAAAATATAGAAACAGAGAGAGAGAAGAGAGAGAGAGAGAGAGAGAGAGAGAGAGAGAGAGAGAGTGGGGGGGGGGCAGGCGGAGAGGGAGGGAGAAAAGGAGGTGGAACTACTTTGAAAAAAATACATCTGACAACAAGTATATACGTTTTCTCTTACAATCTGAATAGAGCCTAGTTCGTGTTTCAGAAGAACGAAAGCAAGTCTTGAAGCGAACGGAACAGCGATAACAATTTGTGTTCACTATTAATGCACGCATAGGCGCATATCCTACAGTCTACAGAGCACTGTTTTGACTGGCACGCGCAGGGCTGATGACCAACTACATTAATCAAAACAAAAGGGCATATGTAATCAAAACAACTCGGAAAGCAGGGGGAGGACGGAGAGGGGGGGGGGGGGGGGGTGACACCCATATGTCGCCCTATCTCCTCCATCAATGAACTCCCCCCAAAATGAATACCTTCACGATCGTCGATGTTGCGATAGAACGCGCTAATTTAGAAGGATGGCGTGCACGCTCGCGATTCTCAGTCACCCACCGACCCGGCTTCCGCACCCACGCCTTATCTAGCGGGGTGGGTGAGAGCAGACGGCCGCTGAACTCGGCGATGACGCAGCGGGTTGGTGTTTGTGTGTGTATGTATGAGGGACAGAGACTTGGGTGTACAGTGCGCGCATTTCACCCTGTTCGGCAAAAGGCCAACGCACACATCCGATCCGATCAGTCGGTCCGACTCTGCGACTGGCTGAACCGGTCATTCGATTTGTGTGGGAAAGTGATGTCACATTTCAAGGCATGACTGCAGAATCGTGGCAAAATCGTTCCCCTCTGCCGTGGCCTCAATACCACTCGCTATATCAACCTTTTCACAGGCCTCAATTCCGACAATAAACTGCATCTGACCAGTCGGGGTGTACAGTAGTAGTATGGGGACTATATCGGGCGTAATGTGTTAAGCCTCCCTTGATCATGTTGATATTGGAAGGAAGATGCGGAGTAAAGTAAATGTACTTGATGCCCATTAAAAAATGAATGTGTTGTCTAAAACAGCGTGTCCACCATCGAATGTATATACAGCGTAGGTAAATAGGGCGAATTACACCCACCTGAACGTTCAGAGTTTTAAGTGACGGAGAAGAATGTTGTTAGTGATCTAATTATATCGACATGGAAGTCACTATCTGATGCATGAGTGTTTTTTATTTGATTTCCCCTATTTTTCATTTCCGTTCGTTGTATTCTTATTATTCTATTCACCATCTCAATTTTCTTTTCCTCTGCCTCATCCATGTCCACTCGGCTTCATCTCCTTTCGTCTCAATTCTTTCCTTCTTCTTCTTCTTCTTCTTAGTCTTCATATTTTCCTCCTTCATCTTCATTTATCTCCTTTATCTTCTTCTTCTTCTTCCCATTTTCCTTCGTCTTTTTATTCATATATAGCTTCTTCTTCTTCTTTTTACTTTTCTTTGAACTATTGGACTTTTTACATTTCTTTTTTACTTCTCCATTTGCCCCTCTCTCCTCACAGCTCACAGCTCTCTCTCTCTCTCTCTCTCTCTCCCCCCTATGTCCTCCCTCCTCCCTCCCCTTAACCTGTCCTACAACCATCTCACCTCCTTTCACTATGTCTCCCCCTCCCTCCCCCCCCCCCTCTCTCTCTCTCTCTCTCTCTCTCTCTCTCTATCTCTCTCCCTCTCTCCCTCATTCTCCATCTAGCCCCCTCCACCCCCCTCCCATCTCCTCGATCTCTGCAATCAATTTACATCCGCGACTACACTTTCCACCCATTTTTCCACTAGTTAATCGTGTTAAATGCAGTCGAAGCTCTCAAATACACGCCCATTACGGTAACGTGCTCCTAATACATTACGAGCTTTTGAAGCGCCCTGGTTTCGAATCACCCCTCAGTTGAGCAGTCATAACACGAGATATATACATTTGATATTGCATCCTGTTTGCCCAGCGATACCGTTTAATGTCTGTATATTTAATGTTGTCGAGATACAACGTCATTCCCAGAATAATTCTCATTCCATTTCGCTATTTTTACTGCTTACTTTATGACCATACAAAGCAGTCTCCTCGTCGCCAGCCAAATCAGCTATGTATTAGCAAGAAAAAAAACATACATTAAGAAGAGATAAATGTACATAATGATGAATGTCTGCAGAGGTGGAATCCATAAATCAATCATTACATTGTATCAGCAAAGTTGGGAGAAAATGATAAAGGGCAAGATAAAGTGCATACACCTAGCAGTAGTAAGGATAACGTGCTCCTTGATATGAATAAAAAAAAAAGTCAGACAAAAATCTCGCAAACAGAAGGATTTGAACCAGCAATCTTCTGCTTACCGGGCAGCGACTTAACCGACATGATATTTCTAGTCCACGGATTAAAACACAATAACATAGAAACAAATACGTTAAAGTCTCACTTCATCTAACTCATCAAATGCATGAGTTGTCTGCCGTAAGGACCATTCTCCTGGACTTTAGTGAACTTGGATTCATGAGGAAATTTCAATTGGATAAGGAATTTTAGGCATACGCCAGTAGTAAGTAGTGAGGATAGCGTGTTCCATTCTGTAGATGAATACAAAATAAGTCAGACAAAAATCTTCGTACCAAAGGGATTTGAACTTTCTGCTAAATGAGCAGCGACTGCATCAAGTACAATCCTCCGGTTACTTTAATACGTGCATGGAATGATTAGGTAGTGCTACATGTTTTTAAATCGTTTAACTCTCACATTAACAAGCCTTAAAATCCCCATTGACCTCCTGCGCACTGCCATGCGTTTGGTTATGAGAGGGCTACCCGCATGTACTAAAGTCCGCTGTCTGTACGTACATTCGATTGTACGCACCGCACGATATACAAATTACACACTACACCCGCAACAACGTAGACACTTATCTATTTCTGTAAGTATTTCTACCCTTTTTCTTCTGTGATTGGGCATCAATAATACAGACGAAGTGAAAGACATTAACTTATATCCATAATGGTGCTTACATCTTTCCGTTTTCATTTTGTTGGTAATTGTGAGCACTTTTCTTCTGGAAACAAACATTAGACGTGTTGCAAAGATCCGTAGACCATACGTTACCCTATGGCAGTTGTGCATATGAGTTCCTATTTTAATGGATATCAATCATTCAGACGTACGTGCTGCAGATGATTGTACGTGTGACGAATGGTCATTTCTTGGCTAACAATTATGATGATGATCAGCATCATAAGTGACCGATGTTGGCAAAGTAGCGCGCACCGCCAAGAGAGAGAGAGAGAGAAGGGGGGGGGGGGGAGATAAATAGATAGAGAAAGATGGTGGGTGGGGGTTGAAGGGGGTTACGGTGGTATAGGAAGGAGAAAGAACTAGAGCACATGTCGGACAGGGGGCGTTTTTAAATAAAAGAAAACAAATACATCATACTCCATATTTGAACTTCAAGACAAAAAATCAAGAAACACAACCACAAGACACGAAACAGGGACCCAGAAATCATAATTCTTGGTTTAGAAATGAGATTATCTTCCTCTTGGTTCAACAGAGGACAAACGACTAGCGAAGTGACTTTTGCTTGCACTCTGTCACCGGATGAAATTAGCTTGTGTCTATAATGTGATTATCTAACCACCATCTCCTCCTCAATTCTGTGTCAAGCACGCCGAGTTGAAAAAAAAAAACCGTCTTTCAAAAAAGTCTTAATCCCATTTTATTTCCTTGGTCCTCGCTAGCGTGCCTTCCAGGCTGTTTAGCGTTTTTTTTTTAAACAAAACTGTTCAATAAAGGGGTCTGGCTGCAGTTAGACTAATCATTCTCAATTTCTTCTTCAGATGCCCACGGACTGAGAAATGAGCAGAATGATACAGTGACTAGTCTTAGAATATCAGACTCTCCTTTTCAGATTGGGTCAGAAATGTCCAAACGTCTGGAAGTCAGGCTAGGTCCTCAAATCTCCAAAGGAGAAACGCTCACTTTTGAAATTAAAGGGAAAGTCTATCCCTGAAGTTCAGTTGGTTTTTCATTAAAGCAGAAACACAAAACAAACGAATTAGTGAAGAGTTGACAACAATTCGTTGAAGGATACTAGCGTAAGGAATTTACATTCTTAAATTTGTGATGTCACTTGCGATATACTCTAAGTTGTGTACTAGTTTTGTTGTAAATTCCATTTTCTTTAAAAGGAACATTTTAGCTGTGTATTTGATATATCATTAGAAACATATTTTTACTCTTTTACCTCTATGTAAACGATTTATTTCTTCATTAAAAAACATATAAATGACAATATGTGACAACATACAGCACACAGCAAATGTGAGGTCGCACTTGACGTCACAAAACTAAAACTCTAACAGATTTTCGTCAAACCTTCACTTATACGTTGTTTTATCTTTTGTTGCTGTAAGTAAAACCACAAAGGTTGTTCTTTCCCTTTAATTTACATCACACCACCCTTAAAGAGGATACAGTTCATACATAATTATCAAAGTGATTTGTCGGGGTTTGGTTTTGAAAAATGTCGCCTGACATTCCCATCGAATTACCGAAATATGACGTGCTCATAAGAATCTAAATACACAAAAAATCATTGAGCATTATCATTGGGACTATTCAGATGGCAATTTCAAATAAGAATATGTGAGCTGCTTTATTAATTTGTGAAAACAACGAGATTTAATGTTTTTAAACCACCCAGTCCCACAGGCGATACATGGTGTTATACGTGACATGGTACTCAGAGTGTTAAATGTTTTTACCCAGTCAAAATACAAGACAGATGACATGTTTCAGGGCGACTGGACTAGGGACCTAGATTCATATATCCCTGATTAGACACATCCGATAACATGGAACATGTTCAGATGTTAGGCTCAAGTATGACGCGGCCGATAATGCGACATGATTTATTTACACAATGTACACGATGTTACGCTCGGTTAAGCTGATGTCGCTTATCGTGTTTCGACACCCCTCCTCCCTCCCCCTCCCACTTTCTATCTCTCTTTCCCTCTCTCTTTCTTTCTCTCTCCCCTCTCTTCCTAGCCCTTCCATCTGCTCCTCCCTTTGCTCCTTCTTCATCTCCTCATCTCTGTTATAGTCCCTATTTATTTGGATAATTTCATATGATATATATTGTAAATATTTGATGACGACCTCATCGTTCTAGTCTTCACCCCTCTCTCTCTTTCTTTCTTTCTCCCTCTCTCTCTTTCTCTCTCTCTTTCTCTTTCTCTTTTTCTCCTTCTCTATCTCTCTCTCACTCACTCTTACTCCCTTTCTCTACCCCTTCCATCTCCACCCTCTCTTCCGATTATACTTCCTACTTTCTCCTCCGCATCGTCTTTTTACACAATTGTTTAATATTTGATGACGACCCCTCTCTCCGTTTCCATCTTCTCTCTCTCTCTCTCTCTCTCTCTCTCTCTCTGTCATTATCTATGTCTCTCTCTCCTCCTCTCTTTCTCTCTCTCTCTCTCTCTCTCTCTCTCTCTCTCTCTCTCTCTCCACTCTCCCCCATTTGTTTCCATTTCCTCGTCCTGGCCCATGTTCATCTTGGGATGCGTGTGCAACAGCAGCAGTGCACGTTTGGCAGCATCCACAACCATTATTATCATAATAAATTTTGCATTAATATCAAATATGCGTATTTCATTATGGAAATTGCTATCATATTTAGGCAAAAGCTATCACTTCCTTTAAGGAAGGGCAGCAATTCCATTGGCATTTGAACAATGCTGTCCCGATATCTTTATACCTACTAATTATGACATGATGGTGTTGTGTAACACAACAATCAGCCAACAGTAACGTGACGTCTTTAAGCGACTACACCGTGCGCGGCATACAGTTATCAAGACGTGGGTGGAGACAGACACTAATAAAGCGCTCTTGGTCAACAGTATGTACCTAGCGTCACTGATTAACCGTTAATCCGCTGCATTAGACCTTAATCCGCCACATATAATCCGCCTCCGTGAATAACGTGATAAAAACAAAGGGTTTTCAGCACGAAGACAAGATTGGTCGCCTTGGAGAATTTTCAACGGCGCGTGGTATTTCCGATCTGCAGACCGCAGTCACGAGTATGTACAATATAACGTGAATATGATGAAAGGGGTTGAGTTATGGAATATGGTTGGCCGTCTTGTTATGTCTTTGCTGGATTCACTCCATCACATGTTTCAAAAACAATCATTTCTACTGTTAATTTCACTTTCGTAGTACATTTGTTGTCTGGATTGTTGAGTCTGTCGTCATTGGGGCATGATCCCATGCCAAATGTGCTCATTCAAACACGACAGGTGCGTTGGTTTATTATCATAATCATAGGTAGATTCCCGCCATCTACCAATTCTACCATACGCATTCATTTACCAGAGGGAGAGTGTTAGCGAGGTAAGAGGGTGGGGCCACTTGCTGCGCTGCATTCATGTTTTCCCATTAAATTAAGAATGATCATGGACACTTAAAGGTCCCCTGTAATCAAAATGTATGTTGATGTCTGTTGATGCAACTTAACATGTATTTAACAAAATCACTAACTGTTCAATTGAATTATGTGTCCTATATTTTAAAATAATTTTTTCTATATTTTTCTCAGCACTGATAAGCCCCGCCTCCAAAAATTTCCTCCAACTCAAGATTCTTGTTGTGTATGCACAAATTACACATTGCAATGACTACCCCCACCTGCCCACAAGAGCATCACATGTCTTCACACAATACAACCTAACAACCTTTCATGTGGGAATAATCGTTTCCTTATGTCAGAAATGTGCTAGCTATGCCAAGGGGGGAAATACATTGTACAAACATGCGATGACATTATAAACACATGCAGGTAGTCATTGCAATGTTTAGTTTGTGCATAAATTATGTCTATTATTTTGCTAATTTATACCTGTAATGATGTCACAACAAGAATCTTGACTTGAGGATATTTTTGGACGCGGGGCTTATCAGTGCTGAGAAAAAAATATAGAAAAATTATTTTAAAATAAAGGACACATATTTCCATTAAGCCGTTACTGATTTTGTGATATATATATATATTAAGTTGCATCAACATAAGTCAACATGCATTTTGATTGCAGGGACCCTTTAAGTTTTCATACTTCTCTCGTTCTATCCCCCCCAACCCTCTCTCTCTCTCTCTCTCTATCTCTATCTCTTTCATTCCCTCTCTCCCCCTCTCTCTCTCTTTCTTTCTCTTTCACTCTGTCTGTCTCTTTGTCTGTCTCTGTCTGTCTGTCTGTCTATCTCCCTGTCTGTCTCTCTGTCTGTCTGTCTGTCTCTCTCACACACACACACACATCACACACACACACACACATCACACACACACACACACACACACACACACACACACACCTCACTAGAAGTGATCCAGTCGGGGATCTAGTCGATTAACTGACTATCTCTCGGACAGACAACCAGCCCGACGCCCCCAAGAATGTTAATTGTCACATTCAGTGTTGCACGTATGCCCCCGCTGATTTATACCAACGACTCATTACGGACGAGAATATCTGCATTGTCACGACAGAATTTAGCCTTGCTTTCAGGCTGTTGGACATTTCTTAACCATACTAAAAATAGAGTCTGATATCTTAAGACTAGGCATTATATCATTCTGCTCTTTTATCAGTCTAGGGGGAGCTGGAGAAGAAATTAAGAATGATTAGTCTCTTGCAGCCAGGCCCCTTGATTGAATAGTATCGTTCATAAATTCCCAACCGTCTGGAATCTAGGCAAGACTGGCTGGTATCGGCTTCCACACACAAAACACGGCCACGCCACATCGAGTTGTCAATCAGACGCGTATGTTCAGATAATGTCGCTGATCACGTTCTGACGCCCCATTTAACCCATTCGAAAGCAAGCACCACAAATAATGTGGTTGTGCTCATTATTATATCAAGTGCATCATATATCATTGCATCAAGTGAAATAGCAAACATTTCTGAACACAACGAATGAATAATGGTCAAGTTGAAATGATCAATAAAATCTTCAATGGATGGACATGTCTAAATTACATTCTTTCCTTTCAAATTTGTAAAATTGCTCTAAATGGTATTGCGCTGTGGTTGTTTTATAAAAAAAAATAATTTCAATTTATAATGGGATATTCATTGTGTATATAGTACAATGTATAACGCATAGTTTCTTTAAATTTGTCTGAATATATGAGAAATATATAATTCTTTTTGTTTGTTATTTTTTTCATCATAAGGGTCTAATTAACAACCATCGCTTCTTTGACCCACCCCCCCCACACACACACACACTCTCACTCTTTTATATTTTGTTAACATGGCATAGCACATTAACATTACTTTGATATATATTTGTCAATTTGTGTTATAGATTGAATACGATGTTACTATTTATTTATTTATTCATTCATTTATTTATTTCCAGTTTTGTTTAAGCAGGGTGGCCTCTTGAGTTATAAAACTGCTGTCACTGAGGGCCCTGACGGATAGAAAAAAATACATTACAATACATAACAACAACAATAATAGATCACTAACAAGTACTATTTAGAAAATAGCAAAACTTTCGGTAACACCATGTGGTTGTATTCTTTCAGATAATTGGCCCACTTATGGGGTGAAGAAAGGAAAGGAAAGTGAAAAGTTAAAAAAGGAGAGGTGAATTTTTATATTTTATAACACTTACACTTACACAAGACTATTTTTAGCTTTAGTTTTCGGTGTTTTAAACCGAAAATAAATGGGATGGAATGGAGGTAGAAGAAGAGGGTGGTTGTTGATGAGAGTTGTGAACTAGTCACAAAGTAGTGATAAAGAGAAAAGAAAGAAAAAGAAAATGAGAAAAGTGTAGAAAAGTTATAGTCAGTTCTGCAACTAACTATAGGTTTCTTTCAAAATCTGAAAGAGGGATTATCAGCCTCGACGTTTCGGGCAGTGTGCTCTGTCCGTCATCCGGAGAATAACTCACCCCATAAGTGGGCCAATTATCCGAAAGAATACAACCACATGGTGTTACTGAAAGTTTTGCTATTTTCTAAATCGTATTTATTAGTACGCTCTCAACATGGAAACATTCAAAGAACATTTAAAGACAGCCCGTCCCAGATCACCACAAAATCATCGAAACATTGGCAAAACATAAAGAGAAGTGTTAGCAAGTTGTATATTCATAATTTGAAACTGATTCGTAGTGTAAAATTCAAATAATGCACGTAAACAACGTCTGATTAATAGTCTTTACCTAAGGCTCTTAGCAGTTTGTGTTGAAATATCTGCTTTATTGATTAATCTGTTTATTAAATTATAAAATGCATTATGAAAAAAAAATGTTCTACAGAAGGAATCATCTCCAAAGTTTGGTAATTACTCATAAAATTAGGATTTCACACACACATAATAACCACATAGATACTGTAACGAAGACTAATACTTTTTTCGTAGTCCGAAAAAAGTCGGTTTGAAATTTAACGGCTGAATTTTTTTACATATACAGAAAGCTTCAACATGCTATATTCTTAGAAATGGTCTTGAATCACACTTTCTTCAATTTATGATCGTGATAGACGATTTCAAATTTTAAGCTTGCAAAAGGGACGGACAATCTTTAATAATAGATCAATACAAAACATATCAACATTTTTAACAAATACAATGAACAAGATATAACACAGTAAAATTAACAATAACATCAACAATTTCATATCATGTAATGGAGATTGCAGCCCAATTAGCGATCATTGCAATTCAGAGATATTACAGAATGAAAGGGGGATATTGTAAAATTATGAAAAAAAAAAAGAGTAGGTAGGCTAATCAGGAAAGCCCCTAAAATATACTTGTACAAAGCTAAATACAGTATGATTACAAGTGTAATTATACGTATTTTAAACATTGACATTTAAATATGATTACATTTAAGACTTATAACTTTATATTTGTATAAATTAAATCATAGATGGTGAAGGATGTCAATTAATTGCCGGTATTATTGTATGGGTTGTGGAGACCAATAATGTTCAAACTTCGTCAAAGTTGAGTCTGTGCTTATAGACCACCGAGGTCTCAAGCTCGAAAGAGACATCTCTCAGTTGCGTCGTTATAGAAGAGCAGTTGTCTTTGGCGAAAATACATACTCATAACTCTTGCCAGTGACATCCCATAATCTCGTCATAAAAAGCAGCAACTATGTACGCATTCCAACCTCAGATCACGTACTCATGGTACAGATGAGCGCCCGGATTACTTAGCAGAATTAGACCAACGAAAGAAGAAAGAAAGAACAGAGAGTTAGAGAGAAAGAGAGAGAGGGAGAGAGAGAGAGAGAGAGAGGGAGAGAGAGAGGGAGGGAGAGATAGATAGAGAGGGGGAGAGAGAGAGAGAGAGAGAGAGAGAGAGAGAGAGAGAGAGAGAGAGAGAGAAAGGACGAAAGGAAAACATGATCAGCGAAGCTTTCGTTGTACGAGGTGGACTACACACAATCATACTAAGCAGCTTATGGTATCTGCAAATGGACAAACAGTCAATTAAAGCCAATTAAATAATTGACCGATTGACTTTAGCCCGGATTGCGCCTCTTCTCTAAAATGACCAGGGGGGGGGGGGATTTTGATAGCCCAGAGGCCTGTCTTACCCCATTAACTTTGATCAAATCAAAACTGCACAACATATACAGATTGCATAAACGAACTACCTACAGCATTAATCAACATATATGAAACTCCAGGTCTGCTGCAAACGTCTTGAAATGAAAAGCAAGCTCGCGAGCAGAATATAAAATAAGCACAACGCCCCAATATATGTTATTCTTTCGTAAAAGAGAGAAGGTACCGCGTTAGGGCAGTTGATAGGAGGTATCGAGATATCAACAAAAAATATTACAACAGCAAACGAAACACTAGTTAGCGATGGTCAATTGAATTATTTTCACCTCCCTTCGACAACCACAATTCGCAATTTTTGAAAGATTCTATCTTAAACTATCATAAAAATACAAATGTACCCCAGATTCAAAATTAACGTTCTTCGTGTCCTTCGCAGATGGTCCGTTCATGACTTGTGTATGCAATCATGAATATACTAGCTTTGACGCGTTTTTCTTCCGTGACATCTATCGGCCAGACGTCCCAAACCTTCATTTCGATTTATCCATATAATTTTGTTACGAATGGAATCTTGCCCGTTCCATCAGCGTAATTGTCAAGCCGGAGGCAAATTCTGAGAAATGCGAATGGCTTTCCACCACTGGTTTTGACCGATCATCCATTTTCGATCTGTGAAGTTAGCCGAAATTTAGTACATTTTATCCCTTGTTGGCCTGTGGGTAATTTGAATACAAGACCGATATCTTTTCACCGTGAACGCACTTGCGTAATGTATATTATTATTGCCATGATTGTCATCAATCCCCGTCTTTCACTTTCACTTCCTTTCTTTTCCGTTCGCTCTCCCATTTCCTCTGCCCTCCCATTTCTCGTTTCCCCCTCCTTTCTATATCTTTTCATTCCCTCTCCACCTCAGCCCCTTCCCCTCTCTGTCATCTGCCCCCCCCCCCCCCACCACCACCACCACCCCACCCCCCCCCCCCTCTCTCTCTCCCTTTCTCCGTCCTTGATTGTCAAACTTCTCCTTCCCCGCCCCTCCGACTTACCTTTTTCCTTCTGTCGTCGTTCCCCGTTCCCAGGTCCATCTCTTTATGTCCAATATCTCACGACTTTCATATACCATTTTCTCCTCTTTCTTTATCTTCTCCTTCTCCCTCTCCTTCTACCCCTCTATCCTTCTCTCTTTCCCTCTCTCCCTCTCTCCCCCTCTCTTCTCTTCCCCCCACTCCTCTCTCCTCCACCCCTCTCCACCCTGTCACGCAGTACGCTCCCCCACATTTTCCATCTCGTTTGACTCTCAACGACCAAAGATCGTATAATTTCAGGTAGATAAACGCCCAGAGGCAAGACAAAATATGACAGGATTTTCATCCTCATCATCATCTTGGTAAAGCGGGCATCGGACAGTTTGAGTGCCTCCCTTTTATCGTCGCCTTGTATTTTATTGTGACTGAAAGGACGCAAGTGACGTGGGGAGGAGGGTTGTTTTTAAATAGTGGCATGGGAAGAATTTTAATGTGCTTTTTTTCTTCTTCTTTTTTTTTTTTAGATTGTATGTTTTCTGTGGTGGTTGAGTTTGGACAGGTATGCCGTGACGATGCTGCTGCTGCTGCTGCTATCAAGTGATATAGTTATTAATTGAATGGTTCATTTTTAAAAGAAAAATTAAGTTTGTAGCCCAGAGGCCGAATTGCATGTGCTTGTGTACATTACATTTATTATTGTGACGAATCTTTGAAATATAAGGAAATGTGGGATTGATGAAAATTCAAATTATGGTGAAAAATTGTTAAAAACTAGATTTGTCGCCCAAATGTCTCATGAATATCACCCGAAAGCCCGCTAAAATTGATATACTATCCTATATTGAATTCAATCCTCTTTTAACATGACACTCTATGTGATGTGTGAAAATACACCATTCAAATGTTATCTATAAAATTAGTCAATACATGAACAGCTTTTGAAGGGCTCTCTCTCTCTCTCTCTTGGGCAAAATTTATCATTATATATACATGCTTGCCAAATTTGGTGATTTAAGGCAAGAGTGAACAATTGGGTCAATATATCGAGCTATGCCGCTAGACTATAACACATCAACGCATTGCCATATTTCTATATCAATGGAAATGCCTCAAGTTTAAAACCAAAGTCAGAGCACCTGCCTGACCTGGATAGGATGGGAAAGTGGATCGGAAGGGGTAAAAAAAATGAATCACAATTTGGCCGTTGCACTGTATCCGCTTCCAAACGGGCGTTAATTAAATGAATTTAAAACAGAAAGCCTCAAAATCGAGCGTGGAGACCTATAGCAGTAGTAGTAGTAATAGTAGTAGTAGTAGTAGTAGTAGCAGCAGCAGCAGTAGTAGTAGTAGTAGTAGTAGTAGTAGTAGTAGTAGTAGTAGTAGTAGTAGTAGTAGTAGTAGTAGTAATAATAATAGAAGTAGCAGTAGTAGTAGTAATAATAATAGAAGTAGCAGTAGTAGTAGTAATAGTAGTAGTAGTAGTAGTAGTAGTAGTAGTAGTAGTAGTAGCAGTAGTAGTAGTAGTAGTAGTAGAAGTAGTAGTACTTGTAGGAGTAGTAATAGAAGTAGCAGTAGTAGTTGTAGTAGTAGAAGTAGTATTAGTAGCAGTAGAAGTAGTAGTAGTAGTAGTAGTAGTAGTAGTAGTAGTAGTAGTAGTAGTAGTAGTAGAAATAGCAGTACTATAAGCAATAGTAATAATATGTCAGCAATAGTAATGCTCCACAATATGACCGTAATAGTGTTTTATGAATCTTAGTCACTTGCGTCTCTTTGTCACACTCAGATGAAAAAAAAAAGGCGCCACCCCTCAGTCATATCACTCCTCTCCCCGTAATCCACCGTTACCCTTTCGCTGCCTGCGCGCCTGGGAATACCAGAACCGTTTGATTAATAATCCTAGCACCTGCTTCGTGCCGACGATATTTCAATAAGCATGATAGATTGCGAGCAAGTATCTCTATCTTTTATCTTGTCATACATGACGAAGAGAGTAGGAGATAAAATGGCTTTTCTTTTTCATATTTTTTTTTTCTTCTCCTGTATTTTTTCTTCATCTTCATCATCATCGTTTTTTTTCTTTTTCTTCACCTTCTTCTTTTTTCTTTTCTTTTCTCCATCTTCATCTAATGCTTCTTCTTCTCCTTCTTCTTCTTCTCCTTTTCGTATTCTTATTCTCTTCTTTTCGTATTCTTTTTCTTCTTCTTCTTCTTCTTTTTCTTCTTCTTCTTCTTCTTCTTCTTCTTTTCTTCTTCTTCTTCATCTTCTTCTTCTCATTCGTATTCTTCTTCTTTGTCTTCATCTTCTTCTTATTATTATTCTACTTTTCCCTGTCTTTATCTTCATCATCATCACCTTCTTCTTCTTCTCCTTCTTTTTTTCTCCATCTTCATCTTATACTTCTTCTTTTCCTTCTTCTTCCTTTTCTTCTTCTTCCTCTCATTCTTCTTCTTCCTCTCATTCTTCTTCTTCTTCTTCTCCTTCGCCTTCCACTTCTCCTTCATCATCTCCTTCTCCTTCTTCGTCTTCTCCTTCTCCTTCTCCTTCTCCTTCTCCTTCTCCTTCTCCTTCTCCTTCTCCTTCTCCTTCTCATTCTCATTCTCATTCTCCTTCTCGGGATGATCGCCCCGAGATCATTAGTATGATTTGTACCCAAACAGAGTGTTGAGTATTACTTGCGTTCTCTTAAGTGGTTCCGTTACTGGACTTAATCTATTTTGTCCATTGTTCATACTTTTGCGTCCATAGCCTATATGATTAATTTAACGGAAATTGGTTAACTAATGAACTGATTTATTCACTTGAGTTTCCGTATTTCTAGCCTCATTATCGTGTTTATTCAGGTTGGCCCCTCAGTTTCGCAATTGATGTCCAGATTAGCAAATACATCATCCTCAAACGTTATCTCTCTATCATCTAAATGAATCATTTTTATCATAGGTCTATTAAATAAATTTATGACGTGTTTTTTTTTAAGCAAAATGGTGTCGAGAAGTGACTTCCTTTTAAAGGTATGTTCACACGGAAGTAGGTCACCATTCCCGCTTGTCACTTGCCGCTTGCCGCTTGCCCCTTGTACTTTGACGCGAAGGTTTTCTCGACGCGGTAAAGTCTGAAAATCCTACGCCTAGCAAGGTATGCATGCCAAGGTGATATGGGGTGCGTTTATACTAAATTTGAGGATTTGTGATTGAATCACTTATTACTCCAAATATGGATCATATGAGGGCAAATAACTTTCATCAAGTTTCTAAAATGAACAATACATGAATAATATTCAAGACCATTGGTAAGAAGATTGCTCACGATCACCCTTTTGAAGGCTATTTGTCTTCGCAGTACAGCATATTCCCTTTAACGTAGACTTACTTTATGGGGCGCAAAATAAATCATCTGATAAAGTCACATTGATTTTTTGATTTTCATCACAGAATCACGAACAGTGGGTGATTTCAAGTATTCCCTGTAATCATTGTGTGGACATACTCAACATACCATAGGGAAAATCAATTGTATTTGAGTCAATTATGATATTTCATGATGATTTTATTTGGCCTCCCACAAAGTAAGTCCTGGCTTAGTGCACTATTCTGAATACGGGTCAATGTATAAACACATACGTGTAGGCCTACAAACTTTGAGGAGGCCAATCGAAGTAAGGCATGTAAGGGGGTAGAAGAACAGGCTCATGGGGTGGAACATTTGCACCTACAAACAAAGAGAGGTGGGTGACCTCTCTAAATGTCGTAGGTCTATTTATGGTGCGTTGGTTTCGTACACATTTGCTTGCTTTAACACCTACATGAAAGAAGAATTCCATTTCCTATTTTTGCACCTCCGATTTCATTTATTTTCGGCGACGTAAAGAATGTTTTTTCATGCCTTATGTTTTTTTGTCTAAGCAAGCGACGTGTTGATGTCTGTAATGGGGACTACATAATCAAATACTGATTTTAAGTTCCCTGATTGGCATACTCATTCCACGTCGTACACAACTAAAGGCAGTTTAGATGGAGCGTGGAATGAAAATCGACACTTTTTCCAGGTCAGACCTGACAAAGTGTCGAATTTCACCCTCACTTGTTGCCAAATGTGTGTCAGTCGAAACCTCATTCAGATAAGTCGATATTCCATTTGGGAAAACTGCTTCTAAGTCCATCCCTGTAGGACGAGAGGTTAAAGATAGAAATAAAAACCTTCACGGTAGCATCAGTAACATCTATCCTCTTCCTCCCCGAGCCGCCATAACAAAGTGACAGCGCACGGACGCGCACGTCACTTCTGCGCATGACTGCATTGCATCAGTCGAGGCAGAGAGAGGCTCGAAACTCGTTCTTCGGTCCCACGCGTGCAATAACATGTCAGCAGCTGAAATGCCGCTTGACGGCCAATCGTGAAATCGAACTGTTTCCTCTTGTCGCTCGCCAGTGTATTTATTTGTGGGAGGAGCGTTTAGGAGCTTTCCCCTCCCCTTCCCCTCCCCTCCCCCTCCTCCAATCCGGCAATGAGATGTCATATGTCGACAAGCAACTATCTTTGAGTTTGTCTGTAAAGTGTGCCTGTAATTTAAATTTGTGAGTGGGGAGGGGGGGGGGCAGTATGAATTGCTAACTTGATCAAGCAAGGGGGGGGGGGGTGGTTACATTCCCGTGCATGTTTGTCTATATAATTATACACGTATAAAGAGAGAGATGGATACATTCAGAGCCCTTCTGTACATGTATAAAGGGCTCTGGATACATTGCCATTCCCGTTCAACATACCACAGACACACTTACACACTTGAATCGTTGGGCCAGGGAGGTGCAAGTTCAGTGAAACATTTGCATCTTCCTGCTTAGCACCCTTTCTTTACCAGACCTTTAAAACTCTAATGGCTTTACAAGATAATTTCATGCCAAAGGTAATGAGGGAGTCAAGCTATGGGACAATAATACAATTGTTTTGCTCAAGCTGGTTTTATTCTTCAATCACAAACAAATTTGATACGGGTTCTTCCACTGACATCAAGCTCACGTAAGAAGCTTACACAATTGATCACGTGACAATAGTCGGATGAAAGGGTAAGGGGTCATGCGTTCCCAACTGCGCAGTCTGCATGCATGTATCGACTCAAATTCAGTCACTTTCTCAAAATGTGTGTCTGCGAGATTGATACGCCCGTTGGATCTCATGTTGGGAGGCATGTGCAAACATATGATAGCTAGTCTACCATTTCAGACTCACTGCCAGAGGTCTGTACCTGCATATCAACCACCACATCGAAGTGCATCAATCTGTCTGAATCTTACTTAGGCCTATATTTCCTTCACCTTATACCCGCCATTCAATGAGCAGTTTGCTAACTATGAAGTAACGCGTAGATATATTCACTCTACTTCGTGATTCAGTTTCAATGGGTAGAACGCACCCCGAATCTATTAGTTGTTGCTACTGGGACAAACATCGGGCAAGCATTGAATTACTATTAATAACGTATTGTTTGAACGATGTGAATAAGATATGCATACATATCAGACATGGTGTACACCCTGCAACTTTCAAAATAGTACGATCATTGAGAGAGATGAACATATGAGTAAAGCTTGGCCAACTCGATTTTAATACGTCCCAACATGGTAGCAATATGTAACAACATGGCGCATCTAATGTTGTTATCCGCTGCTTGCCCAACAAAGTAACACGCGCCATGTTGTTACTTTCCAGATAGCAAAATATCTGGGGCCCATATGGGCTATATATGGGGTTATCTGGGCCTGAATATGGGCCCCATATGGGCTGCCCATATAGGGAGCATCTGGGCCCACATGGCCCCATTTGGCTCATCTGGGACCATATTTTGCACCGTACACCCTAGCTGGGGCCCATACGGGCCAAATGGGTCAAAAAAAAATTGAGGGATGATATATCATACTTGGATAGGCAACATACGAACACACAATCCTTATCCTAACCTCATCCTATCTTATCTTATTCTAACCTATCCTATTCGTATTCCTCAGTACACTCACTTTCATACATATAGTACTACGGAAATTGACTTCAAAAATATTTTTTAGTACAATTAAAGATGATCATTTTATCGTAATTATTGTTTTTATTCAATTAGGTGGCATTTATTTATCTTTTAATAAAACGGTTATTGGAATTCATGCTCAAATATTCCTTCTATGTAGATATATACCGGTTATCTATTCTAATGTACAAAATTATGACACAAGTCAATAGGCCTAATGCATGCATGAATATTCATAAGCATCTCAGTTATCATGTGGGTAATTCAAGCTGGAAAAGCCCGTATGGGCCCCATCTGGGGTTATATGGCTCAGTCGACTCAGAAATAAGACCACATTACCCATATACATACCACATGGGGCCCATATGGTTTTATTATCTAGGTTCTAGGTGGCACAAACCCAATATGGTTTGAACATGGTACATATGGGCCCCAGTGAACCCACATGATTCCCATATCTGCCCCAGATACTTTGCTATCTGGGTTCCAATTACTAGTTTCTTCCAATCACTGGAACTGCAATCACTGCAAAGCATGAGGGTGAGTGCGCATTATACTTCTTAATGTGCTATTGGTCGAAGGCCTATATTTTAATGGTATACTTTTTAGTCAATTTAGCCTGTAATTAGTGATATGCTGTTTGATTTTGATTCGCATCATCCAAGCTCATTGTAAGTAGAGATAAGGATAGAAAACAAATTAAGTTTAAAATTTAAATTAAAATTTTAATTAAAGATTAATTAAAATATGAATTTAAATTAAAAGAAGTTTAAATTAAAAGAAAAACAAAAACAAGAGGGGGAATGTTACGGCTTGCTTAATATATAGAGATAGAGGGAAACCAACTAATCAAAACAAATTTTAAAAAAATCAAAAGATTACGCAATGGTTGCCAGGCGTTCAGGTGTCGTGACTTAGGGGCCAAATCAATGACCTTTTACCGACTACCATTAGTGCCCTTCTGATATGACGATCGGCCCAAAGCATGTCTCTTTGTAAACTCCTGGAACTCTAGCCGAGGCCCTGACGATTTAGGGGAGGAAACAAGGCTGATCCCAATCACACGGTGCCAAACCGCAAAAATCCTTGAACCTGTATTAGCGTCAGACGAGATTCGAACCCGTGCGAGGCGCACGAGTGTGAGCTTACTGCCGGCGTATTAGACCTCTCGGCCATAATAGCGTCGGTGCTCAACCGGGAGATTTTAGCCTCTACATGGTGTTTATGTTTATTTTTGCATCCCTCCACAATGAATGTTTTAGCGACCCTAAGCTGTAAATGTATCGTGCCCGAAATCGTCCATACACTATGAGCATGGTCTTTTGTTATGCGGACATCTCAAAGAGACCCTTTGAAATTTTGCCCGCATAACAAAAGATCGTGTCCGTAGTGTCAGTAATACACACAGACCCGTGGTACACACAGAGTCATGACCGTATGTATTCAGAGTACATGCTAAGTTCAATGTGTAGCTTATCGCTTGTTTTACGTTGTATTGTACGACGATATACGGAGGATGTTAGAATGGTGTTATTTAAGTGTTGCATATATGCCATCGCACAGGGCTTTTGAATAAGCCGTTTTCGCTCTTCTTGCAGAATCGAGAAGATCTTCGTGATTATGAGTTTCAAGCAGTTTCGAATTTAACACCTGAGCTTGCTCTTGCTGCTCTTGTATGGTGACATTAACATCAACCCTGGCCCTTGCCAATAATCCATTTTCGTAATGTATTCACAACTTTCCCTCTATATACTGCATGTGTTGTGCCTGTGTTATTTTTCGGACCACATGAGTACCACGGGCGACACCTGTGCATTACCACCATGGGCGGAAATCCCGGGGGACGGGGGGGGGGGGGGGTCGCGTCCCCCCCACCATTTCGAAGGGGGGGGGGGGAGACACAATATCAAATGTCCCCCCACCCCCACTATTTTCGGTCGTATACCGAAAAAAACGTCATAACCACCCCCCGCCATTTCGAAGGGGGGGGGGGGACACAATATCAAATTCCCCCCCCCCCCCACTATTTTCGGTCGTCTATCCCCACTAGACTGGGCGGATCATTTTTTTTTTCGAAAAACGTCATAACCCCCCCCCCCCCCCCCCCCCCCCCAACTGAGAGCATTTTCAGAGACTGGGTGGGATAAAAAAAAATGAAGGAAAAAAAAAACACCTCCCATTACTCTGGCTACTAGTATTATATCGTTTTTATGGAGGTCTTGGCGTGGATCTGAAAGAAGTCCAAGCACCTTGTACACGGTTTCAGCTTTCATGGAATAGAAGAGATGAACGATATGGAGCACTGGAATCATGGGTGGGGGAGGAACAGCTATGTACTCTATGCCGGAGACAAAATGATTAATACTGCACGAATTCCCACTTTGCTCCGTGCATTGTATTGTATTTAATAAGAAATCAGATACGCATGTAAAAGGATTAGGCGTCAGGATAATGATACGTCTCTTTGCACGCGTTTGCTGATTTATGGATTGGGAGAATTTATCACGTTTAAATGAGCAGCTTTTCTAAAACAGAAAGCAAGTACGCATGTAATGTGATAAAATGACAGAATTGATAAATTATACGTCCCTTGGCAAACTTTTGCTGATATATGTCTTTAAAAAAAACGTTAGTGACAAATGAGCAGTTATTTTACCAGCTGTTTGTGACATATTATACATTCCACTTTCCAACCTGATCGTATTGACACATCTCATCCCGAAATCGATTCCAGACTTGACATATGATATTATTATATCAATATTTAGGCTTACGTCATCATGGTAATGTTGGAAATTGAGGTTTCATCAGTAACATGCCTGGAGAGTGCGATATTTGATGGATGGTGAAAAGTGGCTCATGGCCGAAAATGATGATGGTAATACAGTCCTAATACAATTTTAAATGACATGTATACTAAAGAAGATGATAAGATCTTATTCATTTCGCCCATGTCAGTCTCATCAGTGTGAATACTGCACACACAGACACACACACTCACACACACAAACTGACACACACACACACACATACACACACACGCGCGCGCGCACACACACACACACACACATACACACATTCTGTGCGTGTACAAAACGGATTCTATTCGCACGCCTCTAACAATAATAAAGTACATGTAACTACCCGAAAAGGTGACAAAACTGCAGAACCGGGTAGGCGTCAAGAAAACCCCAACTAATTTTCGGAAGGCGAGAAACCAAAGATTCGCCCTGGATACGGAATACCGCTGTGTAAATTCACGGCCCACTCATAACAGAGGCTAGCACGCATACCGTGCACGCCATCTGGTTCGGCGTGCCAAACCGTTGTTAACCATCTCAGTACCGCCCATTGATAGTGCCATGTCATTCTATAACACGATGCGTTACCAATGGGACTGAGAGAGTTAACTCCTTCTATGGCAGATAAGACGGGGAGCAGCTCTATATCGGGCTTGTTTGAATTAATGACGCAGACGTGTGGCAATGTCACATTGCGATTTAACCATTCCTGTGTCAGACAATGGATGAGGTAATATTTCAGATATGAAAGAAATGTGACATTGTAATCATGGGTGGGTGAGGACCAGCTATAAACGCGACGCCGGGGACAAAACAATATTAATTACTGAATGTTTCCATCTTTGCTCCGTGTATTATATATATTAACGGCGTGGCAGTGGGCTCTATGCATTGGGGCAGGCTAAGAGTTAAAGGGATAGTTCACCCTGAACTATAACAATAAAAGGAGACACATGAAAGAAATATATAAGTGAAGGTTTGACGAAAATCGGTCAAAGGAAAAGAAAGTTATTTGATTTTAAAGCTTTCATTTTGTGACGTCATGTGCGAGCTGCTCTCCCATATGTTGTGTACAATCAATATCTTGGAAAATGTCAATGTTCTCAAAAGGATTTTTACCATTTCATCTGTGCGTTTGATATATCATTAGACTCATTTTTTACACACATATTGCTATGAAAAGAATGTATTCCTTCATCAAAAAAACATGAAAAAGGCAATTTATGGAAAAAGTAGTACACAACATTCAGGATTCGTCAGCCATACGTCCCTTTGCAAACTTTTGCTGATTATATATGTATAGGGAACATTTATCACGTTCGTTACAATAAATGAGTAGTTATTTTACCAGCTGTTCTTGACATAATTTATAATACGTTGCACTTTCAAACTTGATCATATTGAATCAATTTTTCCCGAAATCAATTCCAGACTTGACATAAGATATGATTGTAAGAATAGTTAGGCTATGTTGCAAATTGGAGTTTTATCATTAGACATGCCTGAAGAGTGTCTCGCGTGTTATCTCGCTTTTACGGTACTGACATATCTTATCACGAATTCTTCATCAGTTCACTATCTTATACGTTCATTCACCTTCATATCAATGAAAAAAACAAGTAATTATACATGCACTATTTTACATCAGTTTCGTTATTTTTACTAATTCTTTCATGGCTCTTACTGATGGAAACTACTATAAACAAAATCAGATAATCGAAATTTAATCCCTTCCTCACTTCCAATGCAATATTCTCAAAAGTACGAAAAGTGAATTAGCGTCCTTTTGTTATACACTGATCTCCCCATACACCACTGATCTCCACACTAACATACACTCGACGTCTGGCGTTTCCTTAACACCTCGTCTATATTAACTACGGTTGCATCCGTCTCGATCCCGTCTCCTCGCCCTTCGACCCGCACATTTCGAGGCTAACTGCGTGTATCTGATGGAACGAATTAATTTCCATATTCTATCAGGCATAGCGAACTATTCATGTATGGTTCACGCCACCAAATTTGAAGCTGTGCATCTATTTATCATGTAGATTGTTTATTGATTATTTGATTTCCTTAGCCTCTATATGGAGTAAATGTTTATTGTTTTTTATAGGCTACACTCTAAGAAAAAAAAAGGTTCGTTTCACCACCATTTTTGTCATAATAGCGGCATCATTTTGGCACCATTTTGACATAAAAAAAAGGTTCTTGTCAGCACCGTTTTAGACAACATGGTGCTGATAAGAACCTTTCTTACGTCAAAATGGTGCTCGTAAGCACAAAAAGGTACCTTTTGCGAACGTTTTTTCTTAGAGTGTACTATTAAGGGAAAACAATTGCAGATCGTGCCGTTCTTTACGACAAGACACGTAAATATAATTGCGTGTATTTGATGGAACGAATTAATTTCCATATTCTATAAGGCGTAGCGAACGATTCAGGTATGGTTCACGCCGCCAAATTTGAAGCTGTGCTTGAATCTCTTTATTATGTAGATTGTTTATTGATTAGTTGATTTTCAAAGCCTATATAGTGAGTTAATGTTTATTGTTTTACAGGCTACTATAAAGGAAAACAAACGCCAGTCGTGCCGCTCTTTAACGGCAAAACTTGTAAACATTACACATAGCAATATATTAATTGTAACTGCAAGGAATTAATTCGCGTACACTATGAAGAACATTTTTTATTCGCAGCTTAGAGTACATAGATATTTATAAACATAAACTAGATATATATATATGTGTGTATAAAATATATAGAAAGAAACTGTTTCATACTTCGATCGTTGTTTTTTGTATAGTTTTCTTATCCTGAATAATATTTTTGATATATTTTCAAGGGAAAGTTGGAAATTTGCTTTGCGTGTCCGGGCAATTACCAATCATTGATTTTTAGCAGCAAGTCAAATTTACGCTGGTGTCACTTTTCGTTGGCTCGCCTCCTCTTTTGCATTTCTTCACGGGACCTGCTCAAGACACCCCGACAAGGTTTCACGATCACATTTCTTGAAGAAATCAATAAGACTGCGACGTTCCATCCTGCTCCTAATCAACGCCCCACTTCCCAGCTTTCTCCTTGCAAAATAAAACGTGGAGTGACGATTGAAATATGGACAGCATGCACATGGATAAGGCGAATTTCGTTATTGCGAGATGTATGTAATGTTTACATGTATTGTTAATTGTATTCTTTCCCCGTATCATCGATGTGGTGATTAAACAAGATACGAGTATACACACGGATATAACGAAAGCAATATATCTTTGATACGACTTCACTTCCTATTGCTGTTGACATGATGGAACACACTCCAGTCGTCCTTCTCCACCATCCTCACTTTTATCTATCTCTCACTCTAGTCCTTAGTATCCCCGATCTTTCCGTCTGCCAGCCTCTCTCTCTCTCTCTCTCTCTCTCTCTGTGGCTGCCTGTCTGTCTGTCTGGCTCGATCTCTCTCCCTCTTGCTTTCTCCCTCTTCCTATTTTCCCTTTTCCCTCTCTTGCTTCACAACTTTCTGTTTTCCATCTCGCCCTATTGCTCTAACTTATATCTGTCTATTTACGATCTCTATCTCTCTCTCTCTCTCTCTCTCTCTCTCTCTCTCTCTCCCTCGCTCTTCATCTATCTGTATCTCTCTATATCTGTCTATGTCTGTCTGTCTGTCTGTCTCTCTCTCTCTCTCTCTCCCTCTCTCTCTCCCTCCCTCTCTTTCATTCTCTCTCTGCCCCTTAATATCGTACACCTTTCGTCCATTCCAGCCTATTGCCGTTTAAAGCCACGTCACGTGACAATTACAGACAATCGACCGGGTGCCATCTTTAATAAAAATCCGTTCAATCAACAGTGCCAATACGCCAATATGTGATTTTATTGCGCTCACTTTTCTTCTCTGTTCACTACTAAAGATCTCCCTTATGTTTGCACTATCAGGTGGAAGACATGTGGATAAAGATAGCAGAGAATTAGATGGGTTGCTATGGTGATGGGGATTGTCTTTTGATGGGCGGAATAAAAATGTACTCTCGATTTTCTGAGGCATCTATTCAGAATGTTCTATCGTAGATATGTGAGGCTGGTACGAAAACGCCTATCATGCCTATTCTCGTTTCTTTGGCGCGTTGTGCTTTATTTAAAAGGGGAATTGACTGTTGGAAAAGTTTTGCAAGGTACTAATATGCTATGTGCTACATGACAAATAATTACTAATCAGATAACGGTAAGCTGCGGATGCGTTAGGTTCTACATGACAGATAATTACTAATTAGATAACAGTTATTAGCAGGTTAGAGCTAACACCTCCAGAGCTAACACCAGAAGAAGAGGCAGACAAAGTAGGAGGTGGATTAACGATATTAGAGAATATGGTAGTGTGACATGGAAACGAACGGCACAAGATAGATCAAGATGGAAAAAATGATGAGGAGGCCTTCCTTCAGCAGTGGAGAGAAATAGGCCAAATGGAATAGAATAGAAATATTAGCAGGTTCACATTTTGGGTGGAGGGAAATTGGGGAAGTCAAAATAAAAATGTATTTGATCAATTCTTTGGCGCTCCACCCCCCCCCCTCCCCCCCCCCCCTCCTCATCTCAAAATCATCTACCCCGTATTGCTTCTGACCAAAGATATATACACTAGGCAATTTACTATTTCTTTGATCTGACCGAGCTGAGCAACGAAGAGTAATATTTCCATATCACCTCCACATGGCTTTATTGGCGAACATGAATGTATACGGTTGATGAGAAATGACAACAATTGCTCCCACGAGCTGCAACAAATTACCAAAAACGTGACGTCACATAAACAAGTTGTCAAGACAACTGGTTGTAACGTTTGTGTGCAGAGTGGGCCACGGTGATCAAAACGGGGACTATCTTAGAGAGTGCCCGATATTAGCCCATTGCAAAGCCCTTTATACACAGAGTTTTTAAAAGGGAACAATATGACACGTGTTGCTTTGTTGGGCAAGCAGATAACAAAAGAAATACGAGCCATGTTGCTCCCTATTGAAAAAATCTCGAACCTATTTGGCCCACTGTGCATAAATGGCTATGACCCGTTGTGTATCGGAGCAGCGAATCTCTCGCTATCATTTGGGTGCATTTATGCTCAATTTGCGAAAGCAGAATCAGCTTTTTGAAGCGTTTTGAAAAATGTCCGGGCCAAACACTTTGAGGATTTGTGATTTATTCACTAATTTTACTTCAAATGGGGATCATTTTAGGGCAAATAACTTTCCACATGAATTTAATTAATCTAAGACCATTGGCAAGAAGATTGCTCACGATTAACTTTTGAAGGCTGTTCTATCTTCCCAGTAGCCTACGGTATATTCATTTTAAACGCACTTCTGCGTGATGTAAACGTGATAAGTCTGAATCGGCGATCGTAAACGCACCTTTTTGTGCGTTTTGAAACGGCGTTCAGATGAAATGAGCATGGACGCAACCGCGTTTTGAACTAAACGCTGAACTTGGCCCCAAAAGTTGAGCATAAACGCCATTGAGTGGCATTGCTAAGAACCAGAAACCTGCGTAACAATGGACGTGAAGACACTACCTTTCTTCCCTTTAACCCTCCAAGTGTCATACACAATGCTGCTCTATGAGATAAATGTGTATAACTGGTGACAAAATACACACATAGCGCATACGGAGTTAAATTGAAAACACTCAATCTATTCAACAATATCACAACTGCGCCTTTTAATGCATTCCTAGTGGTTGCGACTAAAGAGTTCATATCTAAATATGTTTTAGTAAAAAAATGTTTATCGTGTTCCTCGCTGAATGCATATTTCATGCGACAGATTAACCTTGGAGAATAGTAAATGAAGCAATTCAATCGTATATGCAGACGGGAAGTGATTGATTATTAAACGCTGCGAAATAACATTCATTTTTCCAATCACATTTTCATCTGTAAATTGTTATGAAACGCTTTATCTGGTGAAGCTTCATATTTAAAAGGTTTTGTATCCTCCTCGTTAGTTTTGTTCTACTTCTTTATCTTCTCATTCTTTTTGCTCTTCTTTTTATTCTTGTACTTTGTTTGCTTCATATTCTTCTCCTTCTTCTCCATCTCCATCTCCACCTTCTCATCATTCTCTTTCTTCTTCTTCTTCTTCTTCTTCTTCTTCTTCTTCTTCTTCTTCTTCTTCTTCTTCTTCTTCTTCTTCTTCTTCTTCTTCTACTTCTTCTACTAATACCACTCGACTTCTACGTCAACTTATTTCACTGGCTTCTGCTTTTCTGTTTTTCTCATTCTCATTCTGATTCATCTTCACTTTGCCCCCCCCCCCCTCTTCGTTTCTTTAATATTTCTACCGCTCCGTCTTTTTTGGCGCGTTCTCTTTCTTCTACGTTGTCCTCCGTTGTCTTTTCCCTCCTCTACTTCTAATCATCTTCTCCGAAGAATTTTCTTCATACCTTCTTTCTTCCCTCTATCCCATCATCGGTGGACCACACGTACCCTCCATCCATGGATCCGTGAAGTACTGCTTCTCAACACAGAATAATCGTAAACATACATCATAACAAACTGACGATACTCGTACTTTTATCCACCTTTTTCAATTATACCCAATCACTCGTGAAAGACAGTAGAGCCATGCAAACACGCGGACCTTACCGCTTCTCTCTTTCAACACGTCCATGCATGCACAAAATATTAGTTTGATCCCGGTAAACATGCGTGGGAACAAATAATGATTAAACAAACATGGCGGCTTGTGCGAAGTGCTTTTGAACTTCATATCGTACCGAGGAATTCCTCTAGTCCTTACCTTTGAATCTTTTCTAGTTGAGCTTCCAAGGCCATACTATGCTTACAACTTTTGAAGAACTGTCTTCTGGTAAGATAAGATATGATGAATGTATATAAAACCCTCCGTAAAGTTTTTTTTTTTAATTTGTGTGACTATGTTCAGTCTTTGGTCAAGGTTTATGTTTACATGAACAATGATAGCAAAAGATTTGGTCATATTTTTTAGAGAAACTTGCAATATCATGGAGTTGCCATGACAACACGAATTAAATAAGAGCCAAAAAATCAGCCAACTACACCTGAATTTTTCAAGATTTGTCATGCGTAGCCAAATCAGGACGGGACTGGGATGGATTGGATTGCCTCTGGATTTCCTCTTTCTACCTCTCTCTCTCTCTCCTCTCTCTCTCTCTCTCTCTCTCTCTCTCTCTCTCTCTCTCTCTCTCTCTCTCCCTTTCTCTCTCTCTCTCTCTATCTCTCTCTCTCTCTCTCTCTCTCTTTCTATCTAGTTTCCTCTTCCCTTCACTTTCTCTCACCTCTCCTTGTCTCTGTCTCCACACTCGAGGTATCATCCCCTCTCTGTGTCCCTCTACCTACTTTCACCCCCACCTTTCCCTCTCTCTCTGCCCCCCCCCCCCCCTCTCTCTCTCTCTGTCTCTCTAGTCTCTCTATCTCTCTCTGGCTCTCTGTCTGTCTGTCTCCCTCTCTCTCTCTCCCTCTCTGTCTCTCTCTCCTTCTCTAGTTATCTCTTCTGTTCACTCGCTCTCATCTCTTCTTGTCTTCCTCCTCACTTTCGCCACCCCTTCTCTCCTTTCCCATCCGTCTTTCTCCCCTAAACTATGCACAGACGTGCCAAACGTGTCTGCTTTTCCCCCTTCATTCAGCGCCAGTAATGGGCCTACAAATTACCGGGCAAATCTAATTTTTCTTCGACTAAAGTTGACTGAAGTAAAAAAGTAACAACACGACAACGACGAGCCAGTCGTATCGCCCCTCTTTCACACCCTCTCCCTGACTTCCGCCTAGAGAAAAGGGGGAGGCTTTCTTGGCAAGAAGTCACGGAGGGCAAACAAATTAGATCTGCGCCCTCTGATTTGACCCAAGACGCTAATCCACTGGCGATATGTAAGACTGTGACGTCACGAGCTTGTCAGAAAGCGAGCAAGACGTCGAGTTTGTCTCCATTTCCTCGTTTCTTTCATGCGATATCTTGAAATAAAACTAGAAAAGCGATCTCAATGTGCACGCGAACGTGAGCTTTGTGTGCACATGTTTAATGTTGTGGTCGCAACCGGCAGCCCACCTCTCTGCAGAGAAAATTGTTCGGCTCGAACATTTTGAGGAGTTGTGATTTAACCACTAATTACTCCAAATGTGAGTTATTTGAGGGCAAGTAACTTTCAGCAAGTTTCTAAAATGTAAAATACATGAATTTAAGACCATTGGTAGGAAGATTTCTCACGCGCGATCAACTGTTTGAAGGCTTTTTGTCTTCCCAGTACGGCATACTGCCTTTATAGCATGACAATCTGGATGATCTGCTATCATTAGCCTGAAGCATGCATAATCATATTTCCATGCAAGTATCTGTCTTTATTATTATGTGACCTGTGTGATATTTCCCAGCAGGTGTTGGGCTAATCACAATGTAGCCTCTGTTACACTTCGCAGCAAGCATTTGACTTAGAATAATGAAAGATAATGAGAATGAACAGGCTGACGACATGAACGATACATCGTGTCCGATGTGAGCTTTCTCCCCACTTTTCAATGTGCAGTTTAATCATACTGGAGTGTGCATGAGGCGCAGGTAGATTCACATGTGTTACGTTCTTGTCAACTTTCAAAGTAAAACTTCAAACTTCATGCGACTTAAAAGGAGTATACTGTACTGGAAAGACAAAAAGGCCTTCAAAAGGTGATCGTGAGCAATCTTTTTGCCAATGGTCTGAAATTCATGTATTGTCCATTTTACGAACTTGCTGAAAGTTATTTTCCCTCATGTGATCTACATTTTTTAATAATTAGTGGTTAAATCACAGATCCTTAAAATGTTCGGCTCAAACAATTTGAGGATTTGTGGTTTAATCACTAATTAATCCAAATGTGGATAATTTTAGGGCAAATAACTTTCAGCAAGTTTCTAAAATCGGCAATACATTAATGTAAGACCGTTGGCAAGAAGATTGCTCATGATCACCTTTTGAAAGCATTTTTGTCTTCCCAGTAAAGTATACTCCCTTTAAAGACATGATGGCCCTTCTTTTGCAGATCATTTCTTTTTAAAACAACGGGAAATGGAAGGAAAATGTTATAGGCTTCCCTGCTAATAACAGAACTGGAGGTATGATGCTGATTCCTGCTGAGTTTCAACACTTTTTCAAATATAGCCTATAGGCTTATCTGTCTTTAAAAGGATTGTTCACCCTGAAATTATTTTGGTTTCAATAAAAGGAGACACAAAAAAAAGAAAAATATTAGTGAAGGTTTGACGAAAATCGGTCAAAGGAAAAGAATGTTATTTGATTTGTAATTCTGATTTTGTAACGTCACGTGCGAGGTGCTCTCCCATATGTTGTACATTTTTTGCACTTTCTCAAAAAGATTTTTTTTACCTGTGCATTTGATACATCATTAGAAATACATTTTTTTTTCACACGTACATGTAGGAACAAAAATCATTCAGTTGTAAAAACCAGAAAAAAAAAAATTCATGGAATTATTTTGTACACAGCATATGGGAGAGCATCACGCACGTGACGTCATAAAATCAAATAACTTTCTTTTCCTTTGATTGACTTTCGTCGAACCTTCACTTGTTTCTGTCATGTATCTCCTTTTATTGAAACCAAAATAATTTCAGAGTTAACTATTCCTTTAATGCCCGTATTAAGTACGTGGAATACAGGAGACGGACACTTGCATCATATGGTCATAAATAGAGACTTGACTTCTAACTCGTAATGTTATTTCCCACATACACTACACATGTCTCTAGAAGCATAGTGATACTTTGTTTGAATGTGTGTAATTCATGCAATGACTTATATGGTGTTTGTTTTGTTATGTATCAATAAAACATGACAGCAAAATAAGAAGAAAGAAAGGATTTACATCACCATGCATTCTTCGTGTGACATACCATGCCTGAAATCATGTAAGCGCGGAGGTATATTTAGTCTGACGAGCAGTTACCTTCGGAAGCAATCTGCCCCCTGTTGCTCCACTAACGAGCCGAATATTAACATTGACAAGCCAGTTCAGCTTCGCTCTCAAAACAAAACATTCTGTGATTATGTTGAGGTTATGAACCTCACTGACTTTTAGTTACTTTTATTTCTGTTAGCGCATCAGATGATAATCTTAAACATGATACGTACGTCATTTTGGAATTTATACATTTTAAAAATAAGAGCATTGATCAAGACAGTGTTTGTTAACATTACACCGTGGAAGAAGTATAGGTGTATATGCAATTCACGTATTGAAACTTTTGATTTGAACATCTTTTCAGAGCAAGATAAGACCACTATTATCACCGATATTATCATCAGTATCGTCGTGATCATGGTCATCGTTATGTTCGTCCTCATCATCATTGCCATCATTAGAATCGTCGTCGTCATCATCAATATGATGTAATCATTTTGCTCCTGTATTTCCCTCTCCTTCTCCTCTTTCTTCTCTTCTTCTTCTTCTTTTTCTTCTCCTTCTTCTTTAAAACATGACATATTTCTTTTCTTATGTTATTCTTTATTATGAGGTCACGAAGATGTGCAGAAGATGAACTTAGCTAAGAATTATTGTTTGTAGATTTTCATATTTTGTTGCAGTTTCATCACTGACGTTGCTGTTCCAAGAAACTCGAAATTTAGGCTTCTCATAGATGAGGAGGAAAAATAATCGCGCCCTTCACGCTGCATCCGTCAATCAAAAAAAACTTAACTTGCTCCAATTAATAAAATACTTCCTCATGCTCTCTCTCTCTCTCTCTCTCTCTCTCTCTCTCTCTCTCTCTATCTATCTTTCTCTCTCACTCTCTCTCTCTCTCTCTCTCTCTCTCTCTCTCTCTCTTTCCGTTCGCCCTATCTCTCTCGTTCACTCTCTCTCTCTCTATCTTTCTCTCTCACTCACTCTTGTTCACTCTCTATCTCTCTCTCCCCTCTCCCCCTCCTTTATCTCTCTTCCCCATAATATCACTTCCCTCTCAATCTCTCTTCCCTATCGATCCCTGTCTCTGTTACACTTCCTGTCTACCTGTCTGTCTCTCTGTCTCTCTGTGTCTCTGTCTCCCCCTCTCTCTCTCTCTCTCTCTCTCTCTCTCTCTCTCTGTCTCCCTCTGTCTCTCTGTGTGTCTCTCTCTCTCTTTCTCTCTCTCTCTCTCTCTTTCTCTCTCTCTATCTCACTCTTTCTCCTTCCTCTCTCTCTCTCTCTCTCTCCCCCTCTCTCTCTCTCTTTCTCTATCTCTATCTCACCCTCTCTCCCTCCTCTCTCTCTCTCTCTCTCTCCCTCCCTCTCGTTCCCTACTTTATCTCTAGATCCATTCAACGCAGAACACGTATCGTTGCCAAGCATGGAGGGCGACATACTCTTATCTCTGACATGATCACTGATGGCATTTTTTTATCATGAAATCACGTGGAAGAGGAGGGGCTGATTATACACCTTCTTGCCAAATGGGAAGTCAATCTTTTTTATTAAAAAAAACTCGTAAAACCGGTAGTTTTGATAATTCAATTTGCTAATTAATTTACGTCCTAACTTCCTGTCATTTCTCAATTCTTAATTTCAGTCTGTCTTTCCTCCTTATCTCAGTATCTAAGCTGTGCAGGTATGGATATTATACTTTCCGCTTTAATTTATCGATATAGGCATACATCAATACTTGACTGATCTTTTTTGTATAATAATAATTAATATCACTATCATTATCATAGTTATTATTACTATCATAAATCTAACAATCACTTTCAAAAGTATTATCATTTTTTAATTATTTCACTCTTAATTCCTTGTTCTTATTTTCACGAGACACCATTGTTATATTTAAAGGTAAAGAGGGTGTTCACGATTTTAATAAAACAAGCTTCATCATATTGGCTGGATTTCTTCATATCACCCATGATAGAGAGTATGAATGTACAATATTTTATTGCTTATGTCCAAATGCTCTCTGGAATAGGAACAAAATCATGATGAGGAAATTATTGGACCCTGACTTGTTATTAGGATTGAAAAGCTCTTGCGTGAATATGACAAACCACCTCCCAATTTTGATTAGAACGTTGATTAAAAGTCTAAATTTTACTGACTCACTATATTTGCTATGCTCACACTGATATTGATCTCATAAACCCGTTGATAAGATTAAAGAATGCACTTGGGATAATGCAAAACGTGCAGATTTCACTATGCACCACCCCCTCTCTAATTATTTTTCCTTCTCTCTCAACACCACCCCTGCCCCCTCCCTCTATTTCTCTCACTCCCTCTCCCTCTCCCTCTCTCTCTTTCTCTCTCCCTATATTCATCTAAGTCATTTTCACCCTCGTCACATCTTCCTGTTTACTCTACTCTCTCTCTCTCTCTCTCTCTCTCTCTCTCTCTCTCTCTCTCTCTCTCCCTCTGTTTTTATGAACTGTCTCTCTCCCCCTTCTCTCTTCTTATATTCTACTCCTTGAGCGCTATCTTTATTCGTCCTCTTTACAAAAGACAGCAAGGAACAATACGATCAATAACTAGAATATGATACGACATATTCATAGTTTATACGAATAGAAGACGAGCCATTCAAATATATAGTTTACACAATATATCAACAAATAAACATTACATATCTACAGTTTAATTCGTTTGCAGCAAAATATGCACAATATGCGACATTCAATCTTCGCATCGCAATTCATCATCCCAAGTCCAACAACGTGAGGCAAAAAGATGAGTTAGCAATCCGATCCCTAGAATATAGGGAGTCGTCGGTCGTAATCATTTTCCCATTTCGAGATCTACTGAATATCCATTTTGTTTTTTGGTGATTTGTGGATGGATAAACATGAAACAATGCCATTACGGGATTACGCGTACCAGTGAGGTTCGCTGCGCTTCGGTTACTTATCATAAAAAATGATCTCGAGTATGTAGTATGGTTGTGCCTCACGTCCTCTTTGTAATCAAGGTAATATGAGAGCTACCTGCGGCGTGGAAAGCGATGAGAAGATTACATCCTATCCTTTGTTTCGTTTTGTCCTTTTTTCCCTCTCATTTATGCAAATGACTTATATTCGTGTATTCAACTTCTATTCGTTTATGTTCTTCTTTGTTATGTTCTCTTTTTTCATGTTTTCTTCCCTCCTCTTTTTTTTCCTCATCTTTTCTCATCTCCATTAGTTTTCCTTATATTTTCTGTATCTCCTGTTTCTTCTATTTCTTTTTTTTTATTCTTAAAAATTTCCATATTTTCCTTTTCATGGCCCGACAGCGTTCGTAATCATTGTAGATGCATTTTCATTATTTGAACTCGTTTCTCATTCCTAGAATGTTTGGCAATTTTTTTTTTTTTTTTTTATTAATTTTTTTTTTAGGGGGAGGGGTTAAATTTTCTTGTTTTGTTTTTCGCGAATTGTTTTGATAAATTGTTGTCCTGGGAGATGTATGTGTATTAATTGTGCAGACATCCATCACTGGCCCAAAAAGGGTTAAGAAGTTTAATTCTCGGTAAATGCTCCGGATATTAGCCGCATGATTAATTTCAATAGTCATTGAACGATATGATCAATACCATGTAAATGAAACGCATTACTCTCTTTATCCTTGAACATGCCGAGTGGGTGCGTGGGGATTAAGGATTTGGCAAGATGAGGAATTAAGTTGGAGGTTTATGATTTAGTGGGATCAGGGATTAAGTGGGGATTACAGGTAATGAGGAAATATGGTCAGGCTTGTAGTTGGGAGGTAAAATTAGGTATTTGTTATGGTTTACAATGTTATCTACGTACATTCATTTAATTGTAATGTTAGCTTATACCATATCATGTTTCTATATGTTGTTTCCATTAGTATACTTTTTTCTGGATCTCCCAGTAGAACAAGTGTGTCATGTTGGCAAAGCTGAGTGGGATTATCCAGTGTACACTTTCGATGTTAATTCACGTTTATGTAATGTTCTCTTTTTATCGGAAAGTGAATTTAATCAATAAATGTAAAGCGAAGCCTTTTGCGTTGAATAATGCCGATAATGCCTGGGTAATGTTTTATCAACAAAATTGGATATCGATTTTCGGAAAAATGTTAATTGTTGATGAAACATCTGTTATATCATCAACTTATGTATTTCATTCATATGTTGAAGTGAACAAGTTGAAATGAACCGATTTTCTAAACAAAGTGTGCTCTTAGTTACATTAAGGTTATGGACGGGAATTATTTATCATGATTTCAAGGTTTTCGTTCTTCGAGACTTACACCCTCTTCCCCTCTCTCTCTCTCTCTATATATAAATCGATCCACCTATCCTTTTCTTTCCATATATAGATATATTATCTCTCTCTCTCTCTCTCTCTCTCTCTCTCCCTCCCCCCCCCTCTCTCTCTCTCTCTCTCTCTCTCTCTCTCTCTCTCTCTCTCTTTCTCTCACCCTGTCTCTCTTGGTCTGTCCCTCCCTCTGTCTCTCTCTCTGTCCCTCTGTCTGTGTGTTTGTCTCTCTCTCTCTCTCTCTCTCTCTCTCTCTCACTTTCTCTCTCTCTCTCTCTCTCTCTTTCATGTAAGAAGTGTTAGTAGTCCTCACATGTCAATGACGTGATAAACGAGACTGATAGTACTGATTAATTACACCAAAGCAGCCCCATCCTATCTTCAAAATCAATTTTAATTAATTAGCAACTTCTCATTCAACCATTTCAGTTGAGTTTCATCGAATATGCGATCAAAATTTCTAATCAATTTTTAACTTAAGCCATAATAAAAACGTGGGTCACGGCGCACTTATTAATTAACCGATGTGGTTTACACTCAAGCCCCAATTACCATATTGCTAAGAGTGCCCTTTTATTACCTTACAGGCCCTTTCCCGCCCACTTTAGGCGTTTTCACAACTCTTAGTAATAGTAATAATCCCTGACAAAAACAGTCACGTAATTTAGAGAATATTTTCTAAAATCTACGGGTGTTTCCCAGAGATCGCGGGGATACGCAAATTACTAGAACTTCCCTCCCAGCGAACAATATCGCTCAAAACTACCTGAATTTAGCCACTTCCGGGAGGTCTGAATACATAAAATAGGAAAAGGTTATCGGAGATTTTCAGGGCCTGAATCTGATCTCGAAATCTATGATAATTTTCATGATTGTGGAGGTTAGAAAAAGCCTCTTGTCTCTCAAATCAGATAACGGCGTCATAGCATGTTAACGTGCAGCTTTTCAAAATGTATGATTGATTACTGATAATGGTAAGTACCAACACTGCTCTATATTGATTGACAAAAGGAAACAAATGACACATCGCTCAAATTTTAATTATTATGTTTCTAGGTGTTACACCTACCCTGCATTCCCTAGCAAAATCTGGAGGAGAAATATTCGTTTTGTTGTGAGAGTCAATCCAACATGATGCGGTGTTGCTTTGATGTCAATGCAATGGACCATTTTCGTTATGTATGCTAACTTTAAGCACTTCGTTAAAACAATACGCAACTAAAAGTTATCCGAAAGCTTGTCCGAGGTTTGTCCGAGAAGCAACACCTAATATATTCAGTGTGCATTCCACCCATTTAGATTTAGATTTAATCACGAATAACAGGTGAATGAAAGAACGCGTCACAAGGCAGTTAGGAAGAAGTCGTGAATACATTAAAAACCGTTGATTTATTTTCCCCCTTACCTTGATTCAACCTGCCAAATTATCCATATGGCCTCTGTCTTACACTTATTTTGTGTATTTCTATACATTTTGCCCATTTATAAGAAAGTCTGTGTTATAACTTGCTTCCTTTTGTCAAATCGGGGGAAGATATATAAAGCAGCACACAACGACCTATGCGCACTACGGATATATCTCTCTGGTAACCACCGTTGGTACACAGTTCAAATTATTCATGTAATCGTAGAACTGCATGTATGCACTGTACAATGTTCCAAATCTACACATTATTGTTCCCGTTTTCTTTGGAAAGTCGTGTGGTTTAACAAGTATCTTCCAAAAAAGAAATAGACTCACAACATCATGATCACTGGCCAATGATGGTGCCACATCACATGTGATTATCACGTGATCTCACATGACGACTTACTCCACAAAAAAGGCGAGTTCACTGAATATAAGAGCGACAAAAAAAAATTTGTGTGATTGGGGCGATGGGGTATTTGAATTCTCATTATTGAGCTTTTTGAGCTAAAAAAAAGCTTTTTGAGTTGACGATAATTTACTTTGGAAAGGAAGAAAGAGAGTGACAGAAAGAGGAGAGCGTTGATAGGCAAAGAGAAGGAGAGGAGAAGAAACAGAACGATAGAAGAATATGATAGTACACTAGTAGGCAAAATAGAGAAGGACGTAAATAAGGAAGAAGAGAAGGGCATAGATAGGCATAGAGGAAGAAAGAGAAGGATATACTAATACACACAATCAGAGAAGGACATAGATAGGAATTACAGAAGGACATCGATGTGAAAACGGAGGACATAAATAGGCAAAGAGAGAAGAGAGAGAGAGAGAGAGAGAGAGAGAGAGAGGGAGAGAGAGAGAGAGAGAGAGAGAGAGAGAGAGAGAGAGAAGGACATTACAAAGTCAAATTACAGAAGGAGAATAGGCAAATAGAGGACTTACATATGCAGAGAGAGAGAGCGAGAAAGAGAGAGAGAGAGAGAGAGAGGGGGGGGGGGGGGCAAGAGGTCATATACCACCTAGCGAGAAGATCAATAACATTTGAGGGCAGTTACTATAATATGTGAGCAAGCAGTCTGAGAGAAGAGACAATGTTAAATTTGATTTAAGCCCCTATGTATACCAGACAAACTGCTGCATTCATGTACATGTGAACATTAGTCTTGTACAAAACACCATGAAGGGCACTTAGAGAGTTAACGATATTGTATTATATCCACCCGTAGGTTATGGCTACAATCCAGAAAGGGGGGCATGCACAATATTAAGGTCACGAGAAGGGGGTCCACCCCTAGAGCAGAATAGTTTTATATTTTCGTTCTCCTCTCATTACTGCATGACGATACTCTTTCAGCCCCCACCCCCCCCCACCACCCACCACCACCCCCGCCCCCACATACACACACACATGCACTTACTCCTTCTCTCTTCTTTGCATTTGTTCGCGTTATTCTTACAAGGTTGTCTTGAAGTCCAAGAATAATTATTAGAGGGTGGATGTGTTAATTGAATCAATTCGCGTCTCATCTCGCGTTGCACATGAGACACATCTATTCATATTTTCTTTACCATCACCCTGGTCGGGGAATGGGGGTGAGGATGGGGTGGGGGAGAGGTGGGGGTGGAAAGACAGTTATTACAAGACTGTCTGGTGGCAAAATGTGCGTGGTTGCATAAAAATTATTAGAACGAACCCGTGCATGAGAAGACGAAGGAAGATGCAAAGAAAAGAAAAGGAATGGTGAAGTTATATTTGGATTACGCAACACTCTGTAGTTATCGGAACGTTTTGATCCGCAAATATTGGATGACTGGCAATACAAGGAGAAAGGCTGGGGATTAGTAAACTTGTAAACTAGTGTCACTACCAGTTTTTACAAAAATGAATAAAAGAGATGGAGGGAGAGATCGTCGTTAATCATTACTTCTGTAACTATGTGACATATTCGGCAAAATAGGATAAAGAACAAAGACATGGCCTTACCAAGTCTACTAGTATAGAAACGAGAATTCAACTGACTGGAGCGCATACAAACATGATCAGATGATCAGGTTATGTACATAAGGGCGGGACAGTATCACATTACCCTCTTCGAGTTTTGACAGTTATTTTATGTTAATTTTTTTACTCCCCCCCCCCCGCTCTCTCCCTCTCTCTCTCTCTCTCTCTCTCTCTCCCTCTCTCTCTGTCTCTCACTCTATACTATATCTATATATATATATCTCCTCTCTTTCTCTCTCTCTCACTCCTCTCTCCTCTCTCTCTCTACTCTATCTCTCTCTCTCCTCTCTCCTCCTCTCTCTCTCTCCTCTCTCTCTCTCTCTCTCTCTCTCTCTCTCTTTTATTGCATCTTCACAATATATCATTATCATATCATTTCTTATGGCAATTGTGTTGTTTGATACCGTTTGTAGGCTTAACAGCCTTCTGGGGTGAACTACGAGGGGTCGGCATCTCTCACCCGTTTTCCAGTATGTGCTCTTTGGCCACTTCACCGGGTTCTCACTCTGCTCTTCGAGCAATCAAGTGCGGCTTTTAACGTACATAGAGTGTGCCTCTTCTACACACAAGAACTCCATGTGACGCCCTATCTGAGGGACGGAATGTATCATTATATATAATCATACATAACAAACTTATATATATGTTCTTTGTATATCGCAGCTTCCTCTCTCTCTCTCTCTCTCTCTCTCTCTCTCTCTCTCTCTCTCTCTCTCCTCTCTTTCTCCCTATCTCTTTCTCTCTCTCTCTCCCTCAGTTTTTAGCAGAATGTCAAGGTAGACTCGTACAATATCATGAGTCATGGTATCATAGGTAGAGATCTAGGGAAATCATAACGCGCAGCATCTCAATCAATGCGTTCGTTTGTCACATTATATTGAATCCGCTATATAGGCAGAGAGGCAATTACTGTGGTCATGCCGTGAATGTACGATTCTCGTGGGGATGAAAGAGAGGAGAGAGATGGTGAGGGGTAGCTGAAATGGGGAGGGGGGGAAGAGGTGAGAGAGAGGGGGGAGAGAGAGAGAGAAAGAGAGAGGAGAGAGAGAGAGAGAGAGAGAGAGAGAGAGAGAGAGAGAGAGAGAGAGAGAGAGAGAGATGGAGGGGGAGGGAGAAGGGGAGTTGGGGAGAGAAAGATGGGGGGGACGGATGGGTAGGGGGTAGAAATATTGAGCGGGAGTGAAAGAGAGGGTGGAGCGAAGAGGGGCGAGTCGGAGAGGGAGAGGGGATGGAGATAGGGGAGTGGGAAGAGAGGGGAGAGGGTGAGAAGAAGGAGGGAAACAGACCGACCCAAAAGGGATACGGGGAGATAGAAAACGCAGGGTGAGGCAATGTTAAGGAGATCTGTAAGTGGGAGCGGGTATGAAGAGGGACATCAAAGGGGAAAAGGAAGGGAAGGAAGAGGGGGAAACAGACACAGAGAAGTTTAACGAGTGAAACATACGATATAAAATAAGAAGAGAACAGAGAACAGAGTGCTTGGATTTTCTTTTCAACCATTCGAACCCCGTTCTCCTAGCTGTGACACCTTTTCGTTGTTGCAAATTTCAATGATCTTGGGTGTGTGTGAGAGAGAGAGGGGGGAGGGGGGAGGGAGGACACGCGAGAGAGGGGCATATAAAACAGACAGGAAAAGAGGGAGGGAGAGGATGGCAGAGAAAGGAGAGATAAATGGGGAGATGAAAGAGAAAGAGAGAGAGAGAGAGAGAGGGGGGATGGGGGTGGGGAATGACATAATGCTGGTACGTAACAGCACAGAAATGTCAAAATGACTGTGAAAACACGCTTACGTACCTGTCAATATGCACAATTATATGATGATGCTAATCAGCACACAAAATGAGTCGGCAAAATCTGTGAAATTCATGCATCACCCTCACCAATACTAACAGGCCGTATTTAAGTTCACTTTAACGCTCTCACTCTTACAATCAACATAATTTTTGCTCCATAGGATTTGCGTGTGTTACTGATAAACAGTGAGAGCACTCGCACACCAATATGCCAGTTGTGCTTGAGTGGATATTTATCGAAATATATGTCGTGATATGACCGTCTATCAATCAAAAGCATTTCATATTTTAATGTATTCAGTTATATGTATTCGTTCACTGCATCCATCTCTATTTCCAGTAAAGATATCTGCATGAATTCTATTCTTTAATATCCTATTGTTGTCTTGTCAATTTAGCTGCTACATTACGTGTCTGTAGATAAATTGTGTCCGCAGAGGTTTATTTAAATAGCCTCTCACTTCGTCTCACTCTCCTCTTCTTCTACTCCCTTTTCTTTCCCCTTCTTATAGACATTGTTTAATCATATTAAGTAAAGTACTTTTGTTGTCGTCCCTTTTTGTTTATATTGTAAAGGTGTATTTTATTTTGTTGTTATATATGTTGATTAAGTTTGTCTAATTACGCAGTTTATTTATTACACCATTTGTAAATGTTTTGTATGTATATACAGGGCGCACCTGTAAAGCAATTTTTTTTAACTGAGGTTGCCTACCCTATATTTTTAAAGAAGACTTGAATAAATAAAGATGAATAAATAATGAATAGTTTCTTTGTTTTTTACCCTCATAAAAACGCTTCGTGATAACCGAGTCAATTTCAACCCGTGCTAATTATTTATGTTTTTAATAAAATCGTGATCGCATAAACTTTAATCCTGGATTTGATACATTTATGGCCATTATATCATTCTATTGCAATCTCCATCCTGTAAGATTTTGATTATTTGATTCATACGGTTGATCATTTATAAATTATACCCGTTTCATAAACGTCATCATCGTAATGATAACAATCATCACCATTACCACCATAATCCGTATTGTGCATCACCACAAAAGTGAATAAAGAAAACAGCCTTCGCTATCGACAGTTGTTTCACAATATCAATATCAATATCACAATCATAAATGCTTTTCTATTAAGCAAATGTCTTCCATGAAGTAAAAATATCAAGTTTAAACTGATTCAAAATAGAAATATTAATTTATACATCTATTCATTACTTGTCCTTAACGCATTGCTTCCATATCCCCCAAAGTAGGTCAATTATCATCAAAGAATGCAACCACGCGATGCTACCAAATGTTTTATAATCGTAAATACTCTGTCACCGTGGCGACCTGCAAAAAACATCGAAGCTCATTCAACCATACTTTTCGTCCCGCGCCTGTATAAAGTATTTATGAAAACAACATATTCGCACTAACCTCTGTGTATTTTGATCAACTAATGTTGATGGCAAGTGGTAAAGGTGATGATAATTATGAATCATACTCATGAACGAATCGGTTTGCTGTCAGCATCGGATGCGGGTATTGTTTCATTTCAATTGCCGTATCCACAACGGTAGCTTAATTTATTAGACCACATTCTAAAAGTAGATTCAGCTAATGTTAAAGGTAGCCCGTCCATTTTGCAGACCTAATTCTGAAAGTTCCCTGGGTTTGTCATCATTTGAGAGAAAGTGCCTATATGACCTTTCCCTGAAATCGACAAAGCGTAATATTCGGTTTTGAGGAAATAATCCTCAAGAATTGAACGAGCTTTCTCTTTTCGTACCACGAAACTAGTCAAATCTCATTGAAAACTAGTTAGATTTTCATTTATTCTACGGGAATTATAGTATATAGTTATAGTATAGTATATAGTACCTCTGACCTTAAAATGTCATAGTTGGTATCCCAAAGATGCGTGCTAAATAAATTTATGTGCAAACTTGCATGAAGTTTGCAGATGTTTGTAAAAGGGACGGGCCATCTTTAAAGGTAAGTAGTCAAAGTGATGATGATTATGAATCATAATCATAAACGAATCGGTTTTCCGTCAGCATCGCGTCCGGATATTGTTTAATGATTTTATCTGTTTCAGATGATTCCTTCCTGGTTTCCTGCAAACAAACGATAAGACCCAATGCCGTGAGAGAATGGGACTGCGTTGATAACGAGTCCCGTAGTACGTCGCATTACCTCTAACACACATTCAAACATTTATACCTGTGTCAGTAACTTGTAATAGGTGCGGTTGTTGTCACATTTACACACGTACTATAAATATTTATTGGAAATGGAAAGAATATTTAAGATTATTGATGCCTTCACACACTAAGTATTAACATAAATAATTGTGTATAGAGGATTTGAATATTTAAAATTATTGTCTCGTTCACACGCGTATTATAAACATAACTAATTGTGTAAATGATTTGAATATTTAAGGTGATTGTCGCAATTACACGCGTATTTAAACATAAATAATCGTATGAATAATGTGAATACTTACGGTTGTTGTTCCGTCCACAATATCCTCGGTCACGGTCACGGTCACGTTTTGAAACGTCACATTTTGTCCCTTCACCGAAGTCAACAATCCCATTACAAAAAGGGAAGCGATTCCCCTCATTATTCCTTTCATTTTCAGTTGATTTGTTTCCCTTCCTTGAATTGAGATAGTTTTGCGTTCCTGCTCCAACGACGTAAGAGATGAATAGAATATGTTCAGCACGAAAACGATGTGAGTTCTTGTCAGTGATCAACAGAACGTTTACATATCAAAACATGTAATCCATTGCTTAATATCAGTCCTTGTCTTCACATGAGTATTAACAGTCACCGTTAGATGTTATTTCTCGCTCATGTGTCAACTTTATCGGTCTTAGTTTTGATAAAACCAAACACGCCCATTATCATATCAATACTCAAACGTGAATTCACTTCAGGTGTTTTAACTCGGCGCGTGCTATATGTGCTTTTGTTCAAAAATAATACACCCGTATCCCGTAGAACGCCAATGTATCTCGCACGCAAAGAGTTTAATTCTTCAATGAAACTGCACATTCACAGCTCACTTCGAGATGTCAAAATAGTTCAAGCACGTCTTTCAGTTTCCAATGTCGCTCATTTCTTTTCTTCCGTCTCACACTTTTCCTTCCGATCTGACCACTTTCAAATTGCGAGTATAAATGTCGCGAGTTCTGTTCATCGCTGGCATGAGTGTCAAGAATATCGATTTGTAAAGATACAGACAATGATGAGCAACTATCTATCCTGATGCTCCAGCGCTGCTCGTCTATCAGCGATGTTGTTTGTCCTTCCCAATTTTTTTTTCGCTTTCGCTCAAACACTTCAAACCTCACTTATAAGACACGTTTATGTAGTTTGCACTTCACAAATCGAGAAATTGTATTATTGGACTCGCGGTGGTTTATTAAATTTGCGCGGAGACAGTGAAGGTTTCATGAATTCACGGATAGAGCGAACGATAATATGGTTGATTCCAGTTCCAGAGCGCAAACGGTGTGAAATCCAAGAGATATCCTAGATGTTGCGTGAAGCCGTTGAAGTGTAGGCAGAAATGACTGCACGTCTTAGGAAGAATAGAAAATGTGTTGATTTGTTTTAATGAGCTCGATGATGTGTCGTGCAATTGCAGTCCCGACTTTGACACTTTCCACTCACCACTGTGTCCACTGGGCAGAAACGGAGAGTAGATTTATTGAGTTTCTGTAGAAGCAGAGGCGAAATCGTCTGTTGTTCGGGTTTTTAATGATTGATATAAGTTGTGTTCTTTTTTGTCTTGATATGTGAACTACCGCTTAGTAGAAAAACACATGCAATCTCCGAGGAGTGGAATAGTAGTGGAACTCCTCCAGTCGATCCTTAAGAAACCCTTGTCAGATTTTCTTTTCGCTGCGAACAGTCGGAAGAAATACAACCGAATTCGTAATCGACTCGCAAAACTTTGTCCGAATATGCGGCTATTATGAAGACTTCAGCTCAGGAGAATAAATTCTGCAAATGTCCAGATACACAATCCTTGCAAAGATAAGATTACGAAGCGGAAACGAGGTCGTACTCGCTGCGGCGATTGTCCCACGAATGAATGAAGATCTACCAATCACCACCACCACCACCACCAGCACCACACGGCTGCGTGTTTTAGCCCAATCGTAACATTACCATCACGCCCACCCTAGCCCAGTCCAGGTTTTGGCTTCACGGATGCCCGCCTCACGATTCCGTTTCCTTGGAGACTAATGCGAGCCGTAACTGGATGACAGGTAGGACCGACGAGGCCGATAGATTGGACGAGGGAGAAGAATACTTTGCTCCTCAAGCCGCATGCTGCCATCGCTAATTACCTAATCCACCTAAGCAACGACGAGCGACCAGCGTCAAACGAGAGCTATAATCACGACACGGATCGTTTTCGGCGCGCGCGCTCCCTCCATCCTAAAAAAAAACGAAGCCTGTCGTCTGCTTAATTTTACCGCGGGCGCGAAAGCTGTAAAGTGCAGTTGCGAGATCTGAGAGCGCTAGATTTGTGTGGTCAGGCGATGACGTGGTAACGGCAAAAACGACAAATTACTGTCATGATCGTTTCGATAATTAAAGCCTGGTTCAGGCGGGTGAAAAAACTTGAAATTGAATGCCGGGAGCTTAGGAGAGAAGAGACATGGATTTAGCATCACACTTTGATGTTAGTGCGACTGGTGAGAATAATGAATGGATTCGAGAGATCTCCGTGTTTCCGAAATGGATTATGATTGCAAACAAATCACGATGGCGCTGTAAATCGTTTTCTATCCATTTTGCGTTCCATGTCTCCCACTATGATTCATTGAGTGTCGAGCCATTGCCCGATTTGTGCACGATATATGAACTTAATTCATCACCACCAAATAATGTGCTAAACCTTGTGTGCACGAGAATATGAATGTATGTGTATGTGTATGTATGTATGTATGTATGTATGTATGTATGTGTGTATGTGTGTATGTATGTGTGTATTTATTACGTATGTATGTATGTATTTATTACGTATGTACATATGCTTGTCAATACATATGTATGGTGTTTTATCGTTTATCTCGTCTGTTGCCATGGCAATATATGCGATTTGTTTACAGGGTCTGTACTTATATTAGGTTTTATACCCGAATGGGTGAAATACGGCAAAGAAACCAAAATGAGGAGCGGAGTAACGCAGATATACATCAATAGACAGAGGTGGCGGCATCAACTGTAGTTCTTCACCATTAATCCTCTCATTACTATTGGCATGGCGATGTGTAGAAAGTCAATGGAGTTTTCAAGGACTGGTACTAACAGGGTTAACGTGCAACTAGTCACCATCAGTACACGCAAATCCCATAGAGCAGCATTTCGTCTGGCGCACAAAGGAGCACATCTAGGCCCTGTTGCATAAAACTTACCATTAATGGTAACTTTGCTATCAATGGTAACTTCTCTGAAAACCTTGAGTCTGATTGGCCATTGAACTATGTTACCTTGGTAGTTACCATCGATGACAGAGTTACCATTAATGGTAAGTTTTATGCAACAGGGCCCTAGACATCTTCTTCAAAAGGACAGAGCTTTTCATTTCTACGCCACGCAATATACTTTCTACTACTGGGTAATGGTTGTTCCCTTGACCAACGTATTGTCAGTCAGTCAATATTGCCATGGTCAAGTATAATGCAAATGCACAACCTTGCCAAATGCTTGATGAAAATATCTAGCTCTACGTATCAACACTTAGTGACAGGGGCGTAGATAGAGAGGTTGGCGGGGAGGGTGACTGTTTCAAATTGGGGTGATATCAGAGCGAGCTCAAAGGTCAAAGGTCAATGAACTTTGCAAGAAAAGTATCCAAAAGTGACCATGACCATCTCAAAGCTGAAAAACGTTCATCAGATTTGCTATATATGTTGTACCTGTCTGTAATTTATGAAACCGATCATCCGTGTTTAATTTGGGTCAAATCAGATCTAGGTCAAAGGTCAAATGTCAATTAACGTCAATTAACCTGTTTATACCACTGCTTTGTGTACGCTAGATAAACTTGAATCTTTCTTTGATTTGTTTGTATTAGGCCGGTTTTAATCCAAGCAATGACGTACGTGAGACACAATGACTTAAAACTATAACTGTTCGTTCTCATGTTTGCTCTTTAAAAATATAACATTCAGCTCTTCATTATCATGCATAAACATCGGAGCATCGATTTTTTTTTTTTTTTTTTTTTTTGGTGAATTTTACGATGCGGTAGTCTGTAAATAGTAGTTGACACCATCTCTAAATCCAGGCACAGCGCACTCTTTGGGCTTATCTCACCTCTCTGTCGGCTCATCTTCCTCACTCACCTCTCCCGCTATCTGAAGGGAACCTGAGTCGCTATGGCACCGGTGTCGCTTTCCCTGGCCACAAAACCGCGATCCCTCACCTGATAGGCCCAATATGGGTCTCCGTAGATCTACGTGTCTGTCTGTCTGTCTGTCTGTCCGTGCGTGTCTGTTGTGCGTGGTCTGTTTGCTCCTCTCCCCCTGCCACCTCCCCACCCCCCCCCCCCCCTCCTCCCCAGCGATGCCTCATCTGACAGGATATGGGTATCCGGAGATCTACACGTCTGTGTGTTTGTATGTGTCTGTCACGCGTTGTCTATCTGCCCTCCCCACTCCCCCTGTCGCAATCCCCGCCTCCTTTTCTGTCTCTCTACCTCTCTCGTCTCTCTTTCTTTGTTTCTCTTAATTTATCTCACTCTCTATCCAATTGTCTACCCCCTCCCCCCCCCCCCACACACACACCCCTTTCCCTCCCTCTCTCTCTCTCTCTCTCTCTCTCTCTCTCTCTCTCTGTCTCTGTCTCTCTGTCTCTCTGTCTCTCTCTCTCTCTCTATCCATCTCTCTCTCTCTCTTTCTCTCTCTCTCTCTATCTCTCTCTCTCTCTATCTCTCTCTCTCTCTCTCTCTTTCTCTTCATCTCCCTATTTGTATCTCTTTCTCTGCCATCCACTCCCTCCCTCTTTTCCTGTCTATTTTTATATGCCTCTCTCTCGTGTCCTCCCCCCCCCCCCCCTCTCTCTCTCTCACACACACAACGATTTTCAGAAGAATGCAAGATCATTGGAATTTGCAACAACGAAAAGGTGTCACAGCTAGGAGAACGGGGTTCGAATTGTCAAAAGAAAATCCAAGCCCTGTAAACTACGCTTTTGTGCAAAAAAGAAGTACATGAATGTTACTCAGGCAAACGTGTATATATCAGCACAAGGTGGCGCTTCACACTTTGCAATAGCGAATGGTAAATATTGAGCTCGGGTATTGCGTCTCGAAAGCCATTTCCTCGAGATCGTTGTTGTAAATTTCTACATTGCCGGGCTACATTGATGCATCAGTACTTAATAGTGAACTACATTATCCATCAGAGAGACTGTTGTTTGGGTTTTAAAAAGGCTTTACTGATGGATGATCGCGATATGCTATAATAAAAATGTTATCACAAAGTTCTAAACTCTGTATGCGCCATTGAGGCAAGTTTGCACAATGATATCATTAGATACAACTCATATATTGAACACCAATCTATATTATGGCACACGAAGGGTCAATAATATCTTATCAAAACATTTTTGTGGGGGGGGGGGCATGATAAAACATTGTTCGTAGCATTGATAAAATAGCTTGTTGTTCCTTTTCGAGATGATCCTTGGTATAGTTTCACATCTAGGATAATCGTTTGACCTTCTGTAGGAGATCCTATGAAAGGGAATGAAAGAAGTTGTAAAATTTATTTTCAATTTCCTGATTTGATGTATTAATCAACAGGAATTTGTGAGCCCATTTTTAGACAAGGCGATTGTGACATTTTGTTTCTTTTCTAGCGGTCCGCTTAAAGATACCGTAATTGATTCAATTTGCGCAACAAATAAAATGTAATACATGTAATTGAGCTACTTTTGGAAGAGTTTTGGCCATTTTCGGTAAATTCTGATAATACCGTGCGTAATATGCCGGTTTGAGCCCTATATTCAAACTGCAACAGTAAGATTGAATCAAAAAGTTCCGACATGGGACCTATATGGGGATTAAGAACAGCTATTCAGCTTTCACCTCATATAAGTAATGAGCTAGTTAAAGTGTCATGCGATAGTTTTCAAAGCCCCTACATTTTTGGTAGAATTACACGTGTTGCCATTGTCTTGTGAATGTCGAGCGTAAATTGGCCCGGTATATTTGCGAAGACCGTGCGTAATATAGCTGTATGAGCCCTGGGTTCAAACTGAAGTAGTAAGACCCAATAACAAAGTTCCAACATGCCACCTATATGAGAGTAAAGAGTAAATGTTCTGCTTTCATTTGATATCAGTTGTAAATTAGTAAAAGTGTCATTTGAGAGTTTTTACAGTCTCGACATCTTTCAAAATGTGAGTCAAATTGACGAACATGCACGTCCTACGAATTCCGTGCGTAAATAGACCATTACGCAGGTAGCAAATTTTGAACAGTAAGACCTTAGCAAAACGTTCTGGCAAGTGGTTGACATCAAAATAAAGAAGAAATCCTAAGCTTTCATCTCATATAATTGTTATTCCTTTTACATGCCGTACGATTATCTTACAATCACTTTTATCTCCTTACAGAGATCGTGAAAATATTTTTTTTCTTTGGTGTTTGACGCTTCGGACACCATAATCCCCCCTTATTGGTCGCGGCTCATTTGCATACTATTGGTCGCCAGTTTCAAGGAGCCCAATTCAAGGAGCGATACATGTAATACCCTGTAGCTGGTGCTGAAAAATTGCGTAACAATATCTCGAATACAGGATGAAAGGACAAACTTCGACGTGAATTTTCGAGTGAAACAATCAATGAAATGTAAGGGCAATCCCGTACAATAGGGGACCAGGCAGTATCGCACGTATACAATGCACGCAAATGGGAACACTGCAATACCGATTGTCGTCGGCAGAAAGTGACCTAGAAATCACTTTTTTTGACGAATTAAGCAGCAAAAATTTTATCTAGGGTTAGGGTTAGGGTCAGTGTTAGGTTCAGAATTAGGTTTAGGGTTAGGGTTTAGGGTCAGGGTTAGGTTTAGGGTTAAAATTCATAAAATTAGTGGGATACACTGGTCCCCTATTGTACGGGATTGCCAATGTAAGTATATTTCAGTTAGGTATACTTTTAACAAACGAACGATCCGTTCAAGATTAAACTGCTTGCGTTTCTGAAGTATTCGTCGATTCTTATTATTTAGTCCCATGTATTTTGAAATGTGTCAGTTCGGACATAGTCTAACTTGACGGTTTAATCACGTTAATCAATGTTGTATGATTCATCATTGGTCTGTGTGTGCATTAAAATGACAGCGACGTCTCATTTGGATATCATTTCATACCAACCCCTCATTTTGGCAATTCATTGATTTGTTTGCATGCAGTCAGTTTTGTTCATTCATGTTGATTGTTGGAAGATACCACGCCAAATATTGCAATATATGCTGCTGAGCCTGAGTTGCGTTAATTTACACGACTCACGGAATCAGCGTTCATTGAAGATTGAGTAACTAAAAAACTGGTATCGTTCTCAAAGATTGCCCATTCAAGAACATAAATGTGAGCATTTTCAGAATCTAGAACCAAGAGTTTTAGTTGTAATAATACTAGCTTTGAGAATCTCCTCGGTGCTAGTATGTTGCTAACTATTGGGAATTAGAACTCGGCTTTTTTTAAAAAAACCTATCCCTCATCATTATCATTCATTGTATGATAAAGAGTTGGAAGTCGTTTTTGAAACCATCTTTTGTTAACGTCAGATGATGGGAAGTCCTACAGCAAGCCCAGTATAAAATGAGTTTACCATAGCGGTAATGTTTTCTCCTTGTTTTAGAATTGGCACCTTTCACCACCTTTATTATACTTGCTTGTGAACACAAACCAGTACTCCCCTGTAATCTGTGTGCAGTGATGATACCGTGACTGAGCTTCCCCATGACGATGGGTCCAAGGAGACTGGTGTCCGTCCTCAACCTAGGACATATATCCTACAGAAGGGCCTGGGATATACAGCAGAGATTGGTTCGAAAGCAGCTGGATGTTCTCAAGTCTGACCCAACCCACGACAGCACACACAACTTGCTGCTTCTGTGTACGCATAGTCCTGTGTACACGATAGGTGAGTTACTTGTGAGTTAACCCGACTTTTGCAGACAAAATCTTGCTCTATAGGATTTGTGTACATTACTGGTCACAAAATGTTCACATGACACATAAAGAGTTAACAAATATTAGGTGATTAGATTGTTTGATGGAATTAATCAAATCACGAATCTAGTGTTTGTAAAGGGAAAGTCCACCATGAAGTGTAGTTTGTTTTTATGAAAAGAGAAAGGTAAAGAAACAAATGAGTAAAAGTTTGACAAAAATGTATCAAAGGATAACAGAGTTATGAATTTTTAAATAATTAATTTTGTGACGTCACTTGCGAGCTACTATGCTTTGTGATACCTCAGTAAAAGAACAAGGAGCACATTTTCTCGCACTCTCTCACCTTTCCATCTCATAATTCTATGTAAGGAAGGTCCACACTTTTCTATTTTTTGTACTGAAAAGAAATTTTAGGCATACACCCATGAGGATAGCATGCTGCAAGCTGTAAATAATTAACAAGTCTGAAAAAAAAAATTGGAATTAGATGGATTTGACACCTGTATCCCCTGTTTACCAGGTATATGTTTATTTCATACTTCACTGACAACAGGAATCCGAACCAAGGGTTATCCCAATGAGGAGGAAGAAAAACTCCGGTCCCTCGGCGCAGATTTCTTCCGGACCGAGCGTGGGGGCCTGATCACATTCCATGGGCCTGGTCAGCTCGTGGCCTACCCGGTCCTAGACCTGACCCACTTCCAGAAGAGCGTGCGGTGCTATGTCAGGCAACTGGAGAAGACGGTCATCTCAACATGCCAAAAGTTTGGTATCGAAGCAGAGACGTCACCCCACACGGGAGTGTGGGTTGGGGATCGTAAGATAGCCGCTATAGGTGGGTTGATTTTTTTTTTCTCTTGCAGATCACTCTGGGTGAGGTCATCTACGAAAAAGAAGTTCTCACCCTTGAGAACTTCATGATTTTTCATGATTTGTACTTTGTTGCGATATTAAAGTATTTTGACCAAAACGTGTCTTGGCCTACCATCAACTTTCCTCCCTTCTCTGTGGGCACGCTCAACCTTGGAGGGTATCTGGAACATTCTCTGGAGGATCTCCTCGACGGTTTGCACGCAGTCCTCTCTCTCGTCCACTCAGGATTCGGGGATACCGACGATCCTGAAATTGTTACGTCTAGAGAAACAATCCCCTATATTGGTAGCCTCTTCTGATCTTGCTATCTTAGCCTGGAGAATGTTAGTTTCTTTTAATAAGTCAGCCATCTACTGTTCTGTCACTCTTGTCTGGTTTTGTAGCTCCAAAAGCAGCGCCGCGCCGAGATGGTCCTCTGCATCACAGAGCTTGGAGACTTCTCAGTAAGACGCTTATTGTACCTTTCAAGTTGAGGTGAAAGGTCATTCCGCTCTACTTCACCAGGCACTGCACTGTTGTTCTGACCCGATCCAGATGTGTTTCCAGGGTATGGTGATGCTGTTACCATGGCGTTAGCTATAGGTGTAGCGATCAGGTTGTTGTTGGGTTGAAAAATCGGTGCGGTTTAGTTCAACACCTTTTGCAGGGTCAATTTAGGCATAACTCGTGCATGAATTGTTGTGCTTTGACCGTTTTTTTTTTACATCAATGATTAAGCATCAGGCCATATAACCGTTGACATGGGTGAAGGTTTTTTGTCTTTCAATCTGGTCGACACCTGGCTCATTTTTTTGGTTTCAAATATATCACATCACTGTTTCTTCCTCTTCAGGAGTCCAACACCGAGTCAGAATTGATTTCTAGGTCTCAAAAATCTTACATTTTACAAGAAATCTGGAGAGGCCGAAATTCTGTGTCCCTTTATGTAGAGCTCCGCCACTACATTCTAAAAAGGAATTTAAGTTTTGACATAACTTTTGACATAAGTCCCTGACAATCATAACTTTGATTGACCTTTCGGTTTTTGACTGAACCCATTGCTTTCTGTCAGATTTTCGAGCTTGTTTGATTGTGCCCTACAAGGGAGTTCTCAGACATTATTTCTTCCATTTTCTGTGCTTTTTACAAAATGTTAGTATTTTAACCTGCAAAAGGACTACCCTGTCTTAAAGTAAAATTAGGAAGCTGTCAGTATAATGATGCACTGTTTGGCCAGAAGGGTGGTATCATACAGTGACAAATTATGAGAGGTACTATAAGAGACTTACACTGGCTGCCCATTCATTCTTACACTTCATTAAAAATGTTGTTCTTGGCATACAAGTGTTTTTACACATTTTTGCCATCTTATTTGATTGAGTTGCGAAAACAGTACACACCAGTTCATAACTGTTTGTTATTCCAGCAGTTCTGACCAGGTCATATGGTGGATGCAGCAACACTTACACTGCCTCAATCTTGTGGAACAATCTCCTGGAACACTTAAAAAACATTGATTCAATTGACAAATTTAAGATCACTGTAAAGACGCACTTATTTAACATCTAATGTATGCGTTTTTAGTGAGACTCAGTACATCTTGTATCTTGAATCTTGTACTTTTTTCTCTACAGCGCAAGGGATATGTTTAATCGCTATGTGTTATGCGCTATAAGAATTGCTAATTATCATTTCAATTTTTTTTTTACATATTTAGCATTTAGAAAAAAATATTCGCCATTTCTCATCACCGCCCCATCCTTTATAATCCCCAGGGATCCACTGCAGCCGGTACATCACGAGTCATGGCCTGGCTCTCAACTGCAACACAGACCTGAGCTGGTTCAACCACATCGTACCATGCGGAATAGAGGGCAAGGGAGTGACCTCCCTCACGAAGGAACTTGAGGGGGAAAGTGATAAGAAAGGAAAAGAGGGTGTGGCTGTGAATGAAGTTGTAGAACCTTTTCTGGAGTCGTTTGCGGAGCAGTTTGGATGTGACATACGACATGCAGATAAACGGAGACAGAGCATAGAGGAATGAAGGATAGAGGGCAAGTGGGTGGCCTTCGTCACCAAGGAACTCATGGGTGAAAGTGACAAAAAGAGTAATGAGGGTTTGTCAGTGAATGATGTGGTAGAACCTTTTCTCTAGTCATTTGCAGAGCAGTTCGGATGCAAGATACGACATGCAGATAAACGGAGACAGAACATGGAGGATTGAGAGGTAGAGGGCAATGGAGTGACTGCCCTCACCAAAGAACTTGTACGTAAGAGTGACAAAAGGAGTAATGAGGATGTGTCATTGAATGAAGTATTAGAAGCTTTTCTGGAGTGGTCATGGAGCAGTGCAGATGTGAGATATGACATGCAGATAAACGGAGACAGAGCATAGAGGAATGAAGGTTAGAGGGCAAGTGGGTAACCTCCCTCACCAAGGAACTCATGGGTAAAAGTGACAAAAAGAGTAATGAGGTTTGTTGGTGAGAACCGTTTCTTGAGGGGTTTGCAGAGCAGTTTCAATGTGAGATGTGAAATGTGGATAAAAGGAGACAGAGCATAGAGGAATGAGGTATAGATAGTAAGGGAGTTACCTCCACCACCAAGGAACTTGTGGGTAAAGTTGACAAAAAAGGGAAATGACAATGCATTGGTCAGTGATGCCTCAGATCATTAGATGGAGTAGTTTAAGAGGCAGTCACATCGTGGGCAAATGCAAAATGTTATTAATACAAGGGATCACTTTTGTTTTAAACAAAATAATAATTGAATGCATAAAATTAATTATTTCTAATGGGGGAACATTATCAATAATCATGAATAGGGTGCTCTGTTGGCGTTGCATAATCTTGGAAGCCATGCCCCCTCCCTTTGTTCCTCCCCTGGATTTTAAGATGAATGTATCAGTGAATAATGTTCATTCTAAGCTACATAATTTTTGTTGTTTGTGCTTTAACATCTGCAATTGCAGCTGTATTTGTGTAAATTTGCATACTTTCATACATGATATCTATTTATGTATTTTTGTATTTCAATATCATATGTGTATCTGAATAGTGACATACCATACATGTACATCATGTTTTCATGTACATGTAATAGTATTTAAGATATTTGCATCTACATGAACTCACAAATTACAGAAATATGTACTTCGGAAAGAGAATTTGAATACTGTTTAAAATCACATACTTCCATTTCATCCTCAAGTAATGCATGAAATGTTCCGAATTAATTGTACCATATGGAACTTATTCATAAGCTCCTTTCACGATAAGTGTTTTTGAGCCAAATGCCACTTAGCTTGTTGTGTGTTGGATATATTATTGGACTTAATGTCATAATCAGTATTTGAAATTAATGTATAATTGCAATAGTTGCATTTATTGTAATTGAATTTGTCATGATAATAATCATTGTAAATGCTTGCCAGTGTTATTGTCAGCAATGCATTTCTGTGAAGTCATTGGAATCCACTTATGATTTTCTATGTGTTCAGTTTTCATGTACTACATTCAATTTTTAAAACGTCCTTTTCTTGATTTATCACATAATGATTGTATGCCGATTAAAATGACATCAGACATCATAATTCTTATCTGTATATTGTGCTAGAAGTTGTTATCCGTGAAGGTCGTGCATTATTTATTTATTATTAAGTCTTCTTAATACAGGGTAGCCCTATCAGTGAGCTTGTACTGTTCTCCCTGGTGGCCCTTTGTACAATATGTACATAATTGCATGAAAATAGTGAACACAAATAATGGTTATGATTTGGCTATAAACCAAAACGGCAACAAAGATGAACTGATGAAGACGTTTGTGTTAGTAAGCATAGAAAGAAAATCATTGTCTCCACCTGCAACAACAGTAATATGATTAATAGTAAATAGTTATGCATCATAAATATGCAATATAATGAAGGACAATGTACAGAGAGTATGGATACAGGTTGTCTTTCAAAGGAGGTCTCTCCATAACTTACATCATAAGGCAAGTGAACAATATTTCATATACATACATGTTAGAAATTAAGAAAAAAAATCATCCTCTGTGCAGCAAAAAACAAACCTTGATACTGCCTTAATTGGTTCAATTATTTTGAAGCCAAACTGTTACATGTTTTTTGGCTTGGGGTATGTCTTTGTATAGAAATTTATATCAACAAATAAAAGGAGATATTGAACGTTCAGGTTTTATGACGTTGTACAACCTTTTTGAAAAAAAAATAAGCTTTCCTTAAAACAACTCGTAGCAAAGAAATTGTAAAGTATGTCATGGTACATAATGAAATCCACTGTGTTATAAACAAATAAGTTTATGTCATCTGTTGTATGCCGTGCATTTCGGGACAAAATGAAACTCACCACGTTCTCAAAATATTAATTCATGATCAGCTGTCATGTGATTTTAAGAGCATTGAATTATTGGTGTGATTATTGTTATTACGTCTTCATGATGGAATCTTCTGAGAAGTATTTCATGGCTTAAAGGGAGAGAGAGAGAGAGAGAGAGAGAGAGAGAGAGAGAGAGAGGGGGGGGGAGGGAGGGAGGGAGAGAGAGAGAGAGAGAGAGAGAGAGAGAGAAGAGAGAGAGAGAGAGAGAGAGAGAGAGAGAGAGAGAGAGAGAGAGAGAAAGAGAGAGAAAGAGAGAGAGAGAGAGAGACGGGGGTGGGGAGGCAGAGAGTGTGAAAGAAAAGGAGAGGGTGAGTGAAAGAGAAGTGTCAGAAAGAGTGGGACCGACATATAGAGATGGTATGGATAGAAGAGGGCGAAGATAAGGAGATGGTGAAATAAAGCACGAAATATAAAAACTCTATTTGACTGGTCTTAGCCTCATGCAGTATCCCTAAATTCTTATCGTCTTTACATCAAGAAATACCTTCACCAAATACAATCCTGGAACTGCAATCTACTGATATGTGCTTTAATTCCTCTTATCTATGTCCCGACTTAAAACAGCCGGGTATTTTACACTGACCTAGTTTTCCATAAACAGTATTGACATTTCCTTGTCTGATGTGTGATAACACTGGTAATCTTGAATCGATTCAAACTTGTTGGCCCAGACGATCCGATCGCCTAGGAGCCACGCCCCCTTCCAGAGTTCAGATGACGGTCACACCCCCGTGGCAACTAAAATAAAGATGACGCGTGGACAGGGCTTGGGAAGAAGGCCGGTGGGGGTGGGGACGATGGGGCGTCAATCGGAAGTTCTGTTAGGAATACTGAAGATCACACGCACGCACGTACATACACACATACTCAAATACACACACACATACATAATACATGTATTTTATCTCTATATCTCTTTCTCCCACCCCTCTAGCTTCCACCCTCTAGACATGACTCGCAGAGCATCCTTTCACGTATCCCGTTCCCCATCATGCCTCAAATCCGTCTCTGAGTGAAACATACAATCTTCTTTCCTACACTTTTGTTTGAAAATCGGAGCTCCGAGATGATAATGAGCCTATATGCAGATTTGTATTTGTATTTTTTGCCATATTCTTCTTCTCCGTCTTCTCCTCATCTTCGTCTTTCTTCATTTCCCCCTCGGATGAAAGAGAAAATTATTACGGCCGGGGATCGAGAAAAACGAAATAAACGAAGAAAAGACTTTGGAAGAAGATGAGGATTCTAGAAGAATTTGATTCTTCGTCATCCTGATCCTTTTTCATTTACCATCCCTTTTTGAAAAGTCTCCCACACTTTGCTCCATCTTCTAATATATTTGCTTTCTTTTTTCTCACTTTTTTTTATTTTGTTTGCAAGCTTCCTCTGCTGCATGACGTTTGTTTCCTATTATATTTATTCTCCTTTGTTGCCTTTTCACCATTTACTGTTTTTTCTTCATTCCCCAAGCCTCTCCTTATCTTCGTGTTGCACTCCTTTCAGAAATTTTGAGTTAGTATGAATTGTAATTAAGTTGAGGTCATTTTCCGGGGTCATTTCTTGGCAAACTACAACGCCCCTAGATAAAAAAATAATAACACACCGCAAAATCCCACACATTCTGAGGGGGTGTGTGCCCGGAAGTGAAAAAACACCTTTACATGTGATCGATACCCCATTCGCGATGATTCCAATGGCAAGCGTACTGTCATTTGCATTGCATGCATGTAGCGCTGAATGGTAAGCTCGCCGATCGACTATCGCTAGCTCGACTATACCGTACCGTACCGGTACAAACACAACATTAACATAGCCACATACTATATAGCACTATGCGGTAGAATCTACGTCAGCTAAAAATACTAAACCATCCAGAACACACGATATTGCAGGTCCATGTGAGCAAAACATGGCTCGGAACTTGGGTCAGCCAGCTCAATGGCTGATCACGGCATTCGGTCTCCTTTCGTGGGTGGATTATGGCTGTTCACAGACGACAACCATCAAACCCGATTGTGAGGTGGATCCGGGTGAAGTAGCGGAACGATCGGTGGAGTCACAACACCGACAGGACTCGCTGAATTTGTTGCTGTTTTTGGTAATGCTGGTTGTTACAATTCTGACAACATGGCTCTTCAAGCATCACCGCTTTCGCTTCATGCACGAAACTGGGCTGGCAATGATTTATGGTTTGTACTTGAGCTGATTGTTTTGTGTTGCAATTATTAATGATAATCCTTCCTTCAAACTTGGAAAGATCATTGTAATGTCTGGTATCAGTAATGTGCCTCAACTTACTATCGAGTTTTTATATTATTCTTTACCTTGTCATGCTTGTGAGGGTTTTCCTTGCTTCCTATAAGTATAGGCCTAACCCCCTAACCTTTTTGAGACTACAGTACGTATAGATCTACATGTATTTGCGGTGAAGCGCAACACCTGACTCAATTAAAGTCCAGTAACGTGTAGTCACATAGCCTCAATAACATTAAAAATTACAGTCAGTCGAGTTACTTAATTAATTCACTACGTAAAGCTAAAACTAAATGTTAAACACTGAAAATGAAATAGAAAGTTTGGAATGGGGTCGGGGGTGGGGGGGGGGGGGGGTGGAGGGAATGATGCACCCCCACCCCTCCAGAAAACAACAGTTGTAACTATTAATGTACGCCATTGGTTTATTAATAATGTAACAACATCATAGCACATGGAGACTTTTTATAAAGGCAGAAGGCATTTAATTAAGCAGATGGATATTGTTGGATTAATATCAATCTATTTTGTGCTAGATTTTAAAGTGTTTGAAGTAAAAGTGAAAGTAAAAAGCTACATTTATAGCCCACTAATTATTATGAACTGTTTCTAATTGACACTAGAGTACCAAAGTAGTGTCGTCATATCCATTGGTATACAGGTTTCTGGTGCTAGACAACATTGCTAAAGTGAGAGTTCCGCTGGTACAACACTCATTGAGAGATTCTGCTGTGATCACCGCTGTTTGCTTAGCCCACATAGTTTAGAACTTGTTGTCTTGACAACATGCTCATATGGCATCACACTTTGGTACTCTATTTACTTGCATGTCTAACCCTCAATGTTGAATTACGTCTCAGCTCATTTGATCATTCCACTGTTATCATTTCCCCTTGCCAGGTGTGATTATTGGAGTGATCGTATTCTACGTGTCGCAGGACAATGGCGAGGCCTCTCTTGTCTACCGGCAAAATGGGTCGTGCGGAGAGGTCAACGCACCCCTGGACCTGTACCTTCATCTGTCCTACGATGACGTAAGTGGGAGCAGTAATACAAACGTCACATTCCTCTATGTGAGGGACAGCGCCGTGGGGCAGGTGCAGTCAACATCAAGAGATTTTGGGGCCAAGGTAAGCAAATGATTACTGTATTTATTAGCCAATATTTTTGCGTACAGATATTTTCACGGATGACGGCACCACAGACTGAACATGATTTGTTCTTTCTCTACGATTGACACCCAAGCATCTTCTTTCTAAGCCTACTTATTGTCCAGTAGATATGGCTATAATGCCTCATGCCCGCTACTTACTGCACTAGTATACTGTACACATGCAACAATACTGGGAGAAAACAGTATACATCCACTGATGTCAATATTATTTAATGCCAGTGAAAGGCAATGTGAAGTGTAAACTTACTCATTCATTCATTCAGAATTCATTCATTTGTATGTTTTGCCATGCTATCTCAAAGTACCTAAGTACTTAAGTAATTAGTATTACAAAATCAAACTCTCCCATACATGTATTTTGAGGAGAGAGGATTGGGGTGGGCCCAGTGGGGTTTGTGTGTGTGTGTGTGTGTGTGTGCGTGTGTGTGTGTGTGTGTGTGTGTGTGTGTGTGTGTGTGTGTGTGTGTGTGTGTGTGTGTGTGTGAGGGGAGGCAACTTGACTACGGAATTCCTCTCTCCAATCCACTGACCCCTTAGAATAGTCAAATTGTGTACAGTTTGCAACCTGGCAAGAGCCTACACTACAGCTCAAAGGAATTGGCATAGGGAAAGGGAAAGGGAAGGAGCCGCAGTTTTAAGCCGAGGTATATTTTGTCCAGTTTAGCATGAAACATGATGCTTTGTAGGCTAAAGCGTTGTGTTTCATGCTGAACTGGTCAAAATATACCATGGTTTAAAATTGCGGCTCCTACCCCTTTCTTCCCTTTCCCTTTCCCTTTGCCAATTCCTTTGAGCTGGAGCGTAAATGTAGTTGTATCAGTCAAGTGTATAGTCTTGTGTAGTCATGATTGTAATGTGCTTACATTTTTTACAAGAAATTTTCCATTAATCAAAGTCATCATTGCCACCTGTGTACACTCAGTTGTACAGTAAATCAGTGTCCAATAATTGATGCAATCATGGTACATGCGCTATAATGAGGCAGTGTCAGGCAATAGATTTATCCCTTAACACCGTCTCTTCCTAAACCTGTTGGTCTGCTAATCCATTAATAGATTAATGGGGACGAGGGGCATAAGCCCCCTCATACTAACTCTGACCTCTCCTCACTTACTCTTCCACAAGTGAGAAGACATCGCAAAAGAAGTGACTAAGGTCTCCAAAATAGATTCCCTCCTTAACTTCAAGGGCAGAACAGAGTTTCATAGACCAGTCCAGTGTAATTTGTCAGAAATTTGCCTCACATTCTCAAATATTTGTCATGCCGTAAAATATGGTGATGCAATTAGTTACTCTAGGAAACAAATTTATGTTTGCTTTACTATGCATTGTATGTACTGTACATAAAACAAATAAATTTCACAATCTAAATAGCATGTAATTTATCTATTTGATGGACTTATTTAGCAAAGATCATTGAGGTTCAAATCCATGTACTCAGAAGAAAGCATCAAGATTGGTCAGCTTTTAATATTAAATGAAAGTATATACATGTAATTATAGTTTTTCATCTCGTTTACAAAATGTGGTACAGTAATTCATCTCTGCATTTATATTTGTTGGTTTAATTGTATGTTTAGCAGTCAAGTGTATTGTGTTTAAATGTACTTTGGCAAATTTCACAGACAACTTAAGTAATTACTATTGAACATGTATAGTGTATTAAGAATGAGAGAAATCAGAATATGATAGAAAAAATACATGACTTGTACTGGTGTTCTTTTGATATTGTCCAGAAATTAGTCATGTACCATATACATGGAAAGTCTATCCTACATGTACATGTACATTAGTAGAGTTGTTATGTACAGGTATGGTACAGATGTATTGTTGTTTTGTTGTTGTTTTTTAATGTTCCTTGTGACACCTATTATTTGTACAAATGTTGTTTCTCCCATGGAAATACACAATAACCTAATGAGAAGGTTGTTCTCATGCTGGTAGTACCATAGTTACAATATGAATTAATATAATTGGAAAGTTACATGTAGCTATACAGTGTATATATTCAAAATGGTCTTGTAAATATTGATATGTTTCTGTATTAATTTCTTTCCTTTTTGTCTTCCTATCAGTTGCAATTTGATCCAGAGATTTTCTTTAATATTCTCCTACCGCCCATCATATTTTATGCTGGATACAGCCTGAAAAGAGTGAGTTTCTCAATTTATAATTCATAATATGGTGTAATGTTATTGCTGACAAGGGACACATGCAATTGTTTATGCATAAGGGGAGGAGGGGGGCTGCTTTTCAATTCTACTGTCATGGAACAACACTGTCTATTATGAGAAAAATGCATTTTTCACTGGGGCGATTTTTGACAGCTCTAGAATTAATTTCTCTGATTGCAATAATGTAGTACATTTAAAATGAGGAGGGGGAAAGGGGCATTTGCAAGAGATTGAAGCATCAAGAGAGTGTATACATGCATAAAACAATTATATTTTTTAACAGTTGTATTAATCTCTCACATCAGGTTTTGTAGGTATTTGACATACATACAATATATCTTTGCTTGATGAAATTGATACATGTATATTTTTTTAAACTGATATGATAGTGATATTATTTATAAACAACCAGTAATATTCAATAGTTATTGTTTGTAGTACATGAACCTGACTGCACACAATGGAGCTATACTGTACTGTAGATGCAGCAACTTCCATGTTCTGTGTCTATAGTCATGTATTACTTTAGCTACATTGTCTTCAAAATGAGTTTCATTTACCTAATATTCACTTGGTGTCTTTATTATATCATTTGTTTGTTTGTTTGATTGTTCTGCACCACAGAGGCACTTTTTTCGTAATCTGGGCTCTATCTTGACGTATGCATTCTTTGGTACAGCCATCTCCTTCTTGGTCGTGGGGTAAGTTACAATTTAAATATCAAAACACTTCATTATGATGCTGAACTGTGTGATGGCCTCCTCCAAATAAGCCTAACGATACATAGGAGAAGGTAAAGATTTGCTCGCCACAGTATAAGAAATGGTGCACCTGTGTCTAAACTAATGCACTGTATACCATGCCCTGACATATAGACAAGACATAGGAATGGACAGTGACAGCATCATAACAGCGATACAGGACTGTAGAGTGTGAAGAGCCATCGTGGATCAAGAATACCACTCAAACTATAAAGCAAGGTGTAGAAGTAGGAAGGAAGGAAGGAAGGATGTCTTGTGTGTATGAAGTACAACCCCTTTAACCCCTTTAGAAATGAATAAAGTGCATGTATCCCTTTGCAGGCTTGAAATATGAAGATGTCTAAATATCGCTGAAGAAAAAAAGGATTTTGAATGTTTTCCAGTCCCATCGGAAGGCGATACTGCACAGTGTGTATGTGTGGATGTCGTTCTGGGCATCCTGCCAACGTTTGTTTTCTTTATCCCCATGAATGTGGACTTAATAGGTCACAGATCTATGCTAAACAGATGACGATATGCCAGGGATCCTCTTACCGGTATAATAAAGGCTTCACACTAGCTGCTGCAGATATATCCACATAATTTAAATCTAAGGGGGGGGGGGGGGTTCGTTTTTCTTTCCGTTCTCAATTGAGAGTAATCTGATGTAAAATAGATCAATAACATCAAGGTGATATTAAGATATGATATAAAAAATGATGAATAAAAGGAACAAACATTAAAAAAGCAGCATACATGTTCATACATTGTTACATGTCGTGTATCCCCATAAGCATGCCTGTATCATAAAACAAATCTCTATTTACTCTTGGAATCAGTATAAGCTTTAAAACCTTGGTGGTTGGGTGACAATATGAATTTGTTGACATCAAGCACTTTTAAAGGTAAGAGTTAGTATTTTTACAGGCCATTTCCATGGCTGCACTGTGTAGCCGTCATCACCAAGGGTCCAGTTTTTGTTTGTTTTTAAAAATGTTTTCAATTTCAACTGTTCCTTTGTAAATAAGTTTTTCATCTTAAAATATCTTAGCTGCACCCAAATAGTTTTATACACACAAACACTGTTTATGATAATACCCAGCTTAAGATATCATTTTGACAATAATTGAATCCCACAAATGTGCATGATGTCAGAAAGTGAAGAAATTAGACAATTTGTAAGTGATACAAATACATGAAAGTTATATGTCTGATTTTTTTAATTATTCCTGATTACTTTTTGAACAAAAACAGAGGACCTGATCTTTTATAGTGTTGCCCTTAACTTCCTTGAAATTTGCAAAAGTGTTGATGAATAGCAAAGCTTCTTGAGACAAAAGTATCTCTACTTTTAAAGATATTTCTGTCCCAGTTGACATCAGCTGAATGTCAGTGCTGAGCATGGGTCATCAACGCATTGTCATGAGTGTAGAGTGCATTTGATATTCATTAGCCTGCTTTAGTATCCATGGAGATGTTTGAATTATGCTTGAGTTTCTTCTCCTTCCTAACACCTCCTTGCTTTAAGAGCAGTGCTGCCTTCATTGAAATCCACGTTGATAGTATGAGATAATGTAAACAGTACTACCGCATATGTACATGTTGTGTGTACAGCTAATGTATTTGCCCATTAAGTAGAGACACGTGGACGGTTTATGGGTTGTAAAGACGATAATGAATTCAACTCCCTTACATATTATTACCCATGATTCTCTTACTTGCATGAGTCATAACGTATGCGCACATTACCTTGAATATTTAGAGGGGCCATGATTGAAGGAGTATATTAACTGGAATGTACATTGCAATGAAGTCGAAGTGTTATGACAGTCCTACTGACCATATGGCCCCCTCTTTTCTGCCTCTGCTATTATGCCTTTCATGTAGAGTGTATGTGCTTTTGTTAAGTCATTCCAAAAAAATGGTATATTCCAATTATCGTGTACACCCCAAGTCAGGGGAAAATGAAATGATCATTTACTATCCCATTCTCCTTCTCCTGTTATGCATTATGTGATTTTGTTTAGCCATTCAAGTCTTTCTTTTCCAATGATCCTGTACAATCCAAGTCAGGGGGGAGATGAAATAATCATTTGTGGGGGGTCTTTTCAAGCTTGTTATGAAAGGGACATGTATCTATAAGGTACTTTAGAAGTAAACTTATATTTCACATTGGTTCTTTGTTATTCATGGGGGCTGCTTGTAGGGGCATAATTGCCTTGAGCCCACATGTAAATCTGTTATTGCTTCAAGTTTCAAGGAATTTTTTAAGCACTTGATTGATGTTTTACACACATGTTGTAGTACTCCTGGTCTTGCCAATTTGGCAGAATTAAAATCTCACATTTGGCAACTAAGACTGCTGGTAACCTTGGCTAATCATTATATTTAAGAATGAAAAAGAGCTGTAGATGAGTATTGCTTTGGATCTGGCTCTGGGTACAATCTTCTTGTTTTGTTTTGCTTTTATCATGATGTCATGACTATTATTTTCACAGTTACCTTGTAGAGAAACTAAATATAGTAAAATTCCATGATCTCTTGTGTGTCAGACAAAATTTTTCTCTGTACAGCTTGTCTACTTTTGCTGACAAAAGTGCTTATACATCAATACTGTACATACAAATTAAACATGCATATTACAGCAGAAAAAAAAAACAAATTAATGGGGCGACTTTCAAGCCTGTTGTAGAAAAACAAACTGATCCATTCAGTGGATTGTGTCCCATCAGAAAAATCTTTTCTCTTGTTTTTTTTTTTATAAATGCAAATGCCCTCTTTTTGCAATTTTGGGGTAAAGTCTCCCTCAAACCTTTTTTTTTTTGTCTGTAGAGTACTTTACTCCTGGGCTCAATAGTCACTTCATGTCAATCTCTAAATCTTGAACAAAGGCAGCATGAATAATGTTGTTTGCATGCTGTACGTGTATTTATACTGGTATGTACTAGCATTGTGGTCACCAGAAAATCTTTTATGCGTGGCTTTAAAGGGCAGAATATCCCTTTTTGTCAGATATCTGTGCTGGACGCGTGGAACACAGCTATGGCACGCATGGCTCAAAGAAAGCAAAAACGATTAAAATAATAAGACTGATACTGATATTTCACACGTGGCGCAGTAGATTTACGCGTGGCTCACAATCACTTTGTGGACCCCACGCGTGGTGTTTGTGCCACGCGTTTTCTACACTGGGGACCACACTGTAATACCTGCGGTACAGTTTGATGCCATAACATGTAAAGGCTACCACAGATGACAAGATTTTGTCACAATTCTGCAGTTGTAAGGGCCTACCACAGGAAATGTGATGCGACCTTACTGCACAAACACATTTCTAGCAGTCGCAGAGTCGTACGACTGATAGGATTAAGTCATCTGTGGTAGAAACCTGAGGGGTGTTTCACCAAGATGTTCGTAAGTTACGAACGACTTTACGAACAACTGGTGATCCCTTTTTGTGCTAAATCAGATTCTCAATGAATAAAGTGTGGTATCGCATTAAGCACAAGAAGGGATCACCAGTCGTTTGCAAAGTCGTTCGAAACTTACGAACAGCTTGGTGAAACACCCCCCTGGAACCATATTCATGAAACCTCACTAGCCTAATTAGTAACTAAAATGCATGTAGCTGAATGCGCTTTAGTAACCAACTAGGCTTAGTAAGGTTTCATGAATATGGCCCCTGATTTTAATATGAAAATCACAACAATTAAAAACAGACATATACATGTACACATACATACTGTATATGGGGAAGTGTAGTCAATTAAAGATTACTTACATACCTGCAAGTAGATTGAGACTGTAGGGTAGATGTGAAAGGGCTTTCTGGGGTACTTTCAATTAGAAAATAAACTATTGGCATACAGCCAGTAGCAAGGACAGCATGCTTCATCCTGGCTTCTTTTTCATTCATTCACATTAATGGATGGAGCATGTTTTCTTATCGAGTACCAACGTGTGACTGTTCTAATAGTATAGTATGTTATTCGTTCTTATGTAAGTGTTCAGATACTTACTAATTTGCGACAGCTGTGAAAGTGATGTTTCCCTTTTGCAGGCCCAACAGTTCAGGGTTTGCGACATGCTGTACATACGGTAGATTCTACATGTGTGTGGGCCCCTGACAGATTCTATGTATCATACACACGTATACCTGTGAGATTGTGCACAAACCTACATGTGTATTTGGGGATAGAGAGCTCTGAGTCAGAACAGGCAAACCAATTCATTTGATGGGTTTCCCCCATTTTTCTTCTCTCTTTTTTCCTGTTTTGCTGTCTGTGTTTACCTCTTGCTTTCTTTCCCTCTCATGCTCTATATCCCCCTTGTAAAATATTCTCTTCCCCCTCCTCCCCCCCCCCCCCCCCTCTCTCTCTCTTGACCACCAACTCTTCTCTCTCGCCTCTCTCTCTTTTTATTTATATCCCTTTATCTCCTCCAACTCTTCTTCTCCTTCTCTTTACCTACTCTCTCTCTCCCACTTACATCTCCTGTCTTTCTGTCTTTTCCTCTATCTCTTTCTCTTCTCACTTCCCTCCACCCCTTCCTCTCTCCTCTCTCTTTCTCCCTCCATATCTCCCTCTCTCTCCTCCCTCTCTCTCTCTCTGTCACTCTCTCCCTCTCTCTCTCCCTCCCTCTCTCCCTCCCTCCCTTCTGCCCCCTCCCCCTTCCTCCCTCTCCCTGCTCTCTCTCTCTCCCTCTCCCTCCCCTCCCCCTCTCTTTCTCACTCTCTCTCCCCCTACTCTCTTTGCAGGGGTATCATGTACCTTTTTGTCATAGTCATCATGAGGGAGACCAGGGTCACCAGCCAGGACTGTTTTCTGTTTGGCGCCCTCATCTCTGCCACAGATCCAGGTACCGTACAAATTACGATGTAATGGAAGCAAAATGAAGATGACATAAACATACATGTAAATATTTTAGAGAAACCGCAATCTGCCCTATATTTTCCAGCAAATCTGTGCAGGTGATAAAAGTATGCTTCCACCCAACTTACCTCAAATAAGATCCAAAGAAAAATATTGTTCTTTGATTTTAAGAAGTTTATTAAAAGAGCTACTAATAACCATGATAAGGAATATCATAGTAACCCATGGATGAAATTCAAGCCATATATCTACATTTACAGTAGCTAACTCACAGGTTTGAACACACAAGTAGTAGCAGTATATTTTTATTCTCTACAATTTATTACTTGAACAGGAAATGTGGTTTTCCTCCACTGGGTGTAGGTAAACTTTCATGATATATTTTATATCAGGTTTAATGACCTGAACTGGCTTATATCTTTTATTTGTTCCAGTTTAGCCTAGTTACTAGGCAGCGGAGCGCATAGACACAACCCCTCTGACAATACCTCTGACCTCCTTGGACTCTCCTCTTCCTCAGAGGTGAGGAAGAGGAGAGTCCTGGGCAGTCAGAGGGATTAGGGCCTAGTCTGTATTACCAGACATACACTACAGCTCCAAAGAATTGGCAAAGGGAAAGGGAAGGGGATGAAAGGGAAGGAGCCACAGTTTTAAACCGCAGTATATTTTGTCCAGTTCAGCATGAAACATGATGCTTGAACCTAAAAAGCATAATTTTTCATGCTGAACTGGACAAAATATACTGCTGTTTGAAGCTGCGGCTCCTTCCCTTTCTTCCCTTTCCCTTTCCCTTTGACAATTCCTTTGAGCTGGAGTGTACATGTAGTTGTTAACAAATATGGTTGTGTCCATGCAGACCACAGCCTAGGAGCTAGGCTAGTTCCAGTTGTGAATGGTCTCTTCTTGAACTGGAAGAAAATATTGTGTAAGCAACATCAGATAATTATGTTAAATAACATGCCAAATTGGTTTCTGTAATCAATTTAATGAATTTGTTGATTGATTGATTGATTGCATTTCTAGTTAAATGATTGATATCTATTGACAGAGTGATTTGTTGATTGATTGACAAAATGGTTAGTTGAATGATGTTTGTATTTTTCTTCTTTTTTTTATCTTCCAGTGACTATCTTGGCAGTGTTCCATGATCTCCATGTAGATGTCGATATGTACATCTTAGTATTTGGAGAGAGTGTACTGAATGATGCAGTAGCCATAGTTTTAACAAGGCAAGTATTATAACCCTGGTCATCGGATGCTTGTAAGTCTTTGTGACACCTGGGGGTGTTTCACCAAGCTGTTCGTAAGTTAAGAACGACTTTACGGACGACTGGTGATCCCATCTTGTGCTAAATCAGATTCTCAATGAACAAAGTGTGGTAACGCATTTAGCACAAGAAGGGATCACCAGTCATTCGTAAAGTCATTTTACGAACAGCTTGGTGAAACACCCTCCTGCCCAATCACAAGGGATCATTCAGAATCATGGCAGCCACTAAGGCTCACTCATTCCATTCCTACTGGGTATCTAATTGTACACATGGGCAAAAAGCAGCAATGTGGATTAATAAAGTATTTTTGCTGAAGTACACCAGTACCATGGATGGGCTTGAACCTAGGACATTGAGATCTGCAGTCAGTAGAGTTCATTATTATTTGTCAAGATATGAATGGTTATGGAATATATATTGATTGTAAGCATTATATCTGATTGTAATTATACCGTGTGTGTACAAGTATGCACAGCAGGGCATTTACACAGGAGAGGTACTGGACCTTGAGCCCTAGGTATTTCTATTGGGTTCAGGCTCTCCTGAACCCTACCTTCTGTGTACAAGACATATAGGCCATGGAACCTCAATTTGAGTGATCTGGGCCCTGTATCACAAAGAGTGAGTTGCTATCATTTGCACCTCACTGTATTACAAACCATCGCTGCATCTATTGCAAGGCCAAGCCTATACATGAATTTGCAATAGATTGTATCCCTGTATCACAAAGAGAGAGTTGCTATCTTTTGCACCTCACTGTATGACAAACCATCACTGCATCTATTGCAAGGCCAAGCCTATGCATGAATTTGCATTAGATTGTATCGCTTCTTTATAAAGCAAGGGTCACTGTATATAATTATATGTTTTTTTCATGGCTTTGTTGCGTATTTGTAGAACTGTGGAGGAGTTCTCGGACACAGCGTTCACGGCAGGCGGGTTCTTCAAGTCGGTGGGTCTATTCGCTGGGATCTTCATGGGCTCCTTCGCCATGGGTGCCGTTATGGGCATCATCACAGCTATTGTATCCTTCCCAAATCTGTTGATGTTGTTGTGATCCTAGAGCTCCATGCTGTAGAGTACTGAATTGGTCTTGTCATATCCATTGTTATGCAAGTTTCTGGTTCTAAAACACATCACTTGTATGAGAATTTCAAAGGTACAACATTGTCTAGCAGGCCAGTGTTTGGACACTCCCAATGAGAGTCCTCGCTATGATCACCCATATTTGCTCTACCCTCATAATTGTCCCTTGTTGAACCTAGCCTAAAAAAACTGGGACGACCAATATAGATGAGCTATTTCATAACAATGTGATTAATCACCATAACACATGCATAAAGCGATCAGTATAAATATAGAGAAAAAGACTCATATTATACAATTTTGTTCAGTGGCTACAACATTTTGCATCAAAATCAGCATTTCAGAGTTATGAATGGCTTTCATTGCACATACCCTCCCAACTTGGTGAGGGAATTTATTTCCGTAGTTGCATTGTAACAAGTATTACCTTAACTCTGTAGTATCATCAGATCACAAAGTTCACTCGTCTGAGAGACCATCCACTCCTTGAGACGGCCATCTTCACAATCATGTCTTACAGCTGCTACCTGATGGCAGAGGCTGCCCAACTCACTGGTAACAACTTTGTTCTCTCTTCTTTTTTTTTTCATTTTCATTTTTTTCATTTAGTTTTCTTTATTTAACCATTATAAAAACGAAACACAAAAATTCAACATATTTACAAACGTAAAATGATGGTAAGGACCCCTAAAAAAGCTGCTTGTGGGCAGGGCCTTTTACATAACAAAATACATGAGTTTATTTTATTTTTTTTAATTTTATTTCAACATGGCAACTTGCTTCAGCCAATGGCTGTTCTTCTGCAAGTCCGTGCAAAGGTAAAATACAAAGATAGATAGACAACATTATATACAGAGTATAATCAAACTGCAATAATACATATAAAACGACATTACGAAGAAAAACAAAAACAAAACAAACAAAAACAAAACGAAATCACAAAATGGATATTGACAAAGTTACAAAAAAAAAAAAAATCTATTTGTTATCAATCTTACTTTTAAAAATATGAATTGAAGTACTTTGCCTTATATCAATTGATAAATTATTCCATTTTCTGGCACCACGATAGGTTAAACAACGTTTCTTAAAATTTGTATTTGGCCTAGGAATTTCTAATTGTAGAATACTGTTTCTTAATCTGTATGCAAATTGCTTATAGGAAAATAATTGACAAATTGTTGGTGGCATATTTTGATTTACAACTTTATACATGACACATAATAATTGTTTATCCTGTCTTTCAAGAAGGGTGTCTACATGATCATTAAGTTGAGTTTGTATGTACTGAGATAATGCCTCGCTTGGAAATTTCCAATCCACACGCATGACTACTCTAAGTGCCCTATTTAGTATCTTCTGTAATTTATTCATATTAGTCTTTGTAGTATTTCCCCATATAACGCCACAGTATTCGACTTTACTCTGTAAAATAGTTTTATAGAATATTACTGCCATTCTTTCTGAAATAAAGGGTCTTATTCGTTTTAATACATGTACATGTACAGTTGGGCCTGAGTCACAGCTGATTCCAATCCATTGCAGTCAGACTGCAGTCAATGTATGGAGCTGATTGCATTTGATTGCAATCATTGTGCATTTGATCTCAGGCTCCACTGTATAGTGATAAAAAAAACAATAATTAGATACATTTAAAGGAAATCAAGGTAACCCGCATAATCACACACAACACGCACACACACTCATTCATGCGACAAGACAATAGTGGAACAGGAGGAAAGAAAGACCAGGGGTAGAAAATGATGAAAAGAGGTACATTGTAAGCAAACTATTCAACAATAGATGACATGTTTTTAAGTACAGATTGTTTGAGAAGAAATTTAAACCATGTGATAGTTGAACTAGATTTTATACTATCAAGAGAACTCCTCCTCCTTCCTCCATCTCTCTTTTGATAACTTTCCCTCTCTTTTTCTATCTTTCTCTTTCTCTTTCTCTCACTTTCCTTTTCTCCCACTCCATCTCTCTTACTCTCTTTCATGCTTTCTCCACTTCTCTATTGCCACCCCCCCCCCCCCTCCCCCTCTCTCTCCCTTCTTTCACCCCTTTTCTCATGTTCATCTCTATCACCCCATCTCTATCTTGTCACTGTCCTTCTCTTTTTCTCTCTATATTGCTTCCACTATGTCTCTCCCTATCCCCGGTTACTACCCTCAAACAGTCATACATGTATTGTATTATTCCTCTTTGATTTGTTTTAGTTTAAACCTATATCAATATATAATGCTAACATTATTCTTGCAGTTTTAATAGACAACCATATATATGTGAGATATGCCCTTTGTGATTCACAATGATGGGGATGAATTCATTGATTTGTGATTTCTCTGCAGGCATTGTTGCTGTGTTGTTCTGTGGAGTCACCCAGGCTCATTATACCTATAATAATCTATCAGAGGAATCCAAGAGGAGAACAAAAGAGGTAATTATATTTAAATATATTTTGGAAAAATTGATTAGTTTCCTATTTCCGCATCAGCAGTGCCAGGTAATTCAAATGTCTTTTCATTATATATGCAAGTATATTGTTGTTTGTCAGTGGTTCGGGGCCATATTCATGAATCTTTACTTTAGCCTACAGTAGTTAGTTGTTCAAGTGCAATCAGGTACATGCATTTTTAGTAAGTAACGAGACTAGTGAAGTGTCGTGAATACGGCTACTGATTTTTAGCAATCAGATTATCATCTGAAACTAATCTGCACTAGATATATGTCCATCTTTTGCTTGTGTTCTGATATATTAGCGTTTACATTGTCATCTGAAACTGATCCGCACTCAATTTATGTCCATCCATTACAAGGGTTTGTTTATCACATGCTTCCAAATGTGCTTTTTTTCTCTCTCTCCATATTCTCCTCTACATAATTGTGTCTGATTAGGCATTTGAGCTGTTAAATTTCCTGGCAGAGAACTTCATCTTCTCCTACATGGGTCTGTCAGTGTTCAACCACTCCAACAAGCAGTTCAGTGTGGGCTTCACAGGAGCAGCATTTGTATCCTTTTGACACACAGTCACACCAAACAACCTTCCCTCTGAAAGCCTTGGGTGAGGCTAAGCTCTGGCTTTGGCACTGGTGCTGGTCGTTTTGCAGCCAACCGGAAAAAATGAGGCCTCGTATTAATGATGAAAACATAACCATCATGTCTGACACCTTGTAGAGCCGAGGCCTGTCACTAGTCTCAAAACTCAACTTCTTCAAGCAACTTCTTTCTCTATCACTACATATGGGAGTGAATCTTGGGCCATGGCAAAGTATGAAAGGAAAAAAGGAGACGCATCTAAAAATCAGGGTTTCCTGGGAAGACACAAGAACAAATCAATAGGTCTTTGAGAAATTGGTACAAAAATTAGAATTAGAAGAGGAGGAAAAATGGAAAGAAAAATGAAATTCTTTGGCCAAATCGTGCCAAAAAAATGGTGATGTGGAGAACCAAATATTACAGGGAACCTTTAAGGGTAAAGAAGGTATAGGATGTACCAAGCAGACAGTTTTAAATTAAAATGCACGCTGTTACAAATACTTTATGCCACAATTTTTTTAACAATTGTTTTTACAGGTCACCCATTTTCAAGATTAGTCAAATGATTTATCCCCTATTTTGATCATATTTTGATTCCTGCATGACTAAGGTATGAGATGATATTATGATAACTTTTTCGTGCAAGTATCTGAAAGGATCCGCTGCGCATTGTCCTTAACAACTCCTCTACACAGCTGGGTATCATTTTGGGGAGATTGCTGAATGTCTATCCACTCTCGTTTCTACTTAATCTGGGACGGAAGGAGAAGATTCCCTGGAATGTACAACACATGCTCTTCTTTTCTGGTAAGTCACCAGTTGAAGGGAATAAAATCAGTAAAAACCAGCAGCTTAAAACAAAAATATTTAATCTAACATACTTTCCAGTGATAAAAGTGTGTTTCAAAAAATACATTTTCAGGGAAATTTTCACCAAACATTATTATCATTATTACATTTTCAAGTGTTGTAAAAATATAAAAAAATCCACCTCTCCTCTTTTCACTCGTTCTTCACCCCAAAAGTGGGTCAAACATCCTAAAAAAAACACAACCTGATGGAGTTACCAAAAGTTTTACTATTTTCTAAATAGTATACAAATATTTCATGACCATGAGGGATCTTGTGGAATCTATTTGCACCGAGGTGAAGTGGAGGGCGTGCGGTACTATTTTTTTCGAGACCTTATAATATAGTGCCCATGCTCTAAGCTCCGAACACAGGAGCCCGATTCTGATGTTATTTCCTGTGGCTTGAGCACACCAACGGAAATTCAAGTTGCCCCTCGGCTGCAACACCGCGGGAGTTCCGGGGGAAAGAAATGTATCGTGTAGATTTTGCATGTCGCGCATTTACCTGGGATGAATCGATGAAAATTGTATCGATCACCGATAGCCCGGATATCGATAGTCCAGAGGGAAAGTAAAGACTATTTTTGACATGACGTCACGAAATAGTACTTTTCTTCCCTCTGAGCTCTCTTCCTTCAAATAGTTAATCTATTTGTGGTCATGTGACACACTTTCAACCAATCAATGAATTGGAATATATTAATGAGGGATATAATATTCATTAGGACACTCTCACCATAGAAATATTCAAGAATATTTATGGACTTTTTCTCGTACAAATATAGGTTTAAGAGGAGCCATTGCTTTTGCCTTGGCAATACGAAACAAGGCCACGTACGGGCAGGAGTTGATCCTCACCTCGACGCTCATTATTGTCCTCGTCACGGTGGTTGTATGTGGCGGACTCACAACGCAGATGCTTGCGTGGCTCAAGATTCGAGTCGGCGTCACGGAGGATGACAGCAACCAAAACGCTTTCCACGCTGGATCGGTGAGTTAACCCTTCACGTCCTAGACAAACTACTGGGGTGGTGGTCTGAAAGAAAATTAAGTCCATAACTGTATTAACTACAAACAGTCAGCACCAATCATCAAATCAATGTTTATAATTGTAAGGGATCTTAGTCAAAACTTAGGAGCATTTTTAGAATTCCACCCCTGCTTTTTGTGTATTTACTGTGCAAAAATGCATGAATGGCACATTAAGAATTTCACGCCATATCATGTTGCTCTGCATTAATTTGGTATCTAACATAGTGATGTGTTCACACGCGGCATACACATAACAAAACCATTAAACTCCCCTATATAATTTCCAATCAAAATGTCTCAGATGTGCTATTGCTTTGTGTGATTATTGTTCATTACCTGTACTAAAATGCATCAATGACACATATTTTGTTGCTCTGGATTAATGTGGTATCCGTTGTGTGGACTTTTCCCGCATAGCACAAACAAACAAAAGTATTTGAAGCTTCCAGAATATTTCCAACCAGGAGACATAAAGCTTTACAAATATGAAACAATTGTATGGCTAGTTGACAAGGAATTTAAGTAATTTGTTTTATGTTTGATTCTTTCAACAAGTGCAAATTATGCATGTTTGACTATTTAAGAATACATGTGAAATCTATCAAAATATCTTTTAAAATTTGTAGTTCAATTCTGAACTATTTCTTGAATTCCCATGAACTTGATTTCCACAAAAATTCTTCAACATCATTTGTCAAGGGAAAAAAGGAATCATTCTTTAGTTCTTTACTTATTGCTGTGCGGCTATTTATCTATTTCCCCTATTGGATCATGCCATGTATCATGAATGAACACAAAACATATTTCTGAATTCCCCAAACCTTCATTTCCACAAAAAAATATTCTACATTATTTGTTAAGAGAGAAAAAAAGTAATTAATAAGTTCTTTTCTCATTGATGTGCTGCTATTTACGTGGTTTTCGCTATTGATTCATGCCATGTCTCATGAATGAATTGTATGCTGTGGATGACTTACAGAGCATCTTCTTTCTTTATTTCCCATCAATTCTCTCCTTTCTCTCCTTTTTCTCCTCTCTTGCTTCCTTCATGTTTTTTTTTTGTTTTGTTAAATACCTTTCATTCAATGGCATGCTATTTGTTTTCCCCTTTGTGATGGTTTTAAGTTACGGTCTTTTTCAATATTGGTTTTGTTTTGTTTTCTATATTGTATTTATTATTATTATTATTATGATTTTTATCATTCTTTCACATGATTTTCACTTTTTTAAAAAAAAATTGACTTTGATTTGTGCTCATCATCTATATCACTTAATTACCTACCCTCTCATTTTCTGGGAAAATTGTCATTATTTGCTTTATCATTTCTCTTTTTTCCATTTCTTTGCATTAACTTGCATCCCTTGTTTACCTATTGATGAGGTGTTGCTTATTCATGTGCGGCCTTCTGTATTTCTATTCCCTTTCCAACTTCCTTTTCATATTAATATTCTGCCATCATGCTACAATATCTTTTCCCCTATATAAACTTGATTTCATGCATTGCTTTCTTCATTTCTTACATTAAAACTTTCAAACCTAACTGCTATGTTTTATTGTACTCCCACAAATTCTGTCTCTTCTTCAAATTCTCTGTACTTTTCAAATTGTGCAATGTTACACACATTTTTAAACAAAATGTCTGTTCCTTTCAAATATGCTCTTTGAAAATATTCCTCAAAATTCTTCCATGTGTCTCTTCCTCAAATTCTTTGTGCCCTTCAAATTGTGCAATGTCACATAAATTTGTAAACAAAACATCTGTTCCTTTCTTATATGCTCTTTGAAAACGTTCCTCAAAATTCTTCCGTAACACCTCTTTCTCTTTCCATTCTATTATTCCTATCCCTGATGCATCAAAAACTATCACATTCAAAATACTCATGCTATGTAACTTTTGACCCTTTGTCCGAAAACAAATGTGAAATTGGATTCCAAATAATGCCCTTTCTGGTTTATTTTTGTTTTCCCTTGTATCAAATCTGCATGGACTGTTCTCTGTCTCATTCAATACAATAAAATCCATTCCATCCCTCGTCATTTTGATTGCCCATGTCTGTATTGATTTACCTTCATCCTCCTTTCCCATGCCCCTAAATAACAATAACCATGGCAACTTATAACCCCCTCCCCACCTCTGTTTTTTACTTGATTCAAACCCACCATCATTTTGGCCAATTCCACCCATCTGTTGAATTTCCTTTTTTTTTTCTTTTGAAATCTTCATGTTTGCGTGCTTAACTTCATGAACTGTTCCTAACTTTTTTTCTTTCTTTTTTGTCCCTGTATTTTGTTTGGTGTTCATGGACCCTGGTCAACAACCCATCCCCCCCCTCCCACACCACCACACCCCTTCCATCCCCTCCGTCCCCCCTTCAATGCCATTGCTCTTCTTCAATTCACCCTCCTAAACAAATAAAAACAAAACACCTTGCTCTATTCTCTTTCCATCTGTCCCTCTTCATTTGCCCCTCCAACCCCACCTTCTTTCTCCAACCAACTAATATCCTCATCCTCATCCTATCCATACATTCTTTATGTCTTTAATAAACGATGCATTTTGTTTCTGAATTTTCCGCTGCCTTGCGTTGTGCTGAGCTTTTTATCCTCCCTTAATCCTCTACCCATCCCCTAACCTTCCCCATCCCCCCTACCCAAATGATATCTTTATCCAATCTATACCTTCCTCATGTTCAAAAAATATATTTAAAAAATGTTTCTAAAATTACCCGGCCTTGCGTTGTGTTGAGCTTTTGACCCTCTTTTAACCCATCACCTCTGTCCTCCCCTTCCCCTTTCCCTTCCCCTTCCCCACCCCAACTAACATCCTCATCCAATCCATACCTTCCTCCTGTGTTAAACAAAAACAATGCATTTTGTTTCTAAAAATCGCTCGGCTTGGTTTGACATTAATAGTCCATGGCCTATTCGCAGATCTCTGACCAGGAGAGTCGCCTGAAGCGGAGAAAGCAACAAGCCTGGGTCGTCAGAAGGTGGTACGACTTTGACTACAGGTACGTGCTGCCATATTCCTCACAGCGATTCTCCATATCGAATTATATAAAGAAAAAACAAAAGTCGTCCCATGATGCACCGCAGCATACATTCAAATTTTTTTTACAGTCATGTCCATTTCTGGTTTATTATACTAGTGTCTGAGACAGGAAGCGGACATGACTGACAAAAGATATTGAGATGACCCTGCGCGGTGATTATGGAATGACTTTACCATGTATGCAGTATGGAGGATAGGCCATTTTTGTAATTCACTACTCCCCTCCTGCTGCAAAGTGATGTCTTATTACGTCACCTGTGTGGACTGTTCTGTGAATTGGACGCACCTCGGACAAGCTTTGGGGCTACCATCATTAACGTATGTTAACGATGATGATGATGATGCCTGAAATTTGCATACAAGTACCAAAAAACGAAAATGGTCTATTGCACATGAATTGTCTTTCTTAACATTGATATTGTAGCAATTGGACAATTCCAGTTTTTGTAAAAAAAAAAAAAAAAAAAAAAAAATTAGAAGATGATTTAATGAAGATGTGTTAATTGCATTTCAAGATTAAGTGGAATGAATTCATCCTACACTTGTTTTTGTTGTTGGGTTGATGGTGGTCTTTAATCTTATATTTTTATTTGTGATGTTGTTGTCAGGTACTTGAAGCCTATCTTTACCAAGAAGGGAGCAGATCTGAGAGAAAACGTGCCAACATGCTGCCTGCCTCTAGCAGTGTGCCTCACAGTACAGGTTGGTGTGCGATACTTCTCTTCCTCTCCCTTTCTCTCTCTCTCTTTCTCTCTCTCTCTCTCTCTCTCTCCTTCTTATTCTTACTCTCGCATTCTCTCTTTGTCTCTCTCTCTATCTTTTTCTTAGTCTCTAACTCTCTTAATATATGTATCTCTCCCTCTCTTCACTCTCTCACTTTCTCTTACTTTCACTCTTTCTTACTCTCTGACCTCTTTATCTCTCTCTCACTCTCTCTCTATCTAATCTCTTTCTCTCTCTCTCTCTCTCTCTCTCTCTCTCTCTCTCTCTCTCTCTCTCTCTTCATCACTCTCTCTTACTATCTCTCACACTCTCTTACACTCTCACTTTCTCTTACTCTCTTAATCTCTTACTCTCTCTCTCTCTTTTCTACTTCTTTATCTTATTTTGTCACTCTTTGTCTCTTTCACTCTCTTGTGTTTTAATTATCTTTTTTTTGTTATATAACATTAACAAACAACTGTGAAATGTTCGTTCCATTTGAATCCAATTTAGTTCAATGCAAATTCAAAATTCAGAATATGATTTAGGTTCTACATTCTATTAAACATTGTAACAACCAACTGTTAATGTTCATTCCCTTTATTCCCCATCAGGATGATAATCCCAGCGGGGCGGAGGACAGCGATGACGACTTCATCCTCGAGGAGGACGAGAATGTGAGGTCCAGTGAGGGGGGCGGCGGGGGTGCGAGCAACGGCCCCTCTGACTCCACCACACCACGGACCGGGGAGGAGGACGTTGTCCTGGAGGGGGACCTAGGGCTTGGGGACCACCAGCTCAGGACCAGAGGTATCATTGGAACCAACGACCCCGCCCCTACAAGGGTATGATCCCAGGTGGTGGGGCACATTAAAGGGCCAGGGATGTCAGAAAAACGATTTGTAAGCTGAAAACTATTGATGTATAATGAAATATAGCAGGTAATAATTACTGCAAATCCATGGCAAAGTTTGATATCCTAACTAGACAAGTTAAATACTAACCTTGAGCAACATGCTAATGAATGCCAGGGTGACCCTGCCTTTATGAGTGTATGATACTAGGTGGGCAGGGCACATTAAGGGGGCAGGGATTGGGTAATCGGAAAATGAATTGTAAACTGACAACTATTGATGTACATTATAATATAGCATTTGATAAGTGCCAGGGGAAGCATTTAAGTAACAACCCTGCCCTGTCGAGATTATGATACCAGGTGGGCAGGATGCGTTTGAGGGGCAGGGATTTAGGTAAGCAGAAAAAGCATTGTAAGCTGAAAACTGTTGATGTTTATTGAAATATAGCATTTGATAAATGCCACGCCGATACCAGACGATATCAGATGGGCGGTGGCGCATTGAAGTGGCAGGGGGTGGGATGATTCGACTAAACAAATAGAATGGAATTAGCGTTGCTGTATGCTTGACCACAAGTTATTATCATGGGGAGTGAATGATAAATGTTATAGAAGGTAATGCAAGGACTGTTCAGACTAATAAATAGTCCTGTTTTGTTAACCTTTCTGCTGCGCTGTGCAAATCGTTTATCTACAGACTATCATTGTTAAAAATTGATGTTAAACTGAAATTCTTGTGATATGCAAACAATACTTTGTATGTGCGAACAGTGATGAGATGTGTGCTGTGTTTATCTCCCGATATATATTTGTCCGATATACATGTAAGCATAATCATTTCTTCATTTTGTCCAATTCTATCAAAAAATTGATAAATTATGTTTTATTGTGTGACCTCTCTGATCAATATATTACAATAATTATATTGCTACAATTGCATTTTGTGGTCCTTTGAAAAGAGTTATCATTATTTATGATCAAACCTCTTTCGAAATCGAGCAGCAGCTTGATATATGTATTTACTTTAAAATAAATAAAGCTTAGTACGCGTATCAACAAAATGTTGTCATTCGTAATTTAAAAAGAAGGATTTTGATTAAGCAGCATATGTTGCAATTGATTTGATCTTGCAATCACCAAAGTATGATCACGTAAACCAAATACGAAAAGAGATGTACATATGCTCAATCAGAAATATTACTGTGAAAATAAAATTTCCATGTCCTTGATTGTAAAAAAAAAACTTCTTGAGGCTGTTTGAATATGTGAGCTAGTTGGCCTCGTAACCTTTTCTTAAAATGAAGGAAGGTGAAAAGTTAAGATCCATGTGGTCATGTTCACGATATAAATGATTCTCTCTTGGAGAGGATATATGGTTTTCTGACCATTTTCTCTATCATTTGATTGTGAAATATATTCGTTTTATGACATACCAGTATAGAAAACTTGCCATGGGTATCATTTTCTGTATTCTTGTTAATATATATGCAGTTATAACAAAATATTATTTTTTCAGTAAAATTGAAGTGTAACTATTGGATTTGATCACCTGTGAATTGTTCCAAAGAACAATTACAATACATGTACTGCTTAGTAAATTCATAGTGTGTTCATGGACTTTGTCCATTAAGACCTCGAATGACATTTTCTGATTCATTCGAGAAGCTTGTGAGATAATATTCATTCTCTTGATATACTCAGTGCCAAGTCAAAGTTGCAAGTCGAAGCACGTTTGCATAGATTAACCAATAGGATTTTGCTTTTGTGCAATTCAAAACTTGTGCCGAGATCTGAACAATGACGAGATGAAGTTTTTTTGCACTCAACCAACAAAAATGGAATTCTAAGTTGTTCTTTGCCCGTTTTAAAGCTTGTCCTTTAGAAATATTTCCTTTTTAATATTTCAATTTTGAAATGGCTTAATCTTTTTTTTCACCGTGGAGAAAAATGGGAATATTTATGCACTCTTTTTTTTCTTCTCAGATACCGATACTTCAGTTGTGTTTAGAGGATGAATGTTTGTCTAGTATGATACATTAATGCATTTGTTTACTTGTACCTTTGTGAGAAGTTTGACAGTTTTCCATTTGTTTCGAACCAATCGTACTACTTCATTATATGCAAGATAAGCATTGCTTTCAAAAAAAATGTACGTGCTCCTTTTGATGAATGTTTTGAATATTATGATTAGAGTGATTATTTTCAAAAGTGTGCATGGAATGTTTTGTTGTTTTTTCAATAAACTTGTGAAAAATCAATCTTTTTTTTAAATGGTAAAAATCAGAGAATAATACATGTATATACACCTTGTTTAGCTTATGCAAACCAAGTACTGTTCAATGATGAATATATTGAACGTTGATTCCATGTGGTAGCTATATGGGTTACAGTGTAGGCTAAATTCTTTAAATTGTTTATTAGATACTCAATGTAGATGAAAAGATTTTTTGAAGTGACTTGCTAGGAATACAGTAATTTTCTTGTCCTATATGTATACGTTATGTAATGTTGGTGGGTCTAAATCTCGCATGGTATGGTCCTATTTGGATTGTGAGCAATCTTTGGCTTTGCATCACTACATCATACAATTGCAGTAATTTGCTGTAATGGGCCATTCGTCATGTAAGATGCAGAGAAACAATATTTCATTTTAACTTTTTGGATTGCTCTGTGACACAATTTTCTCTCTTTAAAAACTTTGTTTACAACTATATTAGGGCATCAGTGGAATAAAGACACAAAACAGTAAAACTGTATGTGATCTTGTGATTGTTGCGATGTGCCATATCTTTAATAAGAAGCCATGCATTTTGTCACTTATTATTCAATGGAACAAATCTTAAATTCTCAACATTGTATCCTTAACTCTTAACCTGCCGCTTTCGCATTTTTGCGCCTACGGGGTAACGTGCCGCTGTCGCAAATTTGCGACCAAACTGTGATAGAGAAAAACCTCTGGCACAGAGGGGTTTTACCCCCGGCAAGTTAAAAAAAGAATGACAATTAAATACAATACTGTACTGATAAACACATTGCTTAATAGCTGTGCTGAAAGAACTATAGTGGCTAAGGCAGTGTAATTTGAGATGCTCTTTACTCTACATAAGTTCTCTGATGCTGCGCTTGAAACTTACAGAAAGATCCTATAATTATGCGATGCGAAATGTGCCAAACACGATTGTGGAGTAGTAGCATGGAATTTAAATAATGGCAGTAGAATTACTATGTGGAATTAAGCCCATTGTAAGCTGGTAAAATCACTGAATGTACATGTTCATGTATGGTGTGAAATCATATAGCAATGCTTAATTGACTTTGCATACATTACATACAAAGCAAAATGAGATTTCAAGGCCTGAAATTTCCCATGTGGTTCCTTCAAATCTTACCACACTTCATGTATGGATCCATAGCAGAGAGTTTTGGGCGGGTTCTCTCCAAGACTTGTACCATTGAGCATGACAGGATAAGACCCTAATAAAGAGTTTCTCTGAACAGAAACATTCAATTTAAGATACACAAATAAGAGAAGATTGAAGAAAATTGGGTAAATAATGGAGGAATTCTTACCGATGACTCATGTGAGGACATGCATGCATCCTTTTTTCATCTTTGTTTAATGAGTATTGATTTAGCTTCATATTTCTTTGAATATCATATTTTGTTGTTCTTTCATGAAAAAAACATAAGTTCTTTTTGAGAAAAGTCAGAACTAACATAATGCATGTTTTTACCCCAAACTCTTACTTGTCTACTTCCTTTTTTGCTTTTTGAAATTAACCCTTCCTGTTGCCAGATAACATTCTGCTCAATGGGGTACTATTGGTGACAAAATGCACACCTGGCTCACAAACAGTTCAACTTTCCATGAAGGATTTTCTGCCTGTAAGGTTGCATTTGATGCTAAGAAATATACAGTGTATGTCTACTATCACTTCATAGAGGTTTGTTCACATGTAAGGGGTTTACTGGTGTGTTCACACACGCAGCTTGTGACTCAAGCTATATTCTCGCCATGGTTACACAATGCCATTGTTAACTGTAGCAATATACCATTTTCTTACGTATGCAAATTTTATGCACGTCTTACATACAATACATTACTCATAGTTAAAGGGAATACACTGTACTGGAAGACAAAAAGCCTTCAAAAGGGTGATCGTGACCAATCTTCTTACCAGTGGTCTTAAATTCATGTATTGTCCATATTAGAAACTTGCTTGAAGGATTTTTGTCTTCCCAGTACAGTATATTTCCTTTAACTCAAAGCTTGTCTGAGGTTTGTCTAAGGAGCAACCAGTAAAAGATTCAGACTGCATTCCTCCCATTAAAGATGAATCACCAGATACAGTTGATTGTTAAAACGCATTACTGCACAGTCAAAGTTGTGAATACAGTACAAAAATGACCTAATACTTAGATGGTCAATTACTTGCTTGTGGCAGGGAGGTGGAAAAAAAACCCAGAGATTAATTCCTTTATGGTAAGTGCCACTGGTAACCCACTTCGGTGTAAACAAACCGTTTAGGCCTTACCATATATTAATCATGTGTCTCTCTCTTGGTACCTGGTGAACTGGATTTGAAAGTAATCATAAGTCACTGCATGGTTAGCAGTACATTGCAGGTTCAAATCCTTCTAGTTCCAAGATTTTTGTCCGACTTGTTTTTCATTAATTTACAGGATGGAGCACGCTTTCCTTACCACTAGGTGTATGCCTTTTCAATATAGGAATAACTTTTGTTCAGCTGCATATTATTTGTAGTTAGATAAAATCAGATTTACTTCATTTTATGATATAGACCTGATGTAATATTCATCAATCATTTGAAATGTGGTGTACAGTGAAATGTTTTATATTTAGACGTATATGTTTAAGGTTCCTTGTAAATATATTTTGTATGGAGAGAGTATTAAGAGCCCAAGTGCTTTAGCCTGTCCAAGTTATGTCCAAAAGGAAATACTATTTTCAGTGAGTTTTGCTGTATTTGTTGTAATATTTCTTGCAATTTGAGTCCTAAATTGATGAATTGTATTTCTGCAATGTTTGTGGCAAAGTTGTGCATTGTCTACTATGAGATACATCCCATGCTTTGAGTACATAGCAGATTTCATGATTTGGTCAGTTGTTATATATTCTATACATTATATGTTTTTACATTGAGATATAGAGATTTGATGTTTATTTTGCGTTTAGATTCCTCCATTTTCAGATACTCCTATTTACAGTGAGGGTGCATTCAGGTGTTACAAAATACTGTGAGCATAAAATATGCAATTTGAAATGTGCGTTCAAACTTGATGATCTTATTGCCTTCTTTAACCTTTCACACTTCTGCACAAGTAATACACACAAATCCTGTATAGCAGCGGTCTTTCTGGCACAAAAAGTTTTCATTTGAAGGGACCAACCACTAATGAGGAATTTTAATTCACCAGTCTATAATATTTGACTCCCAACTTCAAATTCAGACTACTGTAATTGCAACTGAGTACAATGTTTCACAACTTTGAATGTCAGTGGGCTGTGTAAAGTGGCAACTCAAGAAATGTTTTCCAGCGAACCAATCAGAAGACACAGTACAGTGAGAAGTGCTCCTATTGGACAGAAAATAGATTTTAAAAAAGATGTTGGCATAGAGTCAGACCACACTAGAGTCTGCTCCTGTTTTAACAAGGTGTTCGAGCCGAGCACCTTGTTATAAAGAAATCTTGCTTTACCAAATACAGAACTGAAGGCATAGATTTACACGTGCATTGTTTGAAATTGGAACCAACCGGGAGAATTGCCTCCTTGTAACAAAAATGTTGATGTACCTGTGCTCGTTAAAACAGGAGTGGAATTTACTTCCACAGGCTGAAGTTAAGATCTTCATTTCTTTGTGCCCAGTGTATACGGGACCCTGTCTTAAAATGAGTTACGAGTACTTGTAACCTGACTTGCGATTGAAATCAATTATACCTCTCTACAGTAGAGATAAGGGATTGGACTTGCGATCAATTCAGGTCAATCGCAACTCTTCATGAGACAGAGGCTAGGTGCCCCTCAATGATAAAAAGTCATGTGGGGGCCCAGGGCACTTTAGGTCCCAACAATGACAAGAAGAGCCCAAAGAAATGGCCGAAGTACTCCTGTGAATATTTGATTTTTCTCGTAGGGTAAAATCATGGGCATACTACAAATTATTACTTTTTTCTATAACATACAAAACTAGCACCCATCAGCAGATGTAGTTGAAATGTTGAAATTAAATGACAGTTCATGACTATTAGACTCAGGACAATGAAAAGCAAACAAGGAGAATGTAACAGCTGAAATGTCGCAAACACACCTCAAAGTAGATTATGCACAATAGAAGTTAAATAAATGCTACGTGTTATACATGTAGTATTGATTCAGTAAGATATGCTTAACTATATGATCATGAATTCGTTATAAGCAAACATTCTACTTAACTTCAAAATAGAGTTTAAGACAAAGTCCATATGTGGCTGTATTGTTCCATCATATAGTGTTTTGGATTTGTTGTTTGCATTGAAAATACAGTTTCAATGCTTTAGTAGAAAAATATTGTTTTCCACTTTTACTGTCCAATATCTCAAAGAGGATGACAAGTAAATGAAAGAAATGTTTAAAAAGTATGTCTGGTTGTGCTCTTGCTCAAATAACTTGGATATGTGTTCAAAAGTTGCACCTTTTGTCGCTATATTTCCCCTATGTGAGGTCAATAAACTATATATGCATTATAAATAAGCACAATGGATGTGATGCGTATTATATGAGAGTGTGTGTGTGTGTGTGTGTGTGTGTGTGTGTGTGTGTGTGTGTGTGTGTGCGTGTGTGTGTTTCTCATCACTCTCGATTTCTTTCCATATCTTTGTCTCTCAAATTCTCTATCCCTCTTGAAACATTAATCGCGCTCCCTCTCTTTCTCTACCCATCTCTCTCTCAATCCTACTCTCCTAAAGTTCATTCTTTCCCTCCCCCTCTCTCTCCCCCTTCCCCCTCCCCCTCTCACTCTCCCCCCCCCCCCTCAATCTCTCCCCCTCCCCCCTCTCACTCTCATCCCCTCCCCCTCTCACTCTCTTCCCTTCCCCCCTCTCATTCTCCCCCTCTCAATCTCTTCCCCTTCCCCTCCCCCTCTCACTCTCTCCCCCTCCCCCCCTCTCACTCTCTCCCCCTCCCCCCTCTCTCCCCCTCCCATCCTCCCTATAACTCCTTCTCACTCTTTGAAATAATTTCCATTCGATTCAAGAAAAATTTATTGGTAACTTATAGCAGAGAGGTGTAAGGAATGGAGTCAGCACGAAGTGTAATTTATTCCTACAGCAGTCGTGTGCATTGATGTCACAATGGAATATTTTACGCGTTTGGCTCTTTGATCGAGGGAGATCCGCCGCCAAACAAGCATGACAAAATGTAGGATGCATTTTGAGGAATATATATTCTGTATGCGCAGAAGATTTCAGAACCACTACATGACCTGAAGTGCATGTGCAGTAGTATTACATCTTATAAAGATACGATTCTGTGAATTTCAGATTATATTGTTGCTTCGTTTTTGTGATAAAATGAGAATACTGTAGAAAACATGCCAGAGAAATGCCTCCATATCACACATTTCCAAATCATATTTCCTTAAAAATATCTTGTAAATCGTTTATTGAGTGTTTCATCTTTCATGGAAACAACCTCAATTTCGTGTGCGGAGGTGTCCGAAAAAGTTACGGACCAAATTCTTTCTACAATTTTTTCAAAGTTTCCCTTCGCTTACCCCAAAACTAATTCACAGTGTGTGTAAAAAGATCAGCAACGAGCTCCCAGCGAAGGCTGAACGGTTGGCATACTTCTCAAAACAGATTTTCTTTTGTTATTCAGAGGAAGGCACTACCTAATTAGAAATACAGCTAGTTGTTTAAAACACCTGAATGTCTTGGATTTTTATGAGGCGGCGGACCTCATAGATCAAAGGAAGTTTATCCGAGCGCAGTCCATCCATGATAGGTCCATGCTTATAGTAGCTGTGGTTGATTTACATTTTCATCATGTACAGTTGTCCTCAAAATTATTCATACCCCATTGAAAATAACAGTCTTTGTTAGATTCTTCCTTTGTAAAAGCTATTATGTTGGTACTTCCTGTGTATCTTTTGTCTTCTTGTTGCTATGCACAAATCCACATATGAGTTGGCTAAACTTCATTTGCATAATAATAGATAAGTCCAAAAGTTATTTTTCCCTCATGTTCAGAATTATTCATACCCCTGACAATACCTCAACAAAAATGTTCTTTCTTCATAGTATCCATTGTTTTCCTTTCCTGAGAATGTGTTAATCTTTGTCCTATAGTTATTTCAAGATGTTCCAATGGATTAAATACCTTTTTTGTTGACCAAATGTTAAACTATTGTCAAACACATAGCATCTTTCCATAAGACTTTAAATAGAGGAAACGTGTTCTGGTCATTCTCAGTTTCTGATCATCATGGCCAAGAAGAAGGAGCTCAGTGAGGACCTACGGCAACGTCTTGTGCGTGCCCACATTGAAGGAAAGGGTTATAAGGCCATTTCGAAGCAATATCATGTCCCTGTGGCAACCGTGCAGAGCATTATCAACAAGCACAAGAAGTTCAATAATGTTAAAAACCTCTGTGGGCGTGGCAGGAAGAGAAAGGTGTCCCCCAAACTTGCCAGGAAAATCTGCCGAGAGGTCAACAACAACCCCCGGACCACAACCAAGGCCCTACTTCGAACGCTTGACCAGGCAGGGACGAAGGTGTCACGGTCCACTATTGAGCGAGTCTTGCACAGAGGAGGTCTCCATGGACGTAGGCCTCGGAAGACCCCGCTGCTCATGAAGAAGCATCTGGAGGCTCGCCTAGCCTTTGCTAAAGGTCATCTAAAGCAAGATTCCAGCTTTTGGTCAACCATCCTGTGGTCTGATGAGACAAAGTTGGAGTTATTTGGCCATATGGATGTTGAATACGTCTGGAGGAAAAAAAGGAGAAGCATACACTCCAAAGAACACTGTGCCCACTGTCAAGCATGGTGGTGGAAACATAATGCTATGGGGATGCTTCTCTTCCAGTGGCACAGGCAACCTCGTCAAGGTCCAAGGAATCATGAGAAAGGAGGATTACATCACGATCCTTGATGAAGACGTGAAGGAATCCGCTGAGAAACTCCAGCTTGGCCCTAATTGGAAGGACCAGCAGGACAATGATCCAAAACATCCCGCCAAGGTAGTGAAGAAATGGTTCAAGGACAATGATGTCAACGTCCTCGAATGGCCAAGTCAGAGTCCTGACCTGAATCCAATTGAGAACTTGTGGCGAGACTTGAAGACCAGAGTGTTGGCTAGGAAACCAACCAACCTGTCCCAGCTTGAGGCTTTTGCCAAGGAAGAGTGGGCCAACATCCCCCAGAAGACATGCAGGAAGCTTGTGGACACGTACAAGAACCATCTAGAAGCAGTCATAAGAAACAAAGGCTATGCTATTGACTATTAAAGAAAGACATTGGACTCAGTAAACCTAGGGTATGAATAATTTTGAACATGGCATTTTTTGAAAATCCATGAATAAAATACCCCTGAAATGATGAATTTCTTGAATTGTGTATTGTTGTTATTCTTTCACATGTTGGTCACATATACTGTAACTGATATACACACTTGACAAAATGCATTCATTTCATCACAAAAATAAAAAATCATAAAAATTAACAAGGGTATGAATAATTTTGAGGACAACTGTACATGTACAGTTTTAAAACATTCGAATGGTTCAGTAGTAAGCATACCTTGAAAATAAGTATTTTTTGCTGTTTTCAGACAAACTATGATTGCAGCGAAAGTCGGCTGTGAAATATTGTGACTCTGTCAATTGTCAAATGAACTTAATTTCCAAGCAAGTCTTACACCTCAGTCCCACTCTATTTGGTGTGCATCTCCTTCTGGTATCCTTGATACTAAAACTTTAATTGCAGGGAAATTCAGCAGTGAAATATTGTGATCCTGTCATATGAACTTGACTTCTGAATAAGTCTTACACCTCAGTCCCACTCTATCACTTTGGTGTGCAATTCCTTCTACTTTCCTTGACACTAAAACTAATTGCAGGGGAAGTTGGCAGGGAAATATTGTGAATCTGTCCAATCAACTTGATCTCTAAATAAGTCCAACATCTTGGTCCTACTCTATTACTTTGGTGTGGAATTCCTGCTCTTCACCTTTACACTAAAACTATATTGCAGCCAAAGTCAGCAGAGAAAAATTGGGAATCTGTCCAATAAACTTGATCGCCAAATAAGTCCAACATCTTGGTCCTACTCTATTACTTTGGTGTGGAATTCCTGCTCTTTACCTTGACACTAAAATTATATTGCAGCGGAAGTCAGCAGAGAAATATTGCGAATCTGTCCAATAAACTTGATCGCCAAATAAGTCCAACATCTTGGTCCTACTCTATTACTTTGGTGTGGAATTCCTGCTCTTAACCTTGACACCAGTGTTGTAGTCAAGACCAGACCATCCGAGACCAAGATCAAGACCAAGACCAAACACCCCGAGACCAAGATCAAGAACCAAAAAATTCGTTCAAGATCAAGAACAGAGGTCCGAGACCAAGAACAACAAATTACGAGATCAAGACCAAGACCAAGACCACTCACCAGTATTTAAATTTCTACTAGTTTTGAGGAAACACGCGTTATTTGTGGACTATGGTTATGAGTATAAACTGTCTAATACTTGCACAACTTGCACAACATGAGCAGTCTGTAATATTCTTCTATATGGCTGAATTAAATGAAAAAAATGTTTTAAAAAAGTTATACTTTCAATGTGCTTTTTCAATCACTTCACAGGCATGCTCAAAGTTAAATGCACAATACAAGTCAGTAGCTAGTAGTTTAGCAACAAACTGCACAAAGGATCCAGGATCGTGATAATATGTATGATGGGGAAAAATACTTCTTTATTTCTGCATGAACATATTTGCCTGAGTTACTGAAAAACATATCAAATACTGTGATTTTTTTTTAATTATGACAAAGGCACAAGGCATACAAAATGAACACAACTTCTTTCAAGAATGATGATTGTTTTCCGAAATATATTCAAGTCATTCGTTTTTCTCTATAAACACATACACATGACTTGAGTTACTTAATACTTATATATTCTTCTTATATACTTCTTTATTTCTGCATGAACATATTTCCCTGAGCTCCTGAAAAACATCAAATACTGTGAAGTTTTTTATAATAATGCCAAAGGCACAAGGCATACAAAATAAACACAACTTCATTTCAAGAATGATTGTTTTCCGAAATATATTCGTCATTCGTTTTTCTCTATAAACACATACACATGACTTGAGTTACTTATATATTCTTCTTATATACTTCTTTATTTCTGCATGAACATATTTGCCTGAGCTCCTGAAAAAAGTATCGAATACAGTGAAGTTTTTTTTAATAATGCCAAAGACACAAGGCATACAAAATAAACACAACTTCATTTCAAGAATGATGATTGTTTTCCGAAACAGATTCGGAAAACATTCGTTTTTCTCTACAAACACATACACGTTACTTATATATAGGTCAGGCAAATTGAGTATTGGTCAAACTTTATCTTAGTAACCAAAACCTGCACCATTATGATATAAATGAATAATTATAACTCCACCATTTTCGAGATGTATACACTAATACAATGTAAAAACCCTGTCATTATTCAAAAAGACCTGTGACAACTTGAGGGCATTCTCTATAGACTTATTGGTTTTAGCAATTTTTCATACGAAATTGTGCAATTCCTATTTTGTTAAAATAATTACTGAATAGGGATATTATCAAGAACTATTCAAAAACTTACTTTGATTTTTAAAAGTAATCTATTATGCATTTCTTGCATTATCTAAAAAGTCGCCTGGCCAGGCGACTTATTAAAAATATTTTTTAACTATAAGAGCATTTGAGAGAGAATTATTCTGCCACACATTTCATTTAATTAACTTTCAATAGGAATTAAAAACCAATCAACTTAGTGACAAGGGGCATTTCGGAAATTACCAATACTCAACCATCCCTATTACAAATTAATGCAACGATAGATGCAGCGCACTAGAATAATTCTTTTGATGCAATTCAGCATAATTCTACCATAATTTTGGGGAATTGTTGATACCCAAAATCTAGCATAATTTAGAAATAAATTTTGTTGTAGAATTTAGAAACACAAGCCTTCAAAGGGGACCTTTGCTATACACACTTTGTCTTTGCCATTTAGCTTTTTTTTCTGTCTGTACAACTGAAGACGGCTATCTATCAGTATCAGTTCTTTAATTTAGCATGAGTTTTTCTTCTTCCGGTAGAAACAAGTGAAGACACTGCCATGATTTAGTATACAATTAAATTTTAGCATGATTATTGTTTTGTTTTTTGTATGGTAAAACTTGTAAAACTTTTTAGTCGTCCCAGCGGCACACATTTTGGAATTATTTCAACATAATTTAGTAATTTTTGCAGCTCCATGTCGTCTTTTCATTTGGCGTAATTAAGACATAGTGTTGGCTCCTCTAGTAATTTTTTTCTTTACGCTATTCGCACTAGCGAGCTTCGTGCCAAAAACATAAACAATACTCTATCTCGGCCGGGAGGGGGGACTCTCATACTCTGTCAGTCTCACACATGTATTGTATGCGATCACGCGTGCTATATTATGCAGTGATCGGGCAGGGGCCGGGCCGGGTCGGCGGCAGGCTTGCACAGTATAGTAGGGATGATTGTAACTCCAAATTGTATGCGTTCCGACCAAGGAGAGTGATGTATCGTATCTCCTTTCTCCGACATGCATTATCAGTATGATTTATGTGTAATATCATAATTTTAGTAGCTGGTCTCGAGCTGGTCTCGACGTAAAATCCGAGACCAGAAAGGCTCAAGACCAAGAACAAGACCAAGACCAGAGGGTTCGAGACCGAGATCAAGACCAAGAAAAAAAATCCTGATCTCGAGACTGGTCTCGAGACCAAGACCAGTCTCGAGAACTACAACACTGCTTGACACTAAAACTATATTGCAGCGGAAGTCAGCAGAGAAATATTGCGAATCTGTCCAATGAACTTGATCTCCAAATAAGTCTTAAACCTCAGTCCCACTCTATCACTTTGGTGTAGGAGTCCTGTAGCATTCCTTGACATTGAAAGTAGGTCCATGGCCAGGCACAATGATGTCGGCCAGCTCTAGAATCTTTCTGCGGTTTTGTTCCTGAGTGTTTGGATCTTCGCTACAATCCTTCCAGAGGGACGCCTCATCTAGGTCTGCCTCGCTCTCAAAGAGATCTCCTGTTCAAAGTAAGAGGAATATGGAAATGGAACCCTAATAGTTTATTTTTCATGAGAGTACTGTGGGTAAAAAGAAAGTAGAGAAACAAACAAGCAAGGTTTCTACGGGAAATCATTAGTTGATTTTCATTTTTAACATGATACTTTATGAGCTGATATTTTTTCATGAGAGTACTGTAGGTAAAAAGAAAGCAGAGAAACAAACAAGCAAGGTTTCCAAGGTAAATCATTAATTGATTTTCATTTTTAACATAATACCCTATGGGCCCTGTTGCATAAAACTTACCATTTATGGCAACTTTGCTATCAATGGCAACTTCTATGGCAACCTTGAATTTGATTGGCTGTTGAGCAATGTTACCATGGTAGTTACCATTGATAATGGAGTTACTATCAATGGTAACTTTTATGCAATGGGGCCATGAGCTGATATTTTTGCAAGGGTTTATTTTTTTGCAAATCACTGCAGGGAGGCAAATTTAAAAACACACAAAAATATTGCCACAACGATGCTAATCACTAAGCATGTGCACCTTACATGTATGTTGCTCCGTACGTGCATACAGAAGTGCTGTACATCTAATGCTGGTATCTTATATACTACACGCAGTGCCATGCGGTCGCATGCTAGAGCATGGCATTGTAGCGCACAACCGAGCGTCACTATAACATTTGTAAGTACAGTTTCTTTTCTCCCATTTGTATGTGTACGTATCTCATGCGTATCTCAGGCCAGGGAGCATTGTATGCATATCACAGCGCGAACGTGTCACTCGCGAAAATGTCTGAAATCCCTTCATTCGCGAAAATATAGGCTTATACAGTGTATCATTATGAGATGCAATTTCATTCATGGAAATATTTGTCAGAAATGTTTTCCATGGATTTTGCATCAATAGGTTCATGCAAAAGAAACTTTATCTTAATTATAAAGAGAAAAGACTGTGACAGATGCATAATTTCTTTGTCACATTTCTCACTTGCCTGCGATCACAATTGTCTTTTTGCATCTGACAACAAGGCTGACATCATTGTGGGTGTGGCCTGGAGTTGGCATGACAACCAGACCTGTCTCTATCTCATACTCTTCACCCTTGGAGAGAAAATAGATATAAACAAAATTGAATAACTCACTTATATACAAGCAGAAGGAGGTATTTGTGACAACTAAAAGATTTTTTTTCTTCATACAGTAGCTGTAAACATTATTAGGTATAGTTTGTCTCCTACAGTCTTATGTGCCAGAAAGACGTGTAACTAGTACATGTAGTTTTGCTATACATTTATAAAGCTCGTTTTTTTGCAAAAATCTGGTTATAAGATCATATTTTTGCCTCACAGCACCCTTCCCTACCCTCATACTCTTCTAGACTGGAACTTAAGACTTACATGTTTAAGCTGTGAATTCATCAAAGTAACCATGAAACTGACAAAAATTGCTGTCCAAAAATGGTGGGATACTTACATCAGCAAAGCTGTGAGATGTATAGAGATCCCCTTTGCAGATATCCCATCCCACGATGTGCGTAGCGTCAGGGAAGAGATTGAGATTACCAACGTGATCAGAGTGGCCGTGAGTACAGACGACATAGTCAACATCATCCAGACTCACTCTCAGAGCAGAGAGAGCTGTGTAGATTAAATGTAAGATGGCAATCAACCAATGCAAACAGTAATTCAGATATTATTTTCGCAGCCTAGTATTCGCGGGATGTTATTTTCGTGCACAAGAAATACGGCTCACTACAAATTAACCCACCCAATGCATTAAAATCATCGACAAAGCTCTAAACAAAGCATTGCAATCAACATCTAAAGCTCTATTTAACATTTGGTATTTTGTGCTACAATTAAGGTCAGGTTTAAGTTTTGAGTTTAAGGTTAATTTCAAGCTTGTATTTAATTTGAGTTAGCAATGTGGACTTATTTACTCTACATTGAACATTAAAACATTGAACAATATCTCACCATCAATGAGATATTTCTTGTCCTGTGGGCCGCCTGTATCCACCAGGACTTTGTGTCGTCTGGTCTGCACCAAGGTGATGCTCCCATCAGCATGGAAACAAGCTGGGTTTGTGGCATCTGGCAGGCAGTATCCTTCCTTCAGTACAGTGACCTTGTAAACAATTGTGAAAACGTTATTTTTTTTCTCCATTATTAACCATGCATGGGATTGAACAGTGCTAGATTTATAGTCCAAGGACTTCACCCAGCTGATCCAAGTTTACCATTTATGACCGTAAATTTTATCACAGGCCCTGTCTTATAAAGATCAAGTTGCGATTGATTGATCTGAATGGATCGCCAGTCCAATCTTCTACCACTAATGTATGGAGTTACGATTGATATTAATCGCAAATCCAGTTGTGATCAATTGCAATTTTTATGAGACAGGGCCCTGGATCAGCTGGATCCATCCACATAAAAAAGTGTAGTGGCAACTACAGGCATTCCTTCAAGTTCAAGAGAGTAGGCTCTAAGTTTCTTATTACTTCCCCCCCCCCCCCACAACAACAAGAAAAGTCATAACCCCTTTTTACTCAACCCCCATCAAAATACTTGCCCTCTTGAATAGAGCTGTAAATGAATAGGTTTAGTTTTAGTGACAGGTATGCAACTCTCCAAGATTCAATCTTTTATGTAACTACATACTTAACAGGAATAACTGTCTCATTCAGGGAATTCTTTAATCAAAATTTTATTTTTTGACATACCCCCAAGAAAGGAGGACCCAGATGCAATCTCAGCGGATCCTGAATTTTTGCTGTAACTTCAATACTTACTAACCAGTAACTTAATTCTTACCTGAAAGCGATCACTTTCATACACCAAAGACATTACGGATGTCAGAATCTAAGTTCCACTGCAAGTTATGACAAGTTGAAGTCCTCTTCTCCGTGTCAGCTTGCCGTCTCGACGTCTCTGCTGCTACACTCAACCATTGAGTTTCCATTCACTCTGTCACAGGCTCGGTAAACACTGCCCTCCCACACCGAATACAATAGATGGGACCGTTACATACAAGTTTCCACTGTCGATATTTAGCAAATGCATTGCTTCCAAAATGAAGACAGTTTAATTAAAACAAAAATGAAAGTTTGCAGAAGCTACATTGTTTGCAACAGATGGAACGGTCAGTTACCAAAATAAAGTACTGAGACCCACAAATCTGATGATTTACCACACTAACAACAAGACGCACCATACGCCGGTACCGGTACTAGTAGTCTTTACTCAAGAACAATGGAACAATTTATTTCAAGTCGGGTCAATTAAGTTTTGGAGAACTTCTAGGTGTAAGAGACCAAGGGGACCCCATGTTAATTTGAAAAACACAGGAAATTAGGTATTTTCCTGAAATATAGGAGTTAGCTCAACAAAAAGAAATATGAAAAGTATTTTTAAAAAGGATGAATGTATGTGGGTCTGTCTCTCTCTCTCTCTCTCTCTCTCTCTCTCTCTCTCTCTCTCTCTCTCTCTCATATTATGTCTTTCTCGCCACTCTCAATCATTCCATATAATACTCTCCCTTTCTTTCTCTGCCCTCCTAACCCCCCTCCCTCTCTCTCTTAATCTCCATCTTTCTCTCCCCTCTCTCTTTAGTTGCCCCTCCCCCATCCCACTTTCTTTCTCTCTCCTTTTTCTATACTCATTAGATATATTGCTCTTCCTTTTTCTATGCCCCCCCCCCCTTTCTCTCTCCCCACTCTCTATACCTCTCTTTAGTTGCCCCTCCCCAACTCCCCTTTCTTTCTCTCTCCTCTCTCTATACTCATTAGATAAATTGCTCTTCTTCCCTTTCTATGTGCCTTCCCTCTCCCCCCCCCCCCTTCTCTCTCTCTCTCTCTCTCTCTCTCTCTCTCTCTCTCTCTCTCTCTCTCTCTCTCCTCTCTCTCTCTCTCTCTCTCTCTCTCTATCTCTCTCTCTCTCTCCCTCATATTCTGTCTTTCTCGCCACTCTCAATCATTCCATATAATACTCTCCCTTTCTTTCTCTGCCCTCCTAACCCCCCTCCCTCTCTCTCTTAATCTCCATCTTTCTCTCCCCTCTCTCTTTAGTTGCCCCTCCCCCATCCCACTTTCTTTCTCTCTCCTTTTTCTATACTCATTAGATATATTGCTCTTCCTTTTTCTATGCCCCCCCCCCCCTTTCTCTCTCCCCACTCTCTATACCTCTCTTTAGTTGCCCCTCCCCAATTCCCCTTTCTTTCTCTCTCCTCTCTCTATACTCATTAGATAAATTGCTCTTCTTCCCTATGTGCCTTCCCTCTCCCCTCTCTCTCTCTCTCTCTCTCTCTCTCTCTCTCTCTCTCTCTGTCTCTCTCTCTCTTTCTTTCTTTCTCTTTCTCACTCTCTCTCTCCCGCTCTCTATATCTCTCTCTCCAGTCGCCCCTCCCCATCCCCCCTTATCTCTCTGACTATCTCTCATCTTCTTAAATAAGTTTAACTACCAAGACAATACAGACAGTGCGTGCCAGTTAATTTCTTTTTCGCATAGCTCAATATATTTGACATTGACAGTTTACATAGCATTATGAAGCAGAATAAAAGTGAAAAATAACATGATTGAACCTTGGCTCAGTAAAAATATAGAAGAATGAATAAATAACACATTTACACTTACATATCTCACAAGAGGGTCTTTTGTCTCAATAGAATAAGTACATACATGTACCTTGAATAGAATGCTGTATTTTGGCACTTTTTAAGGAGAAAACAGTAATGTGAAAACCCTAAAAAATGACATATTGCTGAGAAACACTGGAATGAATGTTGCCACATTAATTTAATGCAATGTTTTAATTGTTTAAGACACTTGTATTCCTCTGCCAAGAAGAAATCTTGATAGTAAATGACCAGTTAAAATATTACAGCTGCATGGCGGCATATGCTTCATGCTTGAACGATCTATCAGATATCTTGGGGTGAGGGGGGGGGGGGGAGGGGGAAGGAGGGGTCTTTTGCCAATGTACCCCTCATGTGTTATAACTTTAAAGCCATTAAGGAACTAGTGGGAGGGAGTGTATGGGAAAGGGGGGGGGGGGCTCTTGCCTGAAAAGGTTTTGCCAATTTAAGGAGAGATCAAATATGAAAATATCATCACCTCATTAATACTTGCCAAATATCTCAAAAGCCTGACCTTCTTCTCTTGAATCTTCCAAGGTTTTTTTTCCCTTTTTTTGGCAGGAACTTTTCCTTATGGCAATCTAACTCTTTTCAAATAAATACATAGTGATATTTCAACAACAACAAAATGCACCAAATTCATAAAAAATATTTTAAAATGCTGGCCGATACAATTAGACATAAAATTTAAAATGGAGGGTGGGTTTAAAAGCATGAATATCACAGTGGATTCCACAGAATATACATGATACAACTAAAATGAGTGCCAGAAAGAGAAGAATATATCAGCCGTTCAATATGTTACACACTTGCATCATGTTACCTGCAAACCACATACACGCATAAAACACAATTTCGTTCAACATTGTAATATGATATCTCTCTATCTTAGTATACATACAGGTAGTGGGATATATGATTTGCAATAATGTAGAACACAAAGAGTATAGTATTCAAAGCTCCGTGCATAGCATGCATAATTATCTATGTACATGTACACCTAAATATCTTACTGTTTCAATACTCTGATAAATATCTCATCTATTCACTCTTGACTTTAATTGTACTTATTGGAATATAGCATGAATTTTACTATTGTGCAATTGCATACATGAACATGACAATCAACATTAATGTTGTGTGTTTTCAGTAAAACATTAAATCTAAATGTTTTAGTATAGATATACTTTAAAAGCAATACCTTTCCATAATTCAATCAGTATGACATTCCAAGTTGATTTCAAAATTTTATACACTTCCAGAGATGAAAATATTATGTTCTCTTTACATCAGGAGCTATCCTACAAAGGGATGTTTGATCACTTAAACAAAGATTAAAGGCAGTTTAGTACTCTTATGATACCTTGATATTACCACTTAAAACAAAAAAAAATGACACATATTGTCAATTTAAGACATGTTGGTCCGGGCCATGGGGATGACTTACAGAATGATCTTGCTGTACGACATACACAAAAAGTGGCCTCCATAGATTTAATTGAAATTAATAAATAAATGAATAAGCCTGACATATGCAACTCATAATGTGCCAAACTTTACCAGAAGCCTGGCATTCCTCTGTGTTAATTACATTTTTAGATTACGTTTTTTTTCCTCTTGCGGGCAAAACATGAATCAGCAAAGCAATGCAGATCTTTGTGCAAATACAGACTAGCTAGTGACAGCTTCCATTTTAAAAAATACTTATGAATACAGTTCAGAATTTATATTTCCTTTATTTCAGAGTGCAAAGCAATATAGGATTTGATGTGATGTGTACCTTTAACCCCAAACTCGGATGTAAAAATATTAATGATTAAATTGAAATTTTCTTCTTTATTACAGTGGAATGAATTGTGTTGCCATGGTTACATGCTAGTTTCTTCCATCAGCAGCAGAACGTGCTGCTACTTCCAGTTTATGCACTTCATTTAATTTTATCTCAAGTATTGGATCACAAGTTATTCCTCTGCTTTAGCGGAGACGTAGCAAATCTAATTTGTCGGATAACGGGAAAGAAGGGGGGGCAGCTATAATAAAAACCTCATAGGAGTCCACCTGTTTGTTGGAAACTTTCCTGAGATACCGATGCTAAATCAACATGACTATGTGTAGGGATGGGGTGTGCTGTAGTCTATAGTCAGACTCAATTGTAGCAAAGTCTCAGAAACTTGTTACATTGCCGCGATTACATACATACTGACGTTAACTCATCATGACTATTTGTAGGGGTGGGGTGTGCCATAGTGACTGACAATGGATCTACAATCATGATCAGACAACAGTCTAACTTCCTACATACCGGTAGTCTATCTATTCAGCCTTTTTTTTTACAGACTGACCTAAGTTCAGAGTGGTCGTCTGCCATTATTGGTCCAAACACAATCAACTCCCATGACACAAGAAACATAAAGGCAGATAAAAGAAAAAGGCAATTTTCTGTCCAAAAGCAATAAAAAGCACAATGGATTATCATAGTTTTACAGAATACATGAAGCCTCATGATGAATATAGAATACAATGTATACATGCACAGTCAAGCTACAGAGTAGAAAATACAAGTATATTCAATGATATTTAATTTACATTTAAGTACAGTTATGTCACAATCACTGCTTACCAGTAATCTTCGATGATAGACATACTCACATTGACTAAGCAAGCCAATATCAAGGATTATGCCCATGAAATTAACACTGCGCTTTATCAACTTGGCAAAACTTGGCTAAAATTCATAACTAGCACTCTATTATGCAATTTAGGTACTTCTAAATCATTCTATTAAATATGTATGCAGTCTCTGATTCAATCTATCATAGATTCACTATAAAGTCATTAAAGCTAATTAGAGGTGAGAAGCTATTTCCTCCACTCATGATACTGAACACATCAACATACTCTTAATTTGAAATTGTGACCTGTATCATTCATGTACCTTTCTTTCCTCTATTTCATAGTTTCTGTGCACAATTCAAGACAATCTTCTATATGGAATGCACACAGAATTCACTTTTACATTAATCTTCACATCTGCAATGTCCAAATCACCTTTTCCTTTAAATTCACTGTTCTGTGCCAAGCTATTTGTACATAACATGCTATTTACATGATAAAGAAAGGAGATCTTGGCCAATAAATTGCATGATTATTATAAAATGAGCTTGCTTTCCCTAACATCCAATCATCTGGTTAGTCCGCTCGCACTCCACAGTTTATACGCAGACACATGAACTTTAGTCATCATTGTTATGCCTCTCCAAATCCGCTGTGCAATACTATATATGCCATATATTTCACTGGGTTTTTATTTTCGTGAATTTCGCGAGTCAGATGCTATTCACGAATTAAACGACTCGCGAAAATATGCATACGACGTGCACATGTAATACTAGTACTACTACTAGTAACTGTCGAGAAGTCCAGATTCACAAAAAATTAGACTCGCTAAACATGTGGCGTATACAGTATAGCCCAGCCTTTCATGAACCACAGGTATGTGAGCACCTGAATCTACATAAATCAATTTGATTGGTCAAAAGACTACATCCTGGAACTCTCGCCAATTGCAAATGGTGAGAATCACAAAATATTTAATTGGCTCTCCTCACCTTTCCTATAAACACGTTATCAACCATACCTGCATTTTCAACACAATCCTTACTAAAAGGATATTTTTCCAGCCATATAAAAATAATTTATAATGAGCGTTCTACAGAAGCTAGCCTCATCTACGTTATATCAGCCTTAATGCAATAAATACTATGTAACATTGAAACTCTACTACTAGCCACAAGCCACAAATCTGCAGTGCTATAAAGAAAATATACCCTGCATCTATAAACAAATATTGCATGCATTTCTACACATTACAAATAAACACGCTAAACTCCTACTTTTAAACAATATCAATCATTCGTCTTACATTCATACATAGACATGTATAACATTGCATCTCGAGTCCGTCCCCATGATCATAGCAAGTGCATAACAAAAATGCACCATTGTGACAATGTGAAACAATCAAATTTTTGCAATGGCTGGACTGTTTTTTATTGTTTGCAATGATGACCTGTTATTTACGCAACTTTCCTATGTTTCGTTGACCCAAGAAACTTGGCATACATCTCATCAACACATAATGAATTTCACTTGATAGTTTTCTTACTTCGACGAACAATGAACAACAAACTACACATGTTGAAAATTAATTTTAGGTTTTCCCCAGTATTAAGGATAACATGCTTTACTCCGTTAATGAATGAAAAAAATAAGTCGTACATCTACAAAATGAAGCATGGCATCTGTACTACTGGGTGTACGGCTAAAATCTATTTTATAATTATTATATTAATTGAAATTGTCCCAGAAACTGCATCTCTAAAATCTAGTTCCTTGCAGCAGTGCATTGCAGCAACTTTGCATGTCCATTCTTTGACACAGATGGGTTATATGTACTTGAGTGAAAACCAATCTCTAATATCATACTACTGCGCAAAATATCCACCTTATGTTCTAACTGTCATATAAGATATTAAAGTCTGTACAATTGCACATATGAGCCCTTTACATGTATGAATAGGCAAAACCTCTAAGCTGAAATAACAAACTAAAAACTTTGCCACTATCAGTAAGAAGGTAATTTGCCGACTTGTGGAATTTCTTGGCCATTTCAAGAAAATGACAGCAAATTTTGCATGTGTCCGACAAATATACCACCGTAAGTGAGATCACTATCCTGTAATGAGTTCTTGTTTTTGACAGTTTGTATGAAACTTCATGTTTTCCAGGGATGTTAACACTAACCCACCTACCTATAAAACTTAAACATAAAGAATACGGTGCATAATTATTTCAAACCCGAGGTAAATCATGGAGTACAAGGTGACAATACTGTTACAATATTTTTTTTTCAGAAATATCTCCATCTCTTAATAATTCTCTTAATTCTTTTGCTATCAGATTGGAAACATCCAAGGTCAAATCTATTTGAAGTGTATCTATCACAAACAAATATCACAGGATTCTACCCAAAATTCTTCTTTTGTGTCTGTCAAATGTGTGAATTTTGAAATTAATAACACCCGCTTCTATTTTGAGGACCAATAGGTATTGAAACTGAAAATTAAGTACCATTTCAGGAGGTTTTAAAGACATACAAGTAAAATGCTCAGAAATATTGATGTGATCTTCGAAGCATTCTCTACATTGCATTGGATCGTTGATAGGGGGCGCTCTCTCACATCATCTCGTACTTGTTTGCGTTGATCATCCTCGCAAGACAGCATGAGAGCACGATTCCGATTAACTGGAGGAAGAGAAACAGAAAGAAAAAGACATAAAGAGAGAGAGAGACAAGGAGAGACAAGGAGAGACAAGGAGAGACAAATAGAGAAATAGATATATGAATAGATACAGAGAGAAAAAAGAGCGGTAGACAGAAAAAAACATGTACAGACAGACAGAGATACAGAGAGATAGAGATAAAAGAGAGAGACAGACAGAAAACAAGACAGAGGAGGAAAGACAGATAAGAAATTCAATTTTAGAAATGTATTTTCCATATGAAACTTCCATTTTATCAACATCCTTTCCCCACCTCAACATCCTCGTTCTATCCCTTCCTCCCTCCCTTCCATACAAGTACACACAAACAAACACACACACATGACATTTACATCTGTACACACATACAGACACAGACACACAAGAACACACACACACACACACATATACACACACATACACATACATATGGTGTATGCACCTGTACAGACAGACACACACACGAACACACACACACTCTGGTAGCAACAGTTACTTACCTGGAAGGTTCCAAAGGCCAGAGCGCTGCCAGCAATAATGCCCATCTTGCTGCTCAGGAAAGACGTCACTTTGGCTGAACAGCCCTGTGGTGGGAGAGGGGAATGGGGTGGAGGGGAAGGGGAAAGGGAGGGGGAAGTGGGAGTGTGGGAAGGAGGGGAGGAGGGGAGGAGAAGGGGGGAAAGAGGGGGAGGGCAAGAGGGCAAGGAAAAGAAGAGGAGAAGAGGGGGAGAGGAAGAAAGGGAGGAAGGGGATTAGGGGGAGGGGAAGGGAGAGGGCAAGGGGAAGGAGAAGGGGAGGGAAAGGGCAAGGGGAAGGAGAAGGGGAGGGAAAGGGGGAGGGGGTAGAGTGGGGAGGCAGAGGTGGGTGATGGGGGGAACAATGGGGGGAACAATAAATGGAGGAACAGTGGGGGAGGGAGAGTGGGGAGACAGAGGAAGGGGAGGGACAGGAGGGGAGGGACAGGGGGGCAGGGGAGGGACAGGGGGAGGGACAGGGGGAGGGACAGGGGGAGGAACAGGGGGAGGGATAGGAGGAGGGATAGGAGGAGGGATAGGAGGAGGGATAGGAGGAGGGATAGGAGGAGGGATAGGAGGAGGGATAGGAGGAGGGAGAGGGAGGGAGGGGGTGGGGGGAAGGAGTTGGAGGGAGTGAGGGAGAGGGAGGGAAAGGGGGGAGAAAGATACATAATGAATAAGGAGATGACAGGCAACAATAGAAGAACACTGTATGATTCAAAGGAGATCTAATGATTGTTTACATTTTTGTGGTTTGGAGTAAGTTTTGGCATTGAGGAACAAATTGATTACAATTGGTACTGACTCTGCCCTAGCTATGAATGATGCCATTGTTTCTTCAATGATGCTTTAAAAAATGATGCTATGAAAAGAAAGAACATAACAACGTGTCTACTTCTTCGTAGATATAGATGGTGCCGTTGCTATCATGCTTTAAAAACAGAGAAGGAAATAAACAGGTTTTATTGTAAAATGAACCAAGGCAGTTATTTACGTACAATGTAAGTGACAGGAAAGAACAAATGGACATGAGCACTTACTTCTTCGTAGATATAGACGGTGCCGTTGTTACTGATCTGAACCCCGTCGTGTGTGGTGGCCTTATTACAGACCTCCTCGTCCTCCGTCACATTACAGCAGCTCTTGGGGACTACGTTCTTGTGAGACTTGGACCAGAGCGTGCCATTAGTCCAGTCTGTGTAGTTGTGCCCACCGCAACAGAACAGCTACAAAAGAAACCATGCAAAGAAAAGTTCAGTCAGAGAGCAACATCAATAAATTGATATCCTTTCAGAAGTAGTGTTGAAGGCACGTCTCAAAGATCACATGAATGCGGTTGACAGAATCAGCAATGATACTATGGTAGAGGGAAAAAAGGTATTCCTAGAGGTTAAAAAAAATTAAAAAGACACTAGAATTGTATTTCGTTCAAAATACATGTACATGTACATATGTAGTACAGCCCAAGCTGGCCTGTACAGCACATGCAAAATCGTCTCCATGCACACATTGTACAGTACATGTATACAAGCCTATATGCTCTAGCAAGACGCACATGGTACATTGCAATATCAGACACCTTCTTAATGCATAATACCATCTACTGCCACAAACATGTACACCACCTATGTACAGCAGTTCATGCACGCACACACGATACTGATGTCTCAAAAAAAAATTAAAAAGTGAAACTGGGGGATACAAAAAAAAATGTTTTTCTGAAAGGAAAAATGTAGTGTCATATTTTGAGTGGAAAAACAAAAACAAATGTGGAAAAAGCAGAATGGTTGGAATCTCTGCATAAGTCTATGCCATAAATATTAACATATATATCAAAAGATGCATAATACCCTTATTTGGCACAAGATTGCTACGAAGAATGGGCAAGTATGACAATGCAGAAATACAACTTCACAGCACAACATCATTTCACAATATTTTTCCTAAAACTGTAACTATGTGAGGGAGGAAATATGAATAATTAGATTAATCACAAACAGCCTCTCTGCCAAGTGCACTATCAACACCAAAACATGGTAACCACTCAAACTGTGTGTGCCGGATAGTTCTTTTTCCAAAATCTGGATTAAGGAATTAATTTCCCTTTTTCCCGGTACAATACCCACCCCCGTTTCCTTCTTCACTATTTTTTTATTATTAATGTAAAAGGTGCCAGATTGTAAGCATGTGCCATAACTATGCTACTCTTTTCATACTCCATACTGTAGGATGGCAAATACATGTACACACATACATACACACATGCATATATACACACATACACACATACATGTATACATACATATAATACCATGGCTCCATTGAGGGCAATGATGTCTACTCTGTAAATATTTGTCCATATTTGATAGGAGACTACACATTGCCTTGAGCAAATACTTATCCCATACAAATTCTATTGACTGGGATGTCAGTGGGTAGTTTAGTCGGAATTTTCACTTCTCTCAAAATAGCAAGGATGTGCCCCCATAATAACTATGGGTTGAATAAGAGCATAATGCATAAATAACAGTTCAGACAAATTTAAGCTACACTATAAAATAGCCTGGGTAATCCTAGAGGGCTGTTATTCAAGGGCATATACTGTACTGGCAAGACAAAAACGCCTTTAAATGTAATCATGAACAATCTTCATGCCAATGGTCTAAAATTCATGTATTGCCCATTTTAGAAACTTGCTGAAAGTTATTTGCGCTAAAAATTATCCACATTTAGAGTAATTAGTGATTAAATCACAAATCCTCACAGTGTTCGGGCCGAACATTTCGAGGATTTGTGATTTAATCATTAATTACTTCAAATGTGGACCATATGAGGTCAAATAACTTTCAGCAAGTTTCTAAAACGGACAATACATGAATTTTAGACCATTGGCATGAAGATTGTTCACGATCACCTTTTGAAGGCCTTTTTGTCTTGCCAGTACAGTATATACCCTTTAAGAAGTCCACAATGTTTTTGTTTGAATAACGTGTCCTTACGTACATCTTTACTTTCATATAGGTACTCTACGCTGAACCAGAGCCATCTATACACTGGGTTTGGCAAACACGATTTCAATAGTTACCAACATGGTGCGTGTTGCTTTGTTGGGCAAGTAGATATCAAAAGAATATGTGCCATGTTGCTACCTATTGAACCGGAGTTGGACAAACTGTGTGTATAGATGGCTTTGAGCTGCACTGCGATCTAGCGCCATGGTAGTAGATTCTCAAATATCAACTGCACTGGCTTCTGTGATAACTGACCATGAGCATTCTCTTGGATACATCTCTAGGTTAATTGCCCCATGTGTCAAGTTGGTAGATGACAGCTCTATAGTGTACCAAAGTGGTGTCATCATATGAGCATGTTGTCAAGACAATTGACTCTAAACTAACTCACTCCAGTGAGAGGTTTAGCAGTACGATATTGTCTATTGGGCTAGTGTCAGGCAGTCCCAATTACAGTCCCCATTGTGATCACCACTGCTTGCTCTACCCGCATTGTTTAGAACCAGTTGTCTTGAACAACAATGTTCAAATGGCGTCACACTTCGGTACTCTATAGAATGGAAGTAGAATAAAATGCAAAGCTCTCAAGACAAATTACAGGCTTATAGCTACTACCCATCAGTTTTACGATAAAATAACTTTAATTTTTCAGCAGTCTGAGAAATCTAATCATCCCCTTTAAATTGAAACAAAAAAAATTATTAGTGCTTCCAACATAGGCAACATGCAATGCAAAGTTCTTAAGACAAATTGTAGGCTAAACAATTACCTCCCTCTTTACGATAAATTGATTTGGATTTTTCAGCAGTCCAAGAAATCTAATCAACCCCTTTAAATCTAAACAAAAAACATCATTAGTGTCTCCAAGAAAGGCAACATGTAATCCAAAGTTCTTGAGAAAAATGGTAGGCTTACAATTACTTCCCATCACCTTTACAATGCAGTGAAATGCAGTGATTTCTACTTTTTATCCGGCTGAGAATTGTAATCGACCCCTTTAAACCTTAAAAAACACATTAGTAGTGCTTCCAAGAAATGCCACAATGTTGGCTGCCATAATCTTGAATATGTGCTCCGAGATAGCCTTGATATTTGGTGGAAAACTCACACTTTCTTGAAGGTTGTCTACATATTTATCCAGCCCCTCCGCATCTGTGCCATAATCTGCAATGTGAGTCGTCAAGCCACTCTTGAAACTGGATGTAAGCTGGAAAGGAACATCAATAATTAAGACATTTGAGTAGCAATAAAAATAAGGTTGAATGATAAGAATACAAGGTATTCATATTATTTTCCACATTTCAAATAAACAATGGACATCATAATGAGAGCAAATATTTCAAACAACAAATTGATTTAACTAACTTAGGATATAAACATTTCGAAGAGAATGTTAAGGGGCCAATCGCAAGATTGATTGGAATGGAAACATTAAAGTTAAATAGGCTTGTTTGAAAACAGTTACAGACAAATTATATGGACGTCATCTGTAATTGATAATCATAACAAGTAGCACTGACATTCTGTTTGCAGGGTTATTAGTAGACAATCCATCCAAAACCTACTCAAAATCTAGCAACCAGCATAACTCTGCTCAAAGTCAGTTTCCATTTCTATCATTGGGAGGGAAGATATCATACATAATTTTATTCCATTTTCTGAGGTTTTTACAAAATTTCCATTGTTTTGATCTGCAAAAGGGTTACCCTGTAATCATGCAAATGAATGCAGAAAGAAAAGTATTACTAAACTGTATGCATACTTACTCCTTTCTCAAATATAAATCCAGCAATTCCGCAGGCAAATAGAGCAACAAAGACCACAAACACCATCACAGTATACTGCAAGAAAAAGAAGAAAATATTCACATATTAATTCAATTTTTAACATTTTTTATTTTCTTCATCTCCAGTTCAAAACAAACTCTAGTACCTAAGAGTCTCATGCAATCTGACTCTGAATTAATTCATTTAATACTCATGAGTAGTGCGCTGTAAGGACCATTCGGCAAGATTTTAGTGAAAGGGCCTTCTGGAGTAATTTCAATTTTGCAAAGAAATACACCCAATAGTAGTATGGATAGCATTCTCCGTTCTGTAAATGAATGCAAAAAAAGTCACACACAAATCTTGGAATCATAACGACTTGAACCTGCAATCTGATGGTTATCAGACAGAGACTTAACTATCAGTCTATTTCTAGTCGACAGATTAAGACACATCTTTTTTTTCTGTTTTGCTGTACAGTGGAACCCTTCCTTCTTAACAAGATCATTAAAACTGGGGGAGGGAGAGAGGGAGGAGGAATTGAAGTGATGGTTATATCATAACATAATTACTGTTTAGGCCACTTGGCTGGCCCCGCTTGGTGTAAGAGAAAAATCAATACACTATGGGCCTACATATCTTCAAGGAGTCCAAGAGTATTCTTTTTCTTGATCCTGAACATCTAACTTACAGCAGTACAAAATATGGGTATTGATCTTCTGGGTACATCACATCCTAAGATTGATTTATGAGCCAATAACAGGTCCTTGGTAAGTGGGAGATGTATAGAGCGCTTCACTTCACGCCAGAGAAGAGGAGTTTTTACGAGATTGAGACATGAATTTTACTCAAATTAGCAACATCACAGCATAGCATAGTTCATGTTAAAGAATCCTATTAAACATGATTGGTTGAAAATCATGACTCTGAAATGTCACAAAACCGGCGTCCAAAAAATTGACATCCTTTGACTTGTTTCAAAATTGTTAAAATTTTTCTGAACACCGTGTACAATAACTGACGATATGAGATCGTCAACCCATATTTTCCACATGATTGCAGCTGTAAGGTGCATATCCACTGAACGCTTTATATGAGGCAGAAAATGTGTTACAAGGTTGATGAGGAGCATACAAATATAAAATCATGTTTTGGGTAATAAAATCAAGGACTATTCAGGGCTAATCACGTCCTTGAGGATTCACACAAATCGTGATGTTTCTTTAAAGTTGATATTCATAGAAAATCCAAAAATAAAGCGATCCATATATCAATGGAAAGCTGAAAGTGTGTAGAAGTCAAATTTATTCATTATTTTGCTTATAAAATAACACAAAGGAAATAAAAACAGTTTTTGAAACGCATCTCATAATGCTACGAGCCCTGCCGTTTGCCGTCCGCGAAAAGAGCGATTTATTGTGACGTAAGGTGAATGGGCACGTAAGCCATCTCCAGCCGCTACATTACGTGTTTTATACGTATAGCTCTAGTATATCGTCCTGACTAAATATACCATTTAAGGCTATATTTCACTGTCTTTTAGATTTTTCTTGTGAGTAACATTTGAGTAAGTCTTGCACAAATCTAAGAAAAATAATCTCAGCAATAATAAAGTAAGAAAAATGAAAATATTCTGACCTTTATCGGGAGGTTTTACATCGAAATACGAAGTCGAGTCTACTGAATTTAATACGAGCTGTCGTTCGGAAAAGTTAGTTATTTTTCTTGCACTTGTATGTTTTGTAGAGGTTATGTCATCTACCGACCTTTCAATTAAGGCTTACAGATATCTCAAATAAGGTTGATAGAAGACTTGAGATAATATAATCTAGATATCAAACACTCTATAGACCCATTTATATTTTTCTCGAAAGATTTGTTGACGTTCAACGTCATACATACTGCAGTACGATTATGCACACGCGCGTACGTCATTATAGCCCATGCGCATCGCGACTGCATATCGTACGGTATAGCCTTACTGGTGCATCAACTCTCTGCTCATCGTTCGATATTTCTGCTCGCAAGGGAAAGACAATCAACTGACAACAACTTTTGCATGTATGTACATTGTGTACTATACTTGTGGTCTCTTATTGCGCGAAATATAAACTGGTTTGTCAACATGAACGGTATCATAGTACATGTACATGTCTGCATCGTAGTTTTAATCTTATACAATTTCATCAGGATTGTTGACAGAACAATCGAGTCCTGTTCTTTTTTCTGTTTCGTCCCGGCCGACCGGTAGCGCTAGCTAGCTCGACTTTACCGCTACTGCTGCGGCTACGCTGAGCTACTGCACGGATCGGGCCCACGGTTATTGCAAAATAAATACCCTCTAGTCTAAATCATTTCAACTACATACCAATTTTCGGTGCTGTTTTAATCAAGCCTGGCATGATTCTGGTTGCCCCTTGGCCTAGCATCCCCATAGTTATCCATTTGTAGATCGAGATCGACATCTTCTTGAAGTTCAGGTTCTGGTTCATGCCGGTAAGCAATTTCTACAGCGTCCGTAACAACACCATTCGTACTCGCAGCTTGAGCCGCGGAGGAGCGTTTGATTCATCATCAAAATCTCCCACTTCACCTTCATCGATTTCACTATCTGGTCCACTACGAGAGCTAATACTCTCGTCTTCAAGTTCTTCTTCAAAATTGTCGATTTCAAAATCTAAATCGAGGTCCAACTCATCCATTGTTGAAATCTAAAAAATACTTCAGTTCACGAAACGTAATTTGCTGTTCGGCACGTACACGAAAGTTGCACGTGACCGATTGTCAAATGAAATCGTGGACATTCAGTTACGTCATGCACTGTGGCCTATTTTACGGGACGTAAATTAGGCAGATTTCGAGAGGGAATTTGAGTAGTTTTTGTTTGGATATTTCTGCGCTCCTGGTTTGTTTTAAAGTTTGGGATTAGCGTTATAATGATCATCAAGTCATAAACTTTACAATGATATCAAATTCAACCGTATTTAAAATCAATGAATATCAACTTTAAAAAAAACGCCACCATAGGGAGAAAATTATTCTAAATGCAACTACCTTAAACACAGCCACAAATTTTTTTCAAATATTATGCTCTGGAATGTGATTTTTTTTTACCGTTTTTTTTTTTTAATGAAACACCACAATGTTTGGGCAGTGTCAATGCTGACGTGCCAAATACAATGTATTTCAAACTTGGAAGATATCTGCATGTGACTCACATCTTTCAACACGCATTCAAGAAACATGGCTGCCCAGATTTTGGGTAATTTCTGATCCCAACTGATAAATACAGTCTAGTTATCTTAGAGTACCAAAGTGGTGTCATCATATGAGCATGTTGTCAAGACAATTGGCTACAAACTCACTCCAGTGAGAGGTTTAGCAGTCCGATATTGTCTATCGGGTTAGTGTCCGGCATTCCCAATTACAGTCCCCATTGTGATCACCGCTGCTTGCTCTACCCGAATTGTTTAGAACCAGTTGTCTTGACAATAATGTTCAAATGACGTCACTCTTCGGTACTCTATAGAATGGAAGTAGAATAGTTATCTTAGACAAGTGACTGTAATACTCTGCTCTTTTCTCAGTCCGTCCAACATTGGCGGAGTTGGAGAACAAATTGTGAATGATTCTATAGTGTAAGTAGTACTGCTGCAGCCAGATCTCTTTAGTGAATAGTTTGGTTTAGAAATACTCAATTGCCTGGGAGCAAGGCTAATATTCAAGTAGCCTGGTAGACATGAAGTGCATGCACACTACTTAACCAAAAATAGTTGAGTCAAGCATTTTTTTTTCAAAGACCCTGTGTAAATGATGGGATAAATATCACAATCATTTTTTTTAGACATGACTTTTCTCATGGAAATGGGCCTATTTTGACATATTGGAGGCTGTGGAAAAATATTTAGAGCCAGAGAGCTTTAAAGAAATAAAAACAAACTTATTTGCAATGCCTCTTCTAAATCAGTTAGTGTTTTCTAATTACTGAAGTATTGCCAGAATGATGGTTCCCAAACAAAGAACTAGTAATGGGTGGTGATTGAAATGTCATGCTGATTAGCTTCCCAATGTTCACAATTAGCTGTCACAAAGCGTCATTGGCAATCAAATTATTGAACTGCTGGCAGACATACATGCTCAGATAACAGCCTCAATCATACCAGTATACAAACAAAACCTTAATGATGGAAAGGCAGCTGATTAGCTATCCTTGTGGTACACAATCAAAGGCAAGCTTAAAAGATCTCAATATGTCTATAGACAGTAAGCTTTTCTATGGCATTTATGTCTACTATCAGCACAACAGTTTGATTGCAATGACATTTCAAATCTGGGTTGATTGTCATTTTTGTTAACCAAATGATGCGAAGTGCTTTATCGGTATAAAATATTCACATTTTACTATCAATTTCTTTATTTTATTTGCATGTATTTCCTCCCATCTGGGGCAATTCTGACAAATTTACCAGTTAGGGGAATTTTAATTTTATGAAGATACGGGGGCTGCAATTACCCCCCTGCCCTTCCCCCTCCCACCCTCCCACCCTTCCCCCCTTCCCCCCTCCCACCCCTCCCCCGTCCCACCCTTCCCCCTCCCCCTCCCCAACCCCCCCACCCGCCCACCCCCAACAAAACCCATATTTTTCTGACACTATAACACTGCACAAAAATTGCTTTTCGGTACAAATCTAGATTTACAGATTATATTTTCGACACAGGCAGCTATACAAGTAACACTGGTATGTATGGTACATGTACATATTCATCTCCTTATGTGTGGGTAATTTTGTCACCATGCAGAACTGCACACAAATCCCATTAAACAGCAGGGAATCGTTTTTCTGGTATCGCATAGCAATGTGCAATGCATTTTGGATCTGACTGCTACACACAATGTCATTTGTGAAGCAATTTCATCTCACAGAATTCTACATAATTTTGCTCAAAATATTTGGGTATGACTCTATGAACCCTGTACTACGAACGCCATAAATTGTATATCATCCTTCTCAAAATATTTGTCTATGGACTGACATTGCTATCTGTTGATGACTATACAATGTTATTCGTGTAGCATTTCATTACGTAGAATTGTACATCATTTTGCTCAAAATATTTGTCTATGGACTGACATTTCTCTCAAAATTCAAGAAGGGAAATTATTCACTGGAGCATGGAAGTATTCCCTTTATGTGGCTTGTTTGTGGTAAATGCAAATGAGGTGGATAAAGAGTTAATCCACGGTGAAGAGGCAGCTAATGAGATGTGCATGGAAGAAAGAATAGTGTGCAAATTAATACCTCTCTGTGTACCACACAAACTGCTGCTCTATGGGAATTGTGTGTATTAAATGCAAATGAGGCGAATAAATAGTTAATCCAGAATTAAGAGGCAGCTAATTAGATGTGCATGGCAGAAAGAGTAGTGTGCAAATCATTTCAACATCCAGCTCTACTGCTCGGAAGTCTGGACGGTCTCATCTCATATACTATGCATGCACACGTGTCTGTTGGGGGTCTCTCTCTCTCTCTCTTTCTCTGTTTCTCCTCGTGATGTGATCGTAATTGCAATTTGTCCAGAGGGGGCCTTGGACGGAACATTCAATCCATTTCTATGTTAATCAGCCACTGTCTAAGGAGTTGCAGAGTTGCCGTAGTAACAGCCGTCTGGTGGGCTGGCATCCGCTAAACAGGTAGACGGGCGTGAGCCTGTGAAAGTCTGTGTGTCTGTCTGCGTGTGCGTGTATGTGTGTGTGTATGTGTCTGTGGATGTGTCTGTGTGAGTGTGGGTATGAGTGTGTGTGAGTGTGTGTGTGTGTGGGTGTGGGTGAGTGAGTGTGTGTGTGGGTGTGTATGTGCATGAGTGTGTTTGCATGTGCAAGTATGTGTGGAGATGCAGGTGAGTGAGTGTGTGTATGTGTGTATGTGTGTGTGTGTGTGTGATTTTTCACATAGGTTATAACACACAACAAGCCTTCATCAGTGGGTTTTTCTGTGTGTTATGAGGCTTAAAATGTAGCCCTTGGTGATAATTTGATTAATTCTTTTCTTCCCCCTGATTAACAGCAGTATGCAAAAGGTGCTCTAAAACCCTAGCTCAGGAATTGGAAGAGTTCCAGTATGCTCCTTAGGTTTGTTTGTATTAGCCCAAAGCTGTTTAAATATCTAATTTTTACTGATCCAGAAAATAACCCTGAAGCTGAAATCGCTCGCATCTTCATCAGCCCGTAGCAAGCAAAAAACAAGTTAGGGGGGAGAGGTTTCCTGTCCACATACTTGGCTTTTTTTCCAGATCACATTCATGAAGACGCAAATAGTAAGCTTTTTTCCGATCTTGCTAGCTAAAACGTGAAAATGCAATATCTAGCAATCTTGCCACTTTCGGGCTGATGAAGACAGCGCTTCTGTGGAAACTGGGCTCGGAGCTAATACAAACATACGTGGATGAGCGCCGCAGAATGCAGAAATAATGCAGATCACGAGGCCAGGTGGTGGCCGTATGGGATTAATTTGAAAGATAGATCATCAATCTCGAAAAGTGGGTCAGGAAATAAGGGCCCTCTAATGAGGGAACTTCAGACTGTGTGTGTCTGTGCTGGCTTAGGTCTCTGAGCCACAGCTTTAATGAGTAGATGGGCAATACTGAAGTTGGAAGAAAACTATGTGTATCAAAACAACATTTAAGTTCAGTTTATAATAAATTATGTGGTTGCTTTATAAGGAATGGACTAATTTGGCAATACTGAAGTTGGAATAATACTCCATGTACATGTATCAAAACAACATTAAAACATTAAAATTCTGTTTATAATAAATTATGAGGTTGCTTTATAAGAAATGATAAATTAAGAAAGTGACCCAATACGAAAGAAAAGTGCCCCTCATTACAGTTTAATGCCCAACACAGATAAATGTTTACAATTCATGATATCGTGCTTAAAAAGTAGCCACCTGCAGATAATAATTTGTTTTCATAATGGATTCACAACTTTCCCCCTAACGGCATACAACATATTTGTGCATTCACTTGTGTGTCATTACTCAGTTTCAAAGGGTGGGAGGCACGGTAAATCTATTATTTGTTGCTACTCCGACAAAGCTCTGACAAGCTTTGAGATTTGCCTCTAGTAACGTACTGTTTGAACAACGGGCATAAAATTTGCATATAACGAAAATGGTCTATCAGTAATTGCCTTGCAATCGGAAATGACAGAGGATTTCACCCTGGCACTGAGTCACTAAACAGCTGCTGTGACATGTACATGGGGGCCAAGACACACTTTTGAACTGTCGAACACCAAGGCCATCTTTTGTTTGAATAAGCTTTGCATATATTATCACAGAAATCAGGCACAGTTTGTGACTTCATTTCAAATTTTCAAGTTTACTAAAGATGCCATGTTCAGTGTTATTTTCACAAAATTTCCTTCAATTAAAGATTGTCCGTCCCTTGTGCAAGCTTAAAATTTGAAATCGTGTATCACGATCGTAAATTGAAGAAAGTGTGATTCAAGACCATTTCTAAGAATATAGCATGTTGAAGCTTTCTGTATATGTAACAATTTCAGCCGTCAAATTTCAAACCGACTTTTTTCGTACTACGAAAAAAGTATTAGTCTTTGTTAAAGTATCTATGTGGTTATTATGCATGTGTGAAATCCTAATTTCATGAGTAACTACCAAACTTTGGATATGATTCCTTCTATAGAACAATTTTTTCATAATGCGTTTTATAATTTAATAAACAGATTAATCAATAAAACAGATGTTTCAACATAAACTGCTAAGAGCCTGAGGTAAAGACTATTAATCAGACGTTGTTTACGTGCATTATTTGAATTTTACACTACGTATCAGTTTCAAATTATGAATATACAGCTTGCTAACACTTCTCTATATGTTTTGCCAATGTTTCGATGGTTTTGTGGTGATCTGAAAAAGGGACGGGCTGTCTTTAAACTGAAATTTAACTGTAAATGTAAGTGATACAAACTCTTCAATTTTTGTCAATTACTTAGTGTAGGTCAGAGAGTGTTACTTAATGACACTTCTGTAGTAGTTATGCATTAACAAGCTGTTGGCTCAATGCTGTTAAAAGTTTTTCAAGAGTAAAGCATCGCACCAGAAATAGCCCCCCAAATTTGTATTTGTTTTCTCCTCCCTTTGTATAAATTCACAACTTTGCTTTCGCCTAAAGGCTAAGCTTATAAACTCCGTATGAACTCTGAAATAAAGAATAAATTCTTAACACTCAGACGAAGGTACAAGTGCAGCATTGTACCTGAAATAGCCCCCCACGTTTTCATTTGTTCTCCCCTTGCCTTGATATAAATTCACACTTTTGCCTTCAAATAAAGACTAAGCTTATAAACTCTGTATAAACTCTGAAATAAAGAATATATTCCTTAAACCTAATCGAAGGTACACTTTAAAAGCAAAAGCATGCCTCACTAAATGAATCCAATCAATGAATGGTGAAATACCAACAACCAAAAAAGTAATCCATCTCAGATGGCTCAATACAAAGAGACAACAACCTTGGATTTTGTTTGTTGGGCTCTGGGTTCTATAATGACACAACAGGATAAATCTCCATGAAAAAAAAAAGGATGGCTACAGAATGCTCCAAATATATTGAAGCGAAAAAAGATCACAAATATTGCTCAGGTCAGCTCCACTCAGTTTATTTCAATTCAATTTGGTTTCAAATACAGAACACAGACTGCGGGTCAAGAGTATCATTTGTGCAAAAATAATTTTAAAAAGCACAGAAAATATGAAGGAAAAAATTCTTTCCGTTTTTCACTGATATTAACTCTTTGTCTGCCGTTGTTGCATTTTTGTGATGTATTCTTTATGTGTGTAAACACACAATTAGCCATTTTTGTAATGTATTCACAACTTTAACCCTACGCTTCTAGTAATGCTGTATTACAATCGACTGTATCTAGTGATTCAGTTTCAATGAGTGGAACGCAATATCAGTTGCTACGTGGACAAATGTCACACAAGCTTTGAGATTGCCACTAGTAATGTATTGTTTAAACAACATAAAATTTGCATATAACAAAAATGGTCTACTTAGTAATTGCCTTGTAATTAGAACTGACAGAGGATTTCACGCTGCCACTGAGTCACTTCTAGCTGTTGAGATAACCATTAGTATCGTAATTGTTTGAACAACGTGAACAAAATTTACATATATAATGAAAATGGTCTATTCACATAAAGCAGCAGTTTGCCTTAGCACACAATGAGTCAACTTACCAGATGTAGGAACCATGTGATGTTCTTGAGGATAGCATAGCAACCAATGAGTCCCGTTGCTACCATGAAGCTGCCTGTTCCAATCAAGACATAAGGAACGCTGGAGTAGTCCTGGTCCGAGAGAGCCAGATAGTTCTTGAGCTCGATCACGCCCCATATACCCAGCGCCAGTAGTGCGACGCCGACAACCTGAGGGGGAAAATGACAGATATATTATTACTTTATCACTTGTTACATGTGAAGGTGTCGTGGTGTAGTGGATGTGAACTGTGACTGAAGATCTTGAAGTCCCGGGTTCAAGCCTACCAATGGCACTTGTGTGTCTTTCGTCAAAAAAACTTCATCCATGTTGCTGCTCTCCATGAGTACACTTAGGTACCCAGTCGAAGTGGAATGAGTGCGTCTTAGTGGCTGCCATGATTCTGAATGGTCCCTTGTGATTGGACAGGTGTCACAAAGACTTAAAAGCATCCGATGACCAGGGTTATAATATTGTAATGCGCTTAGAGATTATACCATTTCATTTTAAGGGATTTCCTTGAGGGAAATCAGGCGCTACCAGAAGAGCACCGCACTTCTAATCCGCAAGCTCCCTTCCATAAATCCTTTCATTATCTACTACTACTTCAAAATGTGAAGTTTTCACATTTTCACATTTACTGAGTGACGCTCTCCAAAATGATACATTCCTCTCACCCTCTCCACTTCATCCATTTTCTTTCTTTTCTCACTTGCTCTTTGAGCTATTCCAAAAGAATAACCCTACAGTCCTTATAAGGACTACCACATAGCATCCCATACTTCAGTACAGGCCTAAGAAAAGTACGGGGCGAAGAAAACCCTGTGTAAGATGGATGCAAGTGGTTTTTTTTAAACTTACATGTAGGTCTAAAATGCCTTGATCGACCATGGTTTGTTGACTTGGTCAATAAAAAGGATTCAGTTCATGACTCATTACATATTTGTTAGATGTCCCTCTCTTTGTCTCTGTCTGTCTGTCTGTCTGTCTGTCTGTCTGTCTCTCTCTCTCTCCCTCTCTCTCATTCTTCCTCTCTGTTGCTGTTGCTATTCTCTCTTTGCGTCTCCTTCCCTCCTCCCTCTCTTCATCCCCCTCTCTCTTCTGTCTCTCTCTCCCTCACTCCATTCAGACATTGGGAGCCACTTATGGCCAACTCACTGAGATGAAAGACAAACACAGACCTGTTATCTATCGGATTACACTCTTTTTATCTACAGTCAATATTAGCAGTTGAATCTTTCCAATGCAAAGTGCTCTCCACTGATTTATACACAAAACAAACATCGCAATTGAACATTTCGAGTATGTACCAATTTACCAACAAACCAATACGGTGTGTTAAAGGGGAAGTTCACCCTTGAATTATTTTGGTTTCAATAAAAAGAGACATGTGAAAGAAACAGATGAGTGAAGGTTTGACGAAAATCGGTCAAAGGAAAAGAAAGTTATTTGAGTTTAAAGTTTTGATTTTGTGACGTCACATGCGAGGTGCTCTCCCATATGTTGTGTACAAAATAAGTCGATAAATTGCTTTTTTTTCTGCTTTTGACAACGGAATGATTTTTTTCGTACAGGTATGTGTGTAAAAACATATTTCTAATAATGTACCAAATGCACAAGTATACGGATGCATATCTTTGTGAGAAAATGCATATTTTGGAAAAAAAATTGTACACAACATATGGGAGAGCACCTCGCATGTGACGTCACAAAATCAAAACTTTAAAATCAAATAACTTTCTTTTCCTTTGACCGATTTTCGTCAAACCTTCACTCATATGTTTCTTTCATTTGTCTCATTCTATTGAAACCAAAATAATTTCAGGGTGAACTTCCCCTTTAAGGAATGCAATTGAGAAATGTCATAAATTCCAATTTCCCAAATGCATTTAAGAAATGTGGGAAAATGTGATTTAAAATTCTTATTTTCCCTACTTACGCTTATTTTAGGAGTCAGATGATTTAAGAGTATGTGAAGTATTAATCATAAGTAGGGATAAGAGGAGAAAAAAAATCATGACATCAAAGGAAGAAATAAGGAAGAAAAGCACTCTGAACAATTTGTCAATTGTCGGCCACAGGAGGCTCCCCCCCCCCCCCCCACCCCCCTCCAAAAAAATATGAATAAATAATATAAAATACAAATACAAATCAAACAATTGATCAATTCAGACCTTCAAAATATGCAATTCTCCACACTATTCATGTACCAAATTAGGCATATCATTTTTAATGCAAAATTTACCTTTCTTTAAAAGCATATTTGTTGTATCTGTACATTTGCATCAGGACATCTTCCTTGTACAAAGATTCAAATGATCGAGTTACTAGTACTGTGTAGCTTTTAGTTGCTTGTAGAGTAGCCTCGTTTTCAGGCTATGGGTCACTTCTAATTTAAAGGGCATATAGTGTACAGAGAAGGCAAAAAAGCCTTCAAAATGTAATTGTTAGCAATCTTTTGGTCAATGGTCTTAAATTCATGTATTGTCTATTTTAGAAGCTTGCTGAAAGTTATTTGCCCTCAAATGATCCATATATGGAGTAATTAATGATTAATGATTAAATCCTCAAAATGGTCGGCCCAAACATTTTGAGGATTTGTGATTTAATCACTCATTACTCCAAATGTAGATCATTTGAGGGCAAATAACTTTCAGCAAGCTTCTAAAATAGACAATACATGGATTTAAGACCATTGGCCAAAAGATTGCTAACAATATGCCCTTTAAACTATTCAATACAGAGGTCTGGATGCAGTAGACTAATCTTGCGTTGGAATGAGAAGAGAAGAGTATGATGAGGCACAGACCATATCCGTGGATAAAGTGACTAGTCATACGAGTACAAGACTCTATTTTGGTGGTGACGTGGTGTAGTGGTTGTGAACCGTGACTGACGATCACAAGGTCCCAGGTTCAATCCCACCCATGACAATTGTGTCCTTCAGCAAGATACTTTATCCACATTGCTGCTCTCCACCCAGGAGTATAAATGGGGTACCCGTTAGGACGTGGGCGACCATGTGAATGATCTTGACCCAGCGCTGATATCATGCAGCGGGCAAGGTATACTCCTCAGGGAGTGGAGATGGTGCACATATGTGCATATGATAAGTACTTGTATCCAACGACCAGGGCTCTAATTGTAACATCCCCCTCTTGATTCAGTCTCAGGACTGCGAAGGGAAAGACCCTCTATACCATTTTTTAAAAAAAATCCAATTCGGTTTAGAAATATCCAAAAGTCTGGAAGCCAGACTACCTCTAAAGGCATGCTGCATGTCAGGCAATATAAAAATGATATCCACAAACCAATAAAAAGTGATACATGTGCATTACAGCTGTGATATAATGTATGAATTTTCATACCAGTGTATATATGCTCAACACTCCCACACAACGATGCAGAGGAAATGATATTTGGAAGCAGGTGTTTGCACAGACCATGCGACAGTTCAATTTGTACATGAATGAAAGCGAGGGGGAAACATAAAATAATAATTTGCGGGGGCATCTGATCAAGAATGGCGTCATGAAACAGACATTAAAAACCCTGCTGTGCATATATAGCCCTATTCATATACTGTACCATAATCAGTATAATACGGCTATACATGTAGTACTGATGCAAGTCATTATTTCATTCAGGGCGAAGACCTTATTAGAGCCAAACCATATAAACCATCAAAATCATTCCAGTTAGAGCGAAAATCATGCCAATTTGAAGAGCAAAAGAGGGATTACAACCTTTTCAGTGAATTGCCAATTTGAAGATTTAGTGCCCATTTGCCCCTTATTTTGCTTTGAAAAATCATTATAAAGGTAACATATATCACTAAATGCCCTGAATGGATTAATCTTGTGCAGAAAGTTATGCTCTTTGATGTGATACATCTTTATTTTAAACAGTTGATATCAATAGTTACAGCCCCAAACCATATATCTGTGACACTTGGTCCAGAATTGGTTATGGAAGTTACAAGAAAGCATATAAAAACACTATTCACATATACACTAAAAAACTGTAATATGGTGGTATTTTGGACATGGTGGACTCTCCCCACACCCCTAGCTACACTCCAGCTCAAAGGAATTGGCAAAGGGAAATGGAAAGGGAAGAAAGGGAAGGAGCCACAGTTCTTAAACCGCGGTACATTTTGTCCAGCTCAGCATGAAACACAATGCATTTTAGGCTAAAGCATCATGTTTCATGCTGAACTGGACAAAATATACCGCGGTTTAAAACTGTGGCTCCTTCCCTATCTTCCCTTTCCCTTCCCCTATGCCAATTCCTTTGAGCTGGAGTGTACATGTAAAGCAAACACACGACGGGGACATGACCCGCGTAGCAACAGAAGCTGAATTACATCAGGCAAAACTCAAAGCTCAAAACCTCATCAACAGAAGCTAACTTACAAATGTACACCAGGCAAACTCGATTCTCAGAACCTCATCAATAAAAGCTAACTTACACCTGGCAAAGTCAATGCCCACAACCTTTGTAATACACTTCTCAAATGGAATTGCTTTGGATATACAGTGAGACCTGTCTATAGTGGCCACCCAAGGGAAACAAAAAATTTGGCCTTTATAGACAGGTGGCTGATATAGACAGGTTCTTTAACACATGATCCCTCTCCGGGGGAATTATTTTAGTGGCCACTTTAGACAGGTTGGCTGCTATAGACAGGTGGCCGCTAAGACAGGTTTGACTGTACACTGATTCCACGACTGTGTGATTCATTACACTACATTACACTACGACTATGTGATTCATTACATTACGACTGTGTGACTCCATTACAGAAGAACAACACATTGACAGCCAGGGTGGTCACCAGAAAATCTTTTACGCATGGCTCAAAAAAGAAGAATGTCACTTTTTGTCAGATATCTGTGCTGGACGCGTGGTACACAACTATGGAACGCGTGGCTCAAAGAAAACAAAAACAATAAGAATAATAAGACTGATACTGATTTTACGCATGGTGCAGTGAATTTACACATGGCTCACAATCACTTTCTGGACCCGACGCGTGGTGTTTGCGCCGCATGTTTTCTACACTGGGGACCACCCTGTTGACAGCTATAGCTACAAGGTAAATGCAGTGGTGCTACGCACTACTAGTCACTACACATCAATGCACCTTGTTGAAAAGGATATAAAAATAGATTGCCGACACTTTTTGGTACAATTTGACACGCTTTTCTCAGAAATATGCTGTTTTTTCACAATATGTCCCAGGTACTAGTATTCAATACATACCTCATCGAGAGGTGGTAAAGAAATATTATGCACAAGAGGTGATTTTGATATGTCCTGATGGGGACAACCCCGGTTAAAAAAGTGAAAACTGCAAGCATCGAGTGTGTGTAGTTGTCACTGGTGCCGTAAGCTGAAGGTGGTTAAAGGGGAAGATCACCCTGAATTTATTTTCATTTCAATAATAAGAGACAAATGAAAGAAACATATGAGTGAAGGTTTGACGAAAATTGATCAAAGGAAAAGAAAGTTATTTGATTTTAAAATTTTAATTTTGTAACGTCACATGCGAGGTGCTCTCCCAAATGTTGTGTACAATTTTTTCAGAAATGTGCATTTTCTCACAAAGATATGCATCCTTTCACTTGTACATTTGATACATTATTAGAAATACGTTTAGACACACATACCTGTACGAAAAACATCATTCCGTTGTCAAAAACAGAAAAAAAGCAGTTTATCAACTTATTTTGTACACAACATATGGGAGAGCACCTCGCATGTGACGTCACAAAATCAAAACTTAAAAATCAACTAACTTTCTTTTCCTTTGACCGATTTTCATTAAACTCTCACTCATATGTTTCTTTCATTTGTCTCTTTTTACTGAAACCAAAATAATTTCAGGGTGAAATTCCCCTTTAATGTTTGTTCTATATCCTTCAAGACCTTTTCATGGGAAAAGCAGAAAGCAAAATGTAGATCCCTTCAATATAAGATATGAATAAGGAGAAGCCAGTTATTTGTTTTCTCCTACCGCTTGACCAAATTAACAGAAATGCATGTTGCAGCTGCTACAACGCACAAAAACTGTTGATAAAGATATACACTTAACACATAGTTTGTATGAACAAAACCTTTGGCAAAGCATTTTCAATGCCTCGTTCATTTGAATATGAGTTTAATTCTATTCAGGAGACTGTCAAAGACTTCATTAAAAGAAAAAGAGTTGTATTGACTGTTGAATGCAGAGTGGCTGATGGTAGGGGAAAATCTCTGACATGTCTTTTTTTGTTTGAGTGTTACTTTGCTTCAATAGCTCTCACTGTTCAGTCCTATCGATTTGTGCACTATAAAGTATGTGAAAGATGAAAAAAAAATCAAAATTCTGACCAACATTTAAAGAAAAAAGTTGCAAGTGACTGCTGAATGCAGAGTGGCTGATAGCAGAGCAAAATCTCTGAATACTCTTTTTTTTATTTGGCTGTTTGTTTCGATAGCTCTATTTCATTTTACTGCTCAATCCTGTCAATTTGTGCACTATAAAAGCATGTGATGGATAAACTCATTAGATATTCTGACCTACATTTCCGTTTCAAGAAAAAAGGTAATACCATGACTGCTGTACGCAAAATGGCCGATGGTAGAGTAAGGAAGCAGCCAAGCGCTCATAATGTCGGCTAGATAGATACCTCAGGGGATGCCCTAAAGGCTCAAATTAATTCACCCGTGATCCGTGAAGAATGGAATTTAGACCACATTTATGATCGTCTGGAAAGGGTCGGAAAGCTGCGCCGGGGATGCGACGACGACAACAACGTGAGATGCATTAATTATGTATCTTTTCGAGCATTCACTGAGTCCCATGCGTACACTGCACACTGCCCGTGAAGCAGAAAGCATTTCCACATGGGCGGACGTTGCATTTGATTGAGTCTCAGAGAGGATGGTTTAACTCCTTATAGGCCAGGCAAAATGCTTTTCTACAAGGAGTGTGTGTATTACCAGTGCAAAGATTAGACAGATATATTTAAAGGGTTACTAAATTAAGAAAAATAAGTTTCCTTTAATCTATGTAAAATTATCCACTGAAAACGATTTCACATTTGTTTGCCGCAATAAAGTCTCATTTTGACGAAAATTTGACAAAATATACCGGAGTTTACTGCGGCTCCTTCCCTTTCTTCCCTTTACCTTTCCCTATGCCAATTACTTTGAGCTGTAGTGTATAGCACTTGAAGAGTAAAACTCCTTCTGTATCAGATGAAATGCCATGCTACATGTATATGATTTGTGTGCATTTCTGGTGCACAATATGACAGTGATATGTAAAGGAATTAACTCTTGTGTCTCACAAAATTCCACTCTACAAGATGTGTGTAGTTACTGATACAACGATATGACAATGACGCTTAAAGATTAAGAGGAATTATGTCAAAGCTCTGATCTTTAGAACAGAATTTAAAATATGATAGCGGACATGTCTTTAATTCACAGAAGCTTTGCACTCAGTTTTTCTTTCGAATAATTTCAAAATGCTAGTTGGGCATTATTTGACAAACTGTTATTACTGTGGAAACTAGTCTGTACATACCATATGCACATAAGCCCCCATTGCATAGCGGATTAACCTTCTGTTCATCAAAGCAAATCTAAATGTGATAGACATGGTATTATGGTATCTATTTAGCTATGGGAACAAACATCAACTTATCAAGCAGAAATAAAAAAAAAAATTCTCTGCGGAAAAAGAAGGCACATCACTGGCAGAGTCACTCACTGTACATGTACAGTGAAAATTACCTTTGGCAAAGCATTTTCAATGTCTCTTTCATTTGGATATGAAGCCATTTCTATTCAGGAAACTGTCAGAGCCTTGCAAAAGCTGATGCGATATACTGACGGATTCTCTCATCAAATGTCAAATGAGGGAGAAATAGAGAGAGAGAGACAGAGAGGGGGGAGGGTGGGAGGGAGGGAGGGAGAAAGAGAGAGAGGAGAGGGATAAGAGAAGGGAGAAGGAGAGAGAGAGTGGAGAGGGAGAGAGATAAAGAGAGTGAGAGGGGGAGGAGAGAAATGAGGAGAGGGAGGAGAGAGAGGGGAGGAGTGGGAGAGACAGAGAGATAAAGAGAGAAAGAGATGGAGATAACTCAATGAGAATGAGGAATGAGGAAGAGAGAAAGAGACGGGGAGAGGGAGGTAGGAGGGGAGAGGGAGAGAAAGGGGAGGAGTGGGAGAGACAGCGAGATAAAAAAAGAAAGAGCGAAGATAAATCAATGAGAAAGAGAGAGAGAGGGGGAGGAAGGGAGATGGAGCAAGGGCGGAGAGAGACAGATAGACAGAGAGAAAGAGAAAGAGAGCTAGAGGGGGGAGAGATAGAGAGAAAGAAACAGAGAGGCAGAGAAACAGACAGAGAGAAAGACAGAGAAAGAGATAAATAGAGAGAGAGAGAGAGAGAGAGAGAAGAGAAGGAAACAAAGACAGAATAGAATATCTCCGGTGGGAATAATTCCATTGGATGGCATTGCACCCCAGAGCCAATTAACTGCTTGGGTTATGAAAGAAAGACGAGGATATCTATTTCATATTGGGTCCTAGCTGTACATGGTACATGTTACCCGGAAGAGTGTCATACTTTTGCTTTAATTTTGAAAATTCTTTTTGAAATTACTTCAATTTCGAAAATTCTTGTTCACATTACTTTAATAGATACTTATACAAAAAAATGAATATTATTATATTTCCAACCTGGATATTACTAGAAAAACTCAAAACTGCGAAGCCTGGATGATAATGGAAGCCAACATTCACTCTGAAGATGGCATCTGATAATATATGATATGGAGGTACAAATATTGATGCAGGGTAGATTGTATGATAATCTCAATTTCCATAAAAAAATATCAATCCAATCTTGAAATCAACAGAATATTTTACCCTTTCCATATCATAGTATTGTAATTTTGTGAGGAGAGCCATTATGAATCAAGAATACCACTCAAACTATTAAAGCAAGTAAGCAAATTACAACCTGATAATGTCAAAAATTACGTAGCAGTCAAAAAAGGTCTACAGTAGTAGCAGAAGTCTAGAAATGCTCGTCAGGGTAACATTTCAAGCAATAGCAGAACTAAGTACAGTGCACAAAACTGTAGTCATTATAGTAGTAGTTGTAGTAGTAGTAGTAGTAGTAGTAGTAGTAGTAGTAGTAGTAGTAGTAGTAGTAGTAGTAGTAGTAGTAGTAGTGGTAGTAGCAGTAGTAGTACAATGTAGAAGTAGGGGTAATAGTAGTAGTAGTAGTAGTCGTAGTAGTCGTAGTAGTCGTAGTAGTAGTAGTAGTAGTAGTAGTAGTAGTAGTAGTAGTAGTACTAGTAGTAGTGGTAGTAGCAGTAGTAGTACAATGTAGAAGTAGGAGTAATAGTAGTAGTAGTAGTAGTAGTAGTAGTAGTAGTAGTAGGAGTAGTAGTAGTAGTACTAGTAGTAGTGGTAGTAGCAGTAGTAGTACAATGTAGAAGTAGGAGTAATAGTAGTAGTAGTAGTAGTAGTAGTAGTAGTAGTAGTAGTAGTAGTAGTAGTAGTAGTAGTAGTGGTAGTAGTAGTACAATGTAGAAGTAGGAGTAATAGTAGTAGTAGTAGTAGTAGTAGTAGTAGTAGTAGTAGTAGTAGTAGTAGTACTAGTAGTAGTGGTAGTAGCAGTAGTAGTACAATGTAGAAGTAGGAGTAATAGTATTAGTAGTAGTAGTAGTAGTAGTAGTAGTAGTAGTAGTAGTAGTAGTAGTAGTAGTAGTAGTAGTGGTAGTAGTAGTAGTGGTAGTAGCAGTAGTAGTACAATGTAGAAGAAGTAGGAGTAGTAGTAGTAGTAGTAGTAGTAGTAGTAGTAGTAGTAGTAGTAGTAGTAGTAGTAGTAGTAGTAGTAGTAGTATGGTAGCAGTAGTAGTAGTAGTAGTAGTAGTAGTAGTAGTAGTAGTAGTAGTAGTAGTAGTAGTAGTAGTAGTAGTAGTAGTAGTAGTAAAGTAGTAGTAGCACAGGTATCAGTGCTGCTGTACAGTTAGCTTTGAAGTCAACAACATGGAATTAATTATCCATGTATGGGGAAATTAACAATTCATTTCCTTGATGGACCAGAATTATGGGCTAGATCCCAGCATGCTGCCAAACCACAAATCATATGTGGTTTTCCTCTCCTGTTTGCCTTTCAGAGATAGGCAAACTTGCTGACTTTTCTTTGTTCAGGCTAACCAAATGTAAAATTGAGTTGCCATAGAATGTGTTTAAGCTAGTAATATATGGATGTGTAAAAAAAAAAGGGGGCAATGCTCTAAATGGGAAGCAATTGAAAAATCACTAAAATGTTGGAAATTGATGTTTTAGATTGTTCTCCTCATACCTTACTTATATATATTTGCAGAAAAACATTTGGAAAGGATATTCATATTTGAGGTCTTCCATGTAACACGAGTTGGTACTCTATTGATGCCAATGAAAATAACAGACATATATTTTGCTAATTTATAGGAAATTACACTTTGCGTAGTGTTACGATCAATTCACAACCGAAATGATCATACAAAATGACACCAATATTCAATTTATGTGATTATCTATTATATGGGGTATTTCCCGTTTAAGATCACGACATACAATCAAACTTTCTTGTTCTTTCATCACTGGCCTAAAAGGTCACTGAATTCCACAGGCACACTCACAGTCAATGCCTCCTTTGTTATGCTAATCATATTAGGATACTTACATCTTTCTATGTAAATAACACCTGGCCAGACAGTTCTTCCAAATTCTAGAATTTTCATTGCGCAATGTTGATTTCACCAAGGAGGAATTTCACAAGCACATAGACTGCATCTCATTTAATGGCTAAATGTAAAACTAACACAAATTTATAACAATAGTTGCTTCCTTTTGTTTGAGAGCACTTGGCGGTATTCAAACCTGTATAGAAAGACCACAATGGAAACAAGAAAGGTGATCTTTATGTACAATATGTTACTTTAACAGTTTCAATGAGAAGCCTGTCTCAATGGAAACAAAAATGTGGTCTCCAGATATTATGGTCTTTCTTGATATAGGTAGTTGCTATGAAATGCAGGTTTCACTGTAAAAGTTTGTCTCTGAGGCTGAACTTTCACACAGAAACATAAATGAATAGTGGCAGGCAAACACATACACGCTCTTTCCACTTTTGAGTGGACTGTTGAAAACCTCAAGTAATGTAGCAACGCTTGTTATTGTGTACACTACATGTTCAAAAAACCTGTTTTAAATACTGCATGGAGATTAACTCAATTGCTCTTTTCAACAACTAATCATGCAAGTGTAATTCATACCAAGCAAATCATTAGACACAGAATGGAAACGTACTATAATGTGGCGTGTGAACACAGTCCTCGGTAATCATAAATTGGCTCCATCTGTCATGGAGTGCGGGGGAAATTTGGAGACTTATTGGGTGAGCTCAAGCCAACTTGGCCTGGCCCAAGGTGTGGAGATAGCTAAATCATGCCCTAACCCTTTCATACCCACACAAACTGCAGCTCAATAGGATTCATGCGTATTAACTGATACAAAAATGTAACAGTGGCACATTCAGAGTGAAAGGGAAAGTTTACCCTGCGTTAAATTGGCTTTAATTATAGCACAAAAATTCAAGCAATATTGAAGGTTTGATGAAAGTCCATCAAAAGATAAGACTAGTTGAAGTTTTAATGTGATGTCAGTTGTCATGTGCTCTCCCATAAGTGTGCTGTATGATTCCATAAATTGCCATTTTTCTGTTTTTGATGAAGGAATACATCTTTTTCATTGAGGTATGTATGTAAAAATGTGTGTCTAATGATAATTTCAAATGCACAGGTGGCATGGTATGTATCCTTTTTTTTTTTTTAAATAATAAGTACACACTTTATAGCAGAAAAACTCACAAGTGATATCACAAAGTTAAGCATTTGAAAAGTCATACACTGTAACTCTGTTAACTTTTGACATGTATTAGTCAAATCCTCACTAATTTGTAAAAGCAATTTAACTTCAAGGTGGACTTTATTACTAAATAATGTTGGAAGGTGTGCCAACACACTGTACATTGTAGATATACACAGTGGAATGCAGCCAATTACCTTGTTAATTGCTGCAATGATACAGTCAACGTGGACTTCTTACAAGTGTGCATGCAGCACTAGCAAAGGGTGGGAGGGAAGGGAGGGGGTAATTTATTTGTGGGTGTTTTTTTTTACCAAGCTTGATATCATGAAACAAACATCCCGAACCATGCTGTGAATTACACCCAAGACAAGAAAAATAAATTTGTCAGGCATTCTTGTAATTTCATGGAGGGGGAGGGGGGGGGGGGGTCTTTTTTCATGGGGGTGGCTAGCTTGCTCTGAGCCCCTGGTATTTTGACTTTGACTTTGATACTAGTATTTTGAAAATGAAAGAAAATTGTAGGACACTTTTTGTACAGTATGTAATATCCTTAGAGAAAATGTAACAAAGTTTGTTTACATCCTATAGTCAAGACATTTAGTTGAATCATGATCAGAAAAGTCTTACACAGGATTGGAATTCTCTAATTTACACATGGATGTAATATACATAACAGTATGTCACTGATCTACATACATGTACTTTTCAGTGTATACTAGTATGTACGCAATTATGGTTCTGTTTTAAAATTGCTGGTCACGCTCAATTGTTTATTATCTGGGCATATTAGAACGCTTGAAACATATACAGAATGCATTGACGTCATGATTCAAAGCTGTTTGTATTGAATTCAATAGTAACATCAACAATGTATTTACCATGCATAATATACATGTACCTTTACAATTAAAAATGACATTTACCTGTACATTACACACTGTGCATGATACATGTGCATGTTTGTGAATGTACACAATCTGTCGCTCTGTCGCATTTAATTGTTTTTCTTAACCTAATCCAGCATCCTAATAAAGCATTGTAAGTTCATTCCATGTTTTAGATCTATGTAAGAGTTTTCATATTGCATGTACAGTGTACATGTACAGTATTTTACAATGCATACAGTGTTAGTATGTTGTACATGATAGATTCTTAATTGGAGAATGAAACCAAAATATCAAGTTGACTCAAATAAAAGTTGCAAAAAACATTGGCAACAGTTTGAGAATAATCAGGCATACCTAATTTTATGAAAGGAAGTTGTGATTCTTTTTTTTTTATTACTGGCACTGAATCCTGAAAACCTTCACAGGCAATATGATGTACTGTGTGAAATTTAAAAGGAATTCAAGGAGAGGGACTTACTGAATGTAAAATGATATCCAAGTTTATCATGTACACTCACTGTGTGTCATGCAAATTTATGCAAATTAGAACTTGATATTGTTTAAGTACTTTTTACATAATACATCAAGACCAAACATTTCCTTTCACATTGAAAATAAGAAAAGTGCCTTAGTTATTTTCTTATAATACAGGACTATGAAGAGAAAAAAGACATGAAACTCACAAATTTCCTGTAACATGTCATGTACCCCCTTGGATGAAAAATACAAATTGCAACATCCCGTTTTCACAACAATGGTTTAAAATAGACCATGTACTAAACATAGACCAACTTTATGGTCTATGTTTATGCACAAAATGAATCATCTTTAAGATGCTGTCACAAAATCATGGATTTTCATCACAGAATCACAAGAGTGGGTGACTTCAATCATTCCCTGTAATTATTACATAGAAAAATTCACTACATCATAGTGATTCCATAGACAAAATCAATTATATTGAATCAATGATGATGTTTCATGTTGATATATTTGATGTCCAATAAAGGTACTCCAAGTTTCGTATGTTGTTTGTATTAATACAAACATACCACTGTACATATACCTGTACATGCATGCATGTACATATTTGTACAATAATGTTCTCAACTTTGCCCCAAGGATTCATCGGGCTGAGAGCAGAGTATTACACTTCACAAGGCAGTGTGAGTGTTTGTACGCTAACTCCTTGAGGCAAGACTTTCAAGATAATTCATCTTCCTCCTCCTCCTCTGCCCCATTTCTCACCATCTTTACCTCTCTGCGTCTCCTGAAGGTTTCACCTTCTCCCTCCTTGAGATTGATATTCTCTCTCATGTTTTTGCTCTCTACCTCACCCTTAAATTTATTTTGTTATTTCTCTCTCTATCTTCCCCATCCCTCACGTTAAATTATGGCTTCCTTGTTCTTTCCTGCTTTATCTCTCTCACTTCCTTTCTTTCTTACCCTCCCGCTTTTCCTTCTCTCTCCCCATCTCTCCCTCTGTATTTCTCCCTCCCTCCCTCCCTCCCTCCCTCCTTCTCCGTCACTCCTTCTCCTTCACTCCTTCACTCTATCACTCCTTCTTGCTGTCTTCCTCTCCCTTGTCTGTTTCTATCTCTCACATTCTTTTCTCCCCTAAGCCTCCATCCATCCATCCATCCCTCTTATCCTCCTCTCTTTCCATCTCTCCCTCTATATTTCTCCCTCCTTCCCTCCTTTCTCCTTCACTCCTTCAATCTATCATTCCTTCTTGCTGTCTTCCTCCCCGTTGTATGTTTCTCCCTCTCCCGTTCTAATCTCTCCAAAGCCTCCATCTATCCCTCACTCTTTACTACTGCTTCCTCCTTTGCTCCCTATCCCACCATCTTGCCCCCCCCCCCAACCACCACCACATCCTTTCCAACTCCTTCCCCTTCTCCCCCAAACCACCATCCATCCACCCCTCCCTCCCCCGCTCTTTCCCCGTAATATTATGCCCGATACACCACGATGAAAAGAAAGAGGCTCCAGCATTAAATATTGAACACTTACAGACGTCACTCTGTGACAAGGCAAGTCAGTCATGTGATGTGGAGTGGAGTAGGCCATGTCGGAACATCACACGACTCGCAGACAACGTTTTCGTAAAGAAGTCAGTACACTTTCAGGTTACAGTATGGGAGGGGGTTTCTGTCATTAACCTTCATAGTCTCATAGGCAAGAAACTGAGTTGTTTCTTGCCCGCACCAGTGCTGATATAGTGTTGTCAGTGCTTGGTACTGGGAGGGTTAACCCACTCAGTCCCATAGACAAGAAACTGAGTCGTTATTGATATGGCGCTGTCAGTGCCTGGAGATGGTTAACCCACTCAGTCCCATAGGAAAGAAACTGAGTTGTTATTGATATCATGGGGATGTCAGTGCTTGGTACCAAGAGGGTTAACCCACTCGGTTCAATTGGCAAGAAGCTGAGATGTTATTGATATGCGACTGTCAATGCTTGGTACTGAGAGGATTAAAGCTACATCTCTTGGCATGAATCAGCTGCTGTAAACCCATACAAAAATGATGTCTTTCTACAGTTGTAGCATTTCACCTTTTTACCCCCAAAATAAACCTAGTTTTCCTTGCTATCACTTGAACTTGCTGTAAGGCCCCACGTTCATGTACAGTGAGACCTGTCTATAGTGGCCACCCAAGGGAAACAAAAATTGTGGCCTTTATAGACAGGTGGCTGCTATAGACAAATTCTTTAACACATGATCTCTCTCCGGGGGAATTATTTTAGTGGCCACTATAGATAGGTTGGCTGCTATAGATAGGTGGCCGCTAAGACAGGTTTGACTGTATTTGTTTTCACCAAGCAGTGGTGAAAAATATTAAGTAGGGGCTTGAGGTAATTCAGTCCCTGCAAGACAAGAGAGAGACCCTGTGAAAATGTAGTTTTCTCATATGCAAATCATAGTTGAAAGAGTACTTACTTCATAACATCAGGTTCAGGAGTACACTGCACTGCAAATAACATTTTTTCACATTTCCCTAACTGTGGAGTACATTACATCTTGCACCAAGTTTGTGTATGCCGTTACCCATGAATCCTAACAAACCTATACCGATTTCAATAACATGCGGCATGGTATTTACACATACATGTATCATGGTAGGCCTCTACACTTTTAGCCTGGATTTAAGGCAATTTGACTTATAATCCAAGCTCTCATAATATCACAAATACATTTTGGTCTGATACCGAGGCAAGCTCTCTGCTGCATAGTGTTTATACATGATATACTATGCAGAGAAGGCCTCTACACTTTGAGCCTGGATTCAAGGCAATTTGAATTTTATAATCTAATCTAGCATAATGTCACAAATACATTTGGGTCTGGCACTGAGGCTAACTCTCCTCTCCTACCGGTCTGTTTAGACTGATAAGTACATGAGGGCAATAAATCTGCTACAGCAAAACCTGTTTCTTGTAAGGGTTTAATTATAAATTCCCAATAGGCTAAAAGACTGCCCTCTTTAAAGGGATAGTTCACCCTGAAGTTAAGTTGGTAATAATAAGGGCAGACACATCAAAGAAACATATTAGTGAGGATTCAATGAAAACCTGTCAACCAGTGGCGTAGACAGGTTCGTACACCTGGGGGGGATGACTGGGCTTCCAACGCTCGAGAGGGCGCGAAAGCGCCCGAGCGAGGGAGCGAAGCGACCGAGCCGGGGGGAGGGTGTGGGAGGGGGGTGTCCCCCCTCCCACGGTAGGGAGCTTTTGCAATTTTGAACTTGAAATCGTGCAATCTGATGCATACTTAATGAGGTAAATTAACACACACAAGCGTGCACGCGCACACACACACACACACACACACACACACACTACGCCTTAAATGGAGAGTCATAGTTTCGACGAGATCTACACACCGTGGCATACGAGTACGGAATGGACTGACACATATTTTGCAGGGAGGGTTCGTAATGGATCCAGGGGTAGTTTGGGTACCATTTGGCTTGAAACAGAATTTTCTGCGGTTTAGTTTCTAGTACGGGAATGGAATAAGTTGGGGGTGATTGGGGCTAACACAGTCGTTAAAACCGGCATCAGTTTCATCATCATCTTTCGCCTCAGATGCTCCATCACCCTCAACGGCACTTTCTTCTGGTTGAACTTCCGTAAGAACAGGCCTTTTTCCGATATTATCCGATTTTGATGTAGACGGCTGTTCACCATCATATACTTCTTTCTCATTATGCTTGAAAAAGAAGTGATCTTTGATGTTTTCAACTTCTTATTATGAGCCATCCTAGAATCAGAAAATCAATTCACGCTGTGAATTATGTAAGGGACACACTCACATATATTTTCCCCTTAAAAAAAGTTAAGGAAGACAAGGCCTCCTGCTTAGCGGACTCACCACGTGTTTTTGTTTTCTAAACACAACCAAAAAAGAATACCCCCCCTCTCCCCCCCCCCCCCCCCCCTAAGCAAAATAGCATAACTTTTTATCGAAGCGGTTTTGGGCAAAATAATTTGTACGATTGTTACTTAACTTATTGACTAACCTCTGTGTGACAATGACATTAATCCAATTAGTCATGCATGAGTGGGCAAATTTTAAAGGCAAAAAATGTAGATTATTGAAAAGTCACAAGGGTAATTGTTTATGCTATTTAAACAGTACATTTTGGCATTTCTTTATTTTCTGCGATTTTTAAAGTGTATTCACTCAACCATGACACCGAAATGACTTCCAATGTTTACATAACAGGTCATGTTACATCTTTGTCAAAATATCCAATATTTTTAAAAATTTCAAACTCAAGAGGGAGAAGTATTTTTTAAACGGGTTAACGGGTTAAATGGGTTAAATGTCGGGATAGGTCTAGGTGCATCGAGAGATGGATGATAAATAATGAAAGGACATAAGTTATGCACCAGAAATGGAATTCATCAAAAATTCATATGACAAAAACCCAAAATTACCCTTGTGACTTTTGAGAAGTTACATTTTTGCCTCTTAACTTTGCACACTCACGCATGACTTATTCGATATTTGGATTAATGTGATTTTCACACAGAAGTTGGTCAATAAGGTGAGAAACAATCCTACCAAATTATTTTGCCCAAAATCTCTTTGATAAAAAGTTATGCCATTTTGCTTAGTGAGGACAAACCAAAAGATAACCACAAAATACTTGTAAGATTTTCTCTTTTTTACCGTTTGAATTGGATTTCAACGTGTGAATGCGGCTAATACACATAAAAACGATTGCAATAATGATGAGGATTAATATCATCATGATAATTATCATTATTAATATCATTAATATCATTATTTTTACTATTATTATCATCATTATGACTTATTAAGTTAAGTGATTAAGCAAATATCATTCCTCCAAACCTGGGGGGGATGATTGTACATGCCATCCCCCCCACCTTGTGGAGTGGGGGGGATGCATCCCCCTCATCCCCCCCGTTGTCTACGCCCCTGCTGTCAACAGATAGGAAAGTTATGATCATTTAAATGTTTGGTTTTGTAACGTCGAGAGGTGCTCTCCCATATGTTGTGTACCAAAAAATGTTAAATGTCCATTTTCTCAAAAAGATATGCCTGTGCATTTGATACATCATGAGAAACCTGTTTTTACACACATACCTCTCTGGGAAAAAATCCTTCATCAATCAGAGAAAAAGAGCAAGTTATGGAATCATACAGCACACAACATCATGCAGAGCACCTCGCTTGTGACGTTATAAAATTTAAATTTCGAAAGATCATAACTTTCTTATCCTTGGACAGATTTTCGCCAAATCTTCAGTAATATGTTTCTTTCATGTGTCTGCTTTCATTGAAACTAACTTAATTTCAGGATGAACAATCCCTTTAAGTTCCCTCCTGGAGCGATGACGTCTGAAGCAGCCATTTCTTTAAAAGCATCCCAGGTTTGCAAAATTGGACAAAATGAACGAACATAGAGAGAGAGGGGGGATGCTGACCTGGATGAATTTGTCTTGCCGAGGGAAATCACTGGATGTACCAATGGGTAACCCCAATGATGTGTTACTAGGTGTGACAAGCAGTTGCAAAGATCTACAACAAAAATGCTTTGGGGCTCTCGAATACTATGAAAAGAGAATGGGCGGTTCTTACGCTAACATACACTGTAGATGCAGTATGTAGCACAAGCTGAAATGATCACAAGAATATGACAAAATGGCATCACATTACAGTTACAGCAAATTGATTGTGCCTTGTGGTATTTAATACCAAAATTTGAGGAGAGTTGAAATGATCTAAAACAAAAATGATTGGAGCTCTCACATACTATGAGAAGAGAATGTGCTTTTCTTGTGCTAATAATACATGTAGTATGTAGCAGAAGCTGAAATGATCACAAGATTGTTACAAAATAACATCACATTTCAGTTGCAGCAAACTGATTGTGCCTGATGTCTTTAATACCAACATTTGAGAAAACAAACATGCTTTAGGGCTCTTGCATACTTTGAAGAGACTGTGCCTTTCTTGTGCTAACATACATACAGTATACATGTAGCATGTAGCAGAAGCTAAAATGATCACTAGAATGCAACAAAATAGCATTACATTTCAGTAACAGCACATAGTTGCCCTGGATCAATTCGTCTCGCCTGGTAAAATCACTAGATTTATCAGTGGGTAACCCCATTGATGTGTTACCAGGTGTGACGAGTTGCAAGGATCTACAATGAAAATGATTTGGGGCTCTGGCATACTACCAGGGTTCCCAGCATTTCAAGAAAACAACATTCCCTGATTTTTCCCTGATAAAGTCTGAAAATAATAATTATGTCAACTCATTTCCAGTTTCACATGTGTTCTATGTTGTTGCAGTGAACTATTTGCAATATAAAACAGTGAAATGTAAAACTAATTCGTACCAGTACACAGGCATGTAATAATGGCCCCCCTTCTCCCCTTACAGTAATCCTTTCCTCACCTTAAATGCAGACAGAGGTTGATTCAAGGTAATCCACATGTATCATCCAATGGATGCTGTTTTGATATGCAACAACAGAGTCTGACTGATTACTCTCGATTTGGGGGACGATCAAAATTCCCTGACTTTTCCCTGATTTGAGGCATTTTTATCAAATTCTCTGACTTTTTCCTCGAGTGGAAAAGAAGAAAAATAATTTTCCTTGATGGGCTGGGAACTCTGACTGTGGAAAGAGAATGTGCCCTTCATGTGCTAATGCCAATCTTCAATATTCTGAGAGGTAAAAAGCAGCATTTTTCACCCCCCAAAAAAGTATTTTTTATGCTACATGTACATGTAGCTTACACAGGCATGTAGTAGTGCATTTGAAAAATGATCTCCCCACTTTTATGTCAAAGTAGCCTGCTATTTTGCTAATGAGGTCTCGTTCTATCACACAAAAATAAACACATTCACACGTACTGTAGACTGTTATCCACTTGTAAGCTTGCAACCCTGAAGTTAAATTGGTTTTAATTATAGGAGAAAAGTGAAAACAACACACAAGTGAAGGTTTGACAAAAATTTGTCAAAGGATAAGAGATGACTTATTTTACTTATTGATGTCACTTGCAAGCTCCTCTCCTATACATGTATGTTGTATGCTGCATGATTCCTTAATTTGCCCATTTTCTGTTTTTTAATGAAGGAATAAATCTTCTTCGTAGAAGTGTGTGTTTGATATGGTATATGATATGATATGATATGATATACCAAATGTACGGGTCAAATGGAAAATATCTTTTGAGAAAAAAAAAAATTAGTACACAATGAGACAAGCTCACAAGTAACATCACAAAATTAAGAATATAACAATTCCAAACTCTTTTCCTTAGACGGATTTTGGCAAACTAGTTTATTTCTTTTGTGTTTCTGCTTCTATCAAAAGCAACTTAATTTCGGGGTAGACTTTCCCTTTAAAACATATTGTCTTTCTGAACAGTCATGCCATGATTAATATGCAGTCAGTTTGATAAACATCACAGTTTGTAATGCATTCATGGATGGTGGATTTATCAGCAAAGAACAATGACCTTTTAAATCTTCACATCAATAAAAATGGGGCAAACCCACCCGATGGGTGGATTTAATGGTTACCCTTGCATTCTTCCTACATATTGCAATAGTGCACATGGCTATCAGCAATATCTGACAGCTTGATATCCTTCCATTTCTCCTTGAGATTTGATGAGTGTTTCCACTAGCATAGAGCACAGGAATTATCCTTGCTGTACAGACATGTACATTCTTTTTTCAGTCAGTGCAGTGTTTCCATTCTTCCCAAATTTCTGGAAATTTTGGTGTTGTCATTGAAATTTTCAGGATGTAAAATTGAGAATTATTCAGAAAAAAAGGTGTCAATAAATGAGTGCAAATGTGCAAAAAATACTTTTAAAAGTTCCAAAAAAAAATTCACATTGCACTGACTACCTTCACCTGCCCACAAGAGCATCACATGTCTTCACATAATACCAATTAACAACCTTTCATGTGGGAATAATTGTTTCCTTATGTCAGAAATGTGCTAGCTATGTGATGCTATTATAAGCACTTGCAGGTAGTCATTGCAATGTTTAGTTTGTGCATAAATTATGTCTATTTTCCTGCTAATTTCTATCTTTGATGTTGTCACAGGGGGAATCTTGAGTTGGAGGATATTTTGGAGGCGGGGCTTATCAGTGCTGAGAAAAAATATAGAAAAATTATTTTAAAATATAGGACACATATTTCCATTGAACAGTTGATGATTTGGTTATATACATATTAAGTTACATCAATAGAAGTCAACATACATTTTGATGACAGGGGCCCTTTAAGCACTGAAGTAATTCTCGAAGCCATTACGACTCAAACCTCAGTTCTAAATACCGAAAATGCTCGGACACTGTCGCAACTATTGTTCTCAATCAGAATATCATTAACACTTTTGGTTCATGAATGGATCTCAAAAGTGAAACTTGTCTCTACACAAGGCAGTTGGTCATCCATTATCTACATGTACATTATGCATAGAGACTGAGAAAATGTTCAGTCAATCTCATTGTAGAAGCAGTAGGCGGGGGGAGCACACCATTTCTTCCTGATAGATCAGGCTAATTATCAACATGCGTTCAACAGTTCTCCGAAAATGATAACAGGAAGAGATCTATAATGTTGTCCAGGTTCAAGGTTGTGTTCAGACAGTGTGTGTATCACAAGTCCAAGTTCGTCTGTCTGGACAGCTTCCTGGCATCTTCCCTCCTACATGTGTCTCTCTCATTCTTGATATCTCTCTCCCTCATCATCCTCTTTCTCCTTCACTTTTTCTAGCATTCATTCTTGCAGTCTTCCTCCCCCTTGTCTGTTTCTACCTCTCACATTCTTTTCTCCTCTAAGCCTCCATCCATTCCTCCCTCTTCTCCTTCTCTCTCCCCATCTCTCCCTCTGTATTTCTCCCTCCCTCCTCCTTTCTCCTTCACTCGTTCACTCTATCACTCCTTCTTGCTGTCTTCCTCCCCCTTGTCTGTTTCACCTTCTCACATACTTTTCTCCCCTAAGGCTCCATCCATCCCTCCCTCTTCATTGCTTCCTCCTTCTTCTCTCCCTATCCCTCCATCTCGCTGTCTAGGCTATGGCAGGGTGGTCCCCAGTTAGAAAACGTGTAGAAAACGTGAAGAAAAGTGTAGAAAAGTGTAGAAAAGTGTAGAAAAGTGTAGAAAAGTGTAGAAAACGTGCGGCACAAATACCACACGTCTTGTCCAGAAAGTAAGTTTGAGCCATGCATTAATTCACTGCACCACCAGTTAACCCGTTCAGTACCATGAACATACCACAAATATGTGGTTTGGGGCTGTAACTATTGATATCAAATAATAAAAAGATGCATCATGTGAAAGAGCATAAATTTCTGCACAAGATGAATCCATTTGGGGCATTTAGTGCTATTACCTTCATAATGACTTTTCAAAGCAAAATATGGGGGAAATGGGCACTAAATCTTCAAATTGGCAACTTGCTGAAAAGGTTGAAATCCCTCTTTAGCTCTTAAAATTGGCATGATTTTTGCTCTAACTTTATAATTTATAATTGAATTTACATTGTTTCTTGATAAAAAATTATTTGGAAAAAAAGTGTTGCCAATTTAAAAGCCAAATAGTGATCAGTTTTTCTCTAAAAAGGCCTTCATCCTGAATGAGTTAAATCAGTATCAGTCTTATTATTCATCTCATTTTTGATTTCTTTGAACCACGCATTCCATAGTTATGTACCACGTGTCCAGCACAGATATCTGACAAAAAATGACTTTTGCCCTTTTGAACCACGTGTAAAAGATTTTCTGGTGACCACCATGCTATGGAGAGCATAAATATGACCTGTTTGTTAACAACTATGCCTGGTATGAAAGACTATGCCCTACTCCTACTCCCAGCAGTCAAAAAGGAATGGTAGTCTTTGTTACCAGACATATTTGTTCAAGACTCAGTTGTGTGCATGCACTCCACATCCAAAGACCAAGGCTACCATGAATGTGGTTGCAGCAGAGCATCAACACCACAGTCTGGAATGTAGCCTAGACGAGACCTTGCCCTTTCTCTGCATCAGATGTTTTCGCAAACATCCCCAACTCAAGTACAGATAAAGTTACATCAGGAGCTCAAAGTTGTAGGAAACTTCTGCTTCCTAAACTACCAGACACTGTAGTCTACTGGCAGACCCATGTCAGATGGCTAACTTGGCTTTAAGACTGGGTAGCCCATCTGCAAAGGTCATGAAACTCAGCAGAAATCAGCAGTATATACTCTACGATAACGTGTGTGAAATCTCACATGAACCTTTCAGGAAAACTTTAAAACTATCCTTGTTTATGTTAAAAACGTAGCAACCATAACCTTCATTCATAAATGTATTACCTGCGTCAGTGCGCAATATGTCAAGCAGCGGGCATTGTTTGCATCGAATGCATGCACTGTGATGCAGAGAGTTGTATCCAGTCTCTATACTACAACAACCAGGTTTTGGACACACCCGCCCAAAATATTCTTGAAATCTAGGGATCGCTATAATTCCGCTCAAAGTTACTTTCCAGTTTTAGAATTGGGAGGAAAGTTATACATGTACATCATTTTCTTCCAAATTCTGTTTTTAAACTGCAAAAGGGCTTCCCTGCCTTTGTAGGGAATGCACTCATGAAGTCTGTATTCATGGGGAGTGCTAATCATGCATGCATCTGCACTCGGATACACAAGTCGAACAACAGAGCTTACAGGGAATAAACTGTACTGGGAAGACAAAAAGGCCTTTAAAAGGTGATCATGAGTAATCTCCTTGCCAATGGTCTTACACATTCATGTATTGTCCATTTTAGAAACTTGCTGAAAGTGATTTGCCCTCAAATGATCCACATCTGGAGTATTGAGAGATTAAATCACAAAACCTCAAATTGTTCAGGCCGAACATTTTGAGGATTTGTGATTTAACCACAAATTACTCCAAATGTGGATCATTTGAGGGAAAATCAATTTCAGCAAGTTTCTGAAATCGACAATGAATTGAAGACCATTAGTAAGAAGATTGCTCCCAATCACCCTTTTGAAGGTTTGTCTTCCCAGTACACTATATTCCCTTTTTAACCGTCAAAAATTTATGAGCATTCTGATTGGAGGACAAGATCGCACAGTGTGTAGGGCAACATACTATGTATGGTGCCTCATGTAGCAAAGATTTTCTGAATCCCTACAAATGCTGATTTCATGCACACTCTCCCTTTACAATAAGAAACCCATAACAAAATTGCCAGACAAATCTTTACTTGATCGCTGTTTCTATGGTTACCATATCTCTCAATTCTACGCTTTCTATCATGATAGATCTTCAGAGCCAGTGGACATTTTCTGATGACATGTAGATGTAGCAGACCTCTGCCCGCATTTCCGACATCCAAAATGTATACTGATTGAAATCTCTTGCAAGCATCTTTTGTAGGTTTTCACCTTTTACAGGTACATGTATCTGATATGAGAGGTGCGTCATTTGTGTGGAAGACTTACGGGCCCTGCTTCATATATTTTTTATTCAGAGTCAGTGTATCATAACAAACTTTCAATATCAACTACAAAGGTTTGCATCTATTTCACGTAACTGTGTAGCTACATGTGTCTATATGGCCACGTTTCAAATTCATAGGATGTCATTTAGCACACTTTTAAAAAAAATATTAAAACAAACCAATTTTGGGGGGTTTATGGGAACAGCATGATACAAGCAATAAGGGATAGCTGTATATTTTATCATTCTAACAATATTAACTACAAAGGTTTTCACCTTTTTCATGTAACTGTGTGGCTTCATTTGGCTACATGGCCATGTTTCAAATTCATAGGATTTCATTTAGCACATTTTTAAAACCATTCATGCTGTACATGTAATTAGTTGTAAGCGCTTTGGGATTTATGGGAAAAGCTTGATACAAGTAATAAGGGGATAATAAGTATGTCAGGATTCAATCTCATTTCTAGATGAAGACACATCTGATTTTCAGACTATTAGACACCTTCGGTAGTGAGAACACCGCATCCCTCTCCCTCTCTCAGGCTTCTCGTCACCGATCTGGTCAGTGTCACACAATCACATAGCCACGAATGAACTCTCACAGTGAGTCAAGAATTTGTCAGATTTTCAACGTACGAAATGACTCATACACCAGTTGTTACTATCATTAATGTGAAAATGGGCTTGATTTATTGCCTTTAACTCTTTTAAAGCGGAAAATGCATCAATCAAAAGAGGAAAATATCAAGGCAGCCTGACATTCATTCAGTATCAGTACATCATTAATGTCATAGTCCATGCTAGAATGTGAAGGCTTACATGTTAGAAGAACTACTTCCTTCTTTAAATTATACCAATTTTAAGTACATATTGGTAGCAATAGTGTTGTTCTCACAACGTCTAAAAAATTTCTTTAAGTTTTCACCCTTACATTTCCAGGCCTTAAAAGCCCTAATGGTTTACTGGATGTCTTCTAGCTAGTGGAAATGAGAGAAATTTCGAGGTTCTGCTTGTGGTTATTGATTGTGCATAGAACGCACAAAGTTAGTTTTAAAGCCATGAGAAATCTTGTGGCTGAGCTGAAGAAAAAACTGAGTCGTGGATGGTCCTTCCTCATAGTTTCAGGCAATGAGGACAGATCAAATTAATGTGAACGCATCAAGATGGAATATTGTGGTATTTTCCCATAGTCTGAATGCACCTATGTACAGACAAACATCTATGTCTGACTCACCAACCCTGTAAGTTGTGTCTGACCTTTGACCTATGCCTTGGAAAGTCATCAAGAGAGGTACACATGTAATGCCAACTTTGCACATTCAAGTGTGAGACTGGTAAAAGCACAGCTGCCGGTATATACTCGCACCAGGGCTTAGAATTCATTTTGTTTGATTGAAACTAATAAAACTCATATTTTGTTTAAAATTTAGTAACATGCCTTTCACAAAAACATACTTTTCCATCTACTATGCAGAGGCATACAAAATAATTATGATCACTGTAAGAGATTCAAAACAAAATTATGCCATCCGGTCGCTCTCTGCATCTGGCAAGGGCATATGGTAACTAATCTGTCTAGGTACATTCACATACATGTGGTTGCATCAAGGATGTCCCTGTCATCAAAATGTATATTGACTTCTGTTGATGCAACTTAATATAGCAAAATCACCAACTGTTCAATGGAAATATGTGTCCTATATTTTAAAATGATTTTTCTATATTTTTTCTCAGCACTGATAAGCCCCGCCTCCAAAATATCCTCCAACTCAAGATTCCGCCTGTGACATCATCAAAGGTAGAAATAAGCAGGATAATAGACATAATTTATGCACAACCAAAACATTGCAATGACTACCTGCAAGTGCTTATAATAGCATCATATAGCTAGCACATTTCTGACATAAGGAAATGATTATTCCCACATGAAAGGTTGTTAGATGGTTATATCATCCTGCTAATTTCTACCTTTGATGATGTCACAAGGGCAATCTTGAGTTGGAGGATATTTTGGAGGCGGGGCTTATCAGTGCTGAGAAAAAAATAAAGAAAAATTATTTTGAAATATAGGACAGATATTTCCTTTGAACAGTTAGTGATTTTGTTATGTACATATTATGTTGCATCAACATAAGTCGACATACATTTTGATGACAGGGGACCTTTAACTTATGTGGAATACCATTAGCCGTCATATCAATACAGATTCATACATTCTCCTTTGCCTTTGAGCCACAAAACAAGGCTTAATATTTGATTTCTTGTTGATGTCCTGTTCAATGCCACTGACTCTTAAGATGATTTTGGCTTGGATTTCATGCATAATAAAGATAGGAAGCTCAGAAGGTTTTGGATACAAGATTCAGCCTACATATGCTTGCGCAGTTTCCAGATACACATGTATGTATTACTATCAATGCATCTACATATCCATCTGATATTAATCTGATCGATATTAAACCTAATCCAGTAGAAAATCAGTTCCCCAGTTTCTAAAGGTCATCTGCTTTGCAATCAGACTCTTTAAAGATACAGTATGTTCATTGGGGAGAATTTGGGGCATGCCCATGCAGTTTGTTGGCATCCCCCCCCCCCCCCCCCCCCAAAGGCCCACACACAAACACACACCTTTGCAATGTTTGCGTGGACCCCACCCCTGAATTACTTGATATCTAAATGCATAACTACTGTAAACAATGCCCGCAATACTCAAACACAGCATACCTGTAGATCTACTAGGATCTACTAGTTGAGACAGAATTCTCATCTAGAGCATACATGTATTAACGTAAATTCATGTGTACAAATATGTAAGTGTGCAGAATGAATGCGAAATAATTGGTTTCAAAAGAGAAAGAACATACCAATCCTGGTCTTTTAATTTGTCTTTTGGGGAAACATGTATTCAGGCTTTCATCTTGAAATGAAATTAACAGAAATGTACTCATATCTCAAACTCTCTTTTTCAAAGGACAGTATATCTGACAGCCATCATTTTTTATCTAAACAAAACAATCAGATGAGTGGATGAATGAAAGCCTGACAAAGAATGGATGAGTAATATGGAAATCAGCAACATATCAAAAGTCTGGCAACATAGCTCCATTTCAACCTTCATCACTTCATTGTAATTTTGAATTGCCAGCTAAATCAAGGAAAAATAATTGAATTCACCTCCTCGCACTCGGTCAACAATGTTTGTTTGCCAAGAATTGTTCGCATACTTGCACGAAACAAACTCCATAGAATGTTGTGTGGATTAACAAAAGGTTTCAATCTACTACTTCTACATCAGCCATGCAATCTTTTCAAGCAAGAGAGCAAATCATTTTTTCACATGAAAAACATTCCTTCAATTTTCATGATGTACATCACTACGAACATGATATATTGATTATGCAGACAAAATTTCAAGTAACAATAGACCAGATATTGATAGTGAATGCAGGCTACGCAGCATGATTTATTTACCCAGGGTAGTCCCTTCAGTGGTTAAACAATGTTCTATCAGGGGGCCCTGCTTTGACATTTTACTCAACATTTTACGCAACATGTTACAAATAACATAAATTCAGTGGTGAGTATACATCAATTTGTTTCATCTGAGCACAGATCATAACAAACGGAATTGTAACAAACAAAATTGTATCTATTGTATCCGGTAGACACATGTCGTCAGTGTTTTTACGAACCATCAAATCCGTACAGCGCACTGTGCACATACTTGATATGACACAAACATTGTTGAAAAGATATTTGATGTTTAGATAGCTTCAAAGCTCTTGAACATTTCTAATTCAAACTGAAAAATAGAATCTAGTACTTATAAGACTAGTCATTCATTCGTCCTCCTCTTTTCTCTATCCCTCCAAGCTGGGGGAAGGAAATGAGAAAGATTAGTCTACTGCAGCCAAGGCAGACCCATTTATTGAACATTGTAATCTGGATTGAAAATGCCAAACAGCCTGGAAGCTAGGCTATATAAAAAGCTCATTTGCAAAAGGGGTTAGATCTGTTCTTCATCAAATTTGATTTTTTTTTTTTTTGTCTCAATGAAGTAGCTCTATAAGATGGCACCAAAGAAAAGTTGAAATTCCCATCAAAAAGTGAACAAAAATGGCCAAGAAAAATCACTTCTTTTTCAAAAGGGGTTAGATCCTTTTCAGTTTGTTTGCAAAAGGGGCTAGATCCACAGAGTTCATTTTTGGAAAAAACATTTAAAAAATATGAAGACAGGTTGATTACTTTATACCCAATTTTATGTTCACATGATAGGGTAGTAATCATGACAATTAAGTTTCACATAAGAATATTGCAATACGGGATGATAACAATTAAAATACGAGATTTTCTCAGAATGGTCTAAAGTAGATCTAACCCCTTTAGCAAACAAGCTCTTCATATGTGAACTCGACTGAAGTATGTTTTCAGCAAAGACCCAGGAAGAGCTAAGCAGCCCCCACTGTCGGACAGGATGGCTGTTCGTGTACATGTTATCAGCATTATCATGCAGTTTCCAATCCCATAAGGGGATCAGCAAATTTTCCTGCATCCTTCCTTGCGTGCACACACAGCGACATGTTATGATCAAAATGTTTTGCACATGTGAAAACAACAGACAGACCATTCAAAACAGTATTTTTGGCATGGCACAGTGATACTGATTATTACTAGCATTCCATGTACATGTGCATGTATTTGTTGAAAGACTGTAGGGTAAAAAAAATGTTAAATGGATAATAAATCTGAATACAAATCACATCTTCATGTCCATGAACAAGTATGTACTTTTATAGTGAGCATGAATGGGACTTAACATACGTATTATAATAGTCAGCACAAAATGTACTAAGTACAATAAATTATACAAGGAGTTGCACAGTTCAGCATTTGTTAGTCCTTTAAAAGACAATTGGGTTATTCTTTCGTTATACATTGTTTGACAGCTTTGCATGAAGGACCCGACAAATTTATCTACATGTAAATCACTGTATTCAAGTGTTCAATGGCAAGCAAATGTGGGTCATACTGAGCACTGCATATTTCTTTTCGTAGCCAATGATGTGTAGCAAACCATTGGACTCACAAACAATCAAATTTTACCCTGTCAGTAAACACAATTGGGAGCTCATTTCAATAAGCCATGCTTGTTTCCATTGTGGTGACAACAGCAATGTGGGTGTAAAGATCTTTCATCTTTTGTAAAAAACATCTTTCAGTAAAACAGTGAAACAGGTCAACACTGTGTAACTTAACAGTATGTCTGACTTTGTGTTTTCTCCCAATTCTCAACAAATTGTGTTTAATAATTTCAGATGTTAGTGCTCTAAACCAAAATTGTTTGTACACAGAGAATGCTTAGTACTTGAGACTCTCGCCAATGTTGTTTTTTATATGATACTGTAACAATATGCAGAACATATGCAACTTTAGTGGGCCAATTATCCAAAAGAATATGACCACATGGTGTTACCGAAAGTTTTGCTATTTTCTAAATAGTATTTATTAATATGCAACTTTGTTTGGCAAAGAATTACCATGCACAAACTTTGTTGGCACTAAAAGAATTATGTGCAAGTATTACACTCTATCTTCTTTCCAACCACATGAACTAACATGACGAGAGCTCAGTCAGTACTACGTGCACTTCTAGCCTGTTTACTTAACTCTTGTTTATTTTTAATTATCTGTGTTTACAATTACATGTAGATAAGTCAGAGCATATTTGAATAAGAGCGGAGACACCAGTATGACAGCATGTCAGAATCATTAACTTACATGTCAATTGGTAATAAAAAGATTTGAATAATCAATCATTTATCATCACAGTCAGATCATAGTTGAATGCCAGATCTTTCTCTTTCTCAGACTGCAAGATCAATCAATGTGTGAGTAAATACATGTATGTATTTACAAAGGCAATGACAATTATGAAGTGAATAATATACAAAGTAAAAAAAATGATAATACTTGTTCATCGAAGTTTATTAATGTATATTTTGGCTAAGATTAAGGGCAAGCTTGGTACTGACAGTAGGAAACTATTTTCTGTATTGGATATACCTAATCTGACCATTACCATCATCACATTCAACGAAAATGACAAATGCAAAGACAAGCTTTAATTAAATGCAGAGAATTATCCGTTGCAATTGACATCTCATTATCTGGCAAATCTACTTGGTTTTGGAGTACAATCGATCTACATGTAAATGTTTGCCTGTCATATCATCAGAAGATGTACTTAATTAATTCCCCATCTGAATTATCAAGTGAATTAAACCTTTGTTAGATACAGAGTGTTCTTGCTCTTACTTATTTACAGTTACAGTGGTCTAAAACGTGAAAGTGCGATCGTGAGCCACGCAAACCAGCGCGCAGCGCCAGTGCAAATTCAATGCAACCCTAGTATAGTTTACACATACACAGTCATTGTACTGTACCCAGTACGTTAAGCAGGGAACTAGCATCACACTACGGTCTGCTGGTTACGGGCCCCGCGGGGTGCGGCGCAGCGCGAACTACCGTTTCTAGCTGTACGGACATGAACTCACCCAAAATATGATGATGAAAATTGTCAAGAGAATTTTGACGCAAGCCATGGCGGCCGTCGTTTGAAATCTTTTCGGTGGCATCTCGACTTTTGAATCTTCCGATGGTATTTGAAGAAATTATGTAACTCAAGCAAATTTCACGTATTCGAGCTTCCAGATGTCAATTGCTCCGGGCCAAAGTGACAGATAGCAGCCGCTCTAGACAAGTGTCACATACACGTTTAATAACTATGATAAATGCCACGACTACCGTAACATGTTGTACGCTCAAAATATACCGAGTTCCATTTTGTGCTAAATCTATACCATGCTAGTGAATAAATTGTCCTTTCTTGTCCATGGAAATCACATTGAAATTTGGCAATCCACTAGCAACTGCCTTCAAAGTGTCCTTAATAAATAATGAGATGAGAAGTCCTTTTGGTTTGACATGTGCAATGTACACTGGTCATTGTTGTGTTTTGAATTAATCATCTATTGCATGCAAGTTGTTGAGTCCAAATCTGTCAAAAAGTGAAAATCTCATTAAATATTCAAAGGATTATTACAAAGAATGTAATATTACTTGATGGAATATCCTGTTACATGCTTTTTAAAATTTTACATCCTTTTACTTTATGTTGTTTAAATATCAGCTTGATTCGAGTTGTAAATTATTTAAATTCATTTTTCAGAAGTGTCAACAGCTTTTGTTTCACACCCAGTATCAAAGACTTCTCTCCTGTTTTTGAAACAAAATAAAAAGTGGATTGTTAATAACTTGTTTTAGTGTTTATTATATTGTTACAATAATACATCGAGTGTATATTCACATATCAATTTATTACAACTATTTTGCTATTTGGATGACCTTTTTTATTACTAAATCATCCTTATTCATCGAGTATGGTCGAGAGAGCTTGCTCTCTCTCTCTCCGGGCAAGCTGGTTGGATGCAAAAATAATTTAGGAACCGTGTGCGGTTTGTGCGGTTTGTACACGCAGCCGGATACCCGACCTAGTGAGCCTACAGTACTTATTACGTAATAGGTAAAACGCGGTCAGACTGTATTCATAGCAATATAAGTTGAAGTTGAACCTGTTATTCAGCGCAGCTGAAGCAACTAGAGCTGAAACATTACAAGCGTGGATTATCGAAAGCGTGGTTCCGTTTGTGAATATGCTTCAGTAGGCCTAAGTGTGTGTGTTATAAGGGAAGGGGAGGAAGGTGTGTGGGGGGGGGGGGGGGGGGGGCTAGCTGCTCCATGCTGCGATGTACTACTTACTTCTTTGTAGCTGCTGTATTACTTTCACATCAGCTGCAGGGCCGGGTGGCGTTCCAAAAACATTTTCACTGACAAGAACTCAACTCAACGTTTCTGAAATACGATCATTATACACCATAAAATATGATTTGTGTATTCTGTATATGCGTAACACTGATACAATGGCGGTGAATGTATACGATCCCATGAAATAGGAGCACCACCAATATAACAATCCAGCGCCCCCCCCCCCCTCCCCCAACATACACACGCACACTGTTAACTTTTAATAAGAACGTTATCATTTTGAGAGGTTTGTTCCCCTCAATTTGCCACCTGCTTTATATACCCCACCCCACCCCCCACCCCCCCCCCCCCCCTCTCTCTCTCTCTCTCTTTTCTTCCATTATTTTCATTTACCAATTCGTAAAGTTAAGTTTGACAAAGAATGCTCAACTTCTCTCAATTTCAATATACAGGCCTACTTTTTTCTTTTGGGGTGTACTTTTTATGATGTAATCCTACTGCGACATGCCTTTATTTGAACTGCAACATGACATGTTTGTCTAATACAAAATACAGTAGTAAAGTTTGTGTTAATGGTGACATTTCTATTGCGATAATCACTCATTTGAATGCACTTTTTATTTCCCTTTGGCACTTTCAATACTAAAAGTGCAATGAACAGGTTTAAAACTCGCTCCGTTTATCTATTTTTTTACTGCAGAAAATTGACTGTAATGAATACGATGATATACAATGCAATACACATGTACACGATGATTGACTATACTGTAGCGGTAGTAGATGGATTACCTTCAGAGTGACATTGCTATTTACGCAGCCTGAATAAGACAACAAATGCGTGGTGAGAATTTATTTCACGCAGTCTCAATTGTAGCAATATTATTTATGGTTCATCAGAAACCGTGGATATAATGCTAATACGCTTCCTTTGTTCCATTTAGATGAAAAATTCTTATTATTTGTATAACCATCGTGATGGCGGTGAGGATTGATGTTTCATGGAGCATAATTATCATATATATCATGTCAAACTTTGATCAAAAGACATTTGAAGTATCATTTCATTTGTTATAAACGAGAAAAATGTAACCCTAGGTGTAAGAACATCTTCGTTGGAATAGAAAACCAAATTCGAACCCTGACGTATTTGCAAAACATATATCTGATTGAAAAAAGAAACACTAATATTATGTGATTCTGGATATTCTAAAGAGAAAAATACATACTGAAATTAAGTTGGTTTTGATTGAAGGTAGAACACGAAAAAAACCCCTAAAAATTAGTGAAGGTTTGAATTAGTTCAGATTCTTAATTTTTGTGACGTCATTTGCTTCACAAATACTTGTATGAAGTTGTGTACTGTTTTTTGCTGTTGGAAATGTTTTCCTCAAAAGGATATCTACGGTTTTACTTGTGCATTTTAACACATTATAAGACGCATTTTTTCTCACACTTGCCTCTAAGGAGAAAATTATTCTTACAATGAAAAAAAAGGGAAAAGGTGAGTTTTTTTTTAATTGAACAGCACACAACACAAGGGAGAACATCTCGCAAGTGACGTCATAAACTTAAAGATTAAACAAACAATAATTTTCTTATCTTTTACAGATTATGGTCAAGCCTTCACTGATATGTTGATTTCACTTTCACCGATCTAACTTAATTCAGGGTGGGCATTAACTTAAGTATTTCACACAAAGTGTGAGTGTATTGACCAAGTTGATAGACCCACATGCTTATGCTCAACAGTTTACTTTGTATGCATAACTTAAAAGAAAAAGGCAAATCAGCTGTTGATTAAAAAAAACTTCCTGTCATTTCCATTTCGACATGCGGCACTAACAACGTGGAACTCTCTTCCTGATCAAGCAATGTCTGTAACATGAACCTTCTTAAACTCTTTAGGCCTATGTGCCATAATGTGTCTTTTTTTTTTTTGTAAACAAGTGATATACACAAATTCTATAGAGTAGCACTCTATCTGGCACATTATGTATCACGAAGATAGATTTCAAGCAGTTGTATACTTCCACCAGGGGCGGATCCAGGGGGGCGGGCTGACCCCCCCCCCCCCCTTTTTCATACTGTCCAGAGGGGTGGGGGGGGGGGGCGAATCTGACGCTAGCGCGGCTGCCTCATTCCCTGTTCAGGCTTAACCACCCCCCCCCCCCCCCCCAACAACAACAAGAGAACTCATATTAATTTATTTCGCTAAAAAAAAAGAAGAAGCCATGTCCTGACCGGGCCGCGCCGCCGGACCAAAGGCAAATAACAATAGTAACATTAAGGAAAGCTGGTCTCCGCCCCCTCCCCTCCCCTTTTCACAATTCCTGGATCCGTCCTGTTCCACTGTGTGTTGGGCTTGTACTTTAGCATCGAATAACAATACAACAACACCATGAAACAACTTGTCATCCACTTAAATGACGATTCACAAAACGTTGATGCAAACATTGTTTATACACTGTATAATGATATTATAGCGAGCTTAAATCATGACAAGTGATTGTCATCGATGCTATTGTCTGATATTACTATATACATGTATCTATGTATAGTAATACTGTCAACGTACACGTGTTTTATTTACCCATATCATATAATACTGGTGAAGAACAACTCGCTACGTGGTTATTGTGGATTATAAAATCATGTAATCTAGAATATAATTTATAAGCCTACCTAACAAAAATGTTGATGGAGAGGGGGAGGTCGTTTTTGATGTTTGATGCCCTCAACGTTTATATTACACTTCATTTAGAAATTTACTAAACTTGGCGTATATACCAAAAATATGGCTTGTATTCGTAAAATTAAAGGTCTCTGCGCTCTTTACTACGAACTGTAGGCATGGGATTGTGCGGTTTATTTCCCAAAATATTTGAATTATTGATGATATTTTGCGGTTTTCGTTATATTATCTTAGCTTCTCGTGTCGGAAGGATCAACGCATCGAACTCAAATTTAAAAAACAGCAGCAGGTAAAGTATGATTCCAAATTTCCAATGTCACAATTAGTTAAAGAATATGATAGATTTCATACATGTTGAGTAAACTGAGATGTGTACCGGCCATTGATTTGCTAGCGCTGGGATAGCTAGAAAAGCTGACTTGTCTTGAATGGGCATGGCCACCGGCCATCAGTGCTGCATCGGTCCTGCAGCGGGGCGGCGGCGCCAGGACGTCTAGGACCGCGACCGACAGGGCTAGCTACGTTAGCCATGTTAGCTGAGCTCCGCTGCCGCTCCCACCCCTTGACTTTTGCCAGTGTCTCACGATTTAGAGTCTTTAAGATCGTGAGTAAATAATAGTAATATACAAGTACATGTATGTTAGGTATTCTCTAATCATGTTGACAGTTCACTTACTACTTAGTGTTAATGTAAGCCTTGAATTATAACCTTGTATTTTAAGTTCTATGTGTGATAAACTGGAACATCACTCAGTCAATGTTGCATCATTGCACAAAAATAACAATAAATCCACTACATTTACAGCCCGTCCTTTAATACCTCCTTCATTTTCCATGCACAGGCACAACATGAGAACCGGTCATTCCCTGTCTTGACGCTCAATATCCACAGACAGTTAATTCCGACCAACACAGAATAAATGGCAGCAGACGTGACCCAAGGACCTGATAAAGAAATTGACGATGTCAGAAATAAAAATGTGGCAGAGGAGGAGCAGTGTTATGAACTGGTATCCTCGGTTTCACCCAGCATAGTATTGTCATGCGAGGGACCAGAAGGTGTAGTAGACACACCTGAGAGGCAGGATGAATCACTACCGCTGCGTCACCTGACCAAGATGTGTCACATGACAAAGATGCGCCGGGAGACGGTGCGATGTTGTCGTTCAGTGCACCGACGCAGCAGCAGGGAGTGAAGCCTGGGGAGAAGCTCTTTGTGTTTGACAAGAAGACGTCAAGCACGGAGGTGGTGATTAAGGTCATATCTCTGTGTTCGTCTGACGAGTCTGGGAAGAAACCAGGCGAGGCAGAAAATGAGGCAGACGCTTGCAATGAGGAGAAAGAAGGAGCGGCTGGCTCTGAGGGTAGGAAAGAACAAAACTCTTTCTTTTTTTCTCTTTTTGCCATTTAGATTAACTTTAAAGTTCAACTCCCTCATCACATGTTCGCACAGGTAGCTGCTTCACATGCATCTAAACTTGAGTTTCCAAGTAAAAGAATGAGCTTGTTTTGGAATTTGTTCATGCGATATCATTCAGATATGATCTGAAATGATATATTCGTTGCAATCGCATTCTCTAATAGCATTGCACTAGTATGAGGACAATTATTTTTCAAAACAGTATAAATGTTTGTTACTTGTACTTACATATTCTACAAATCGCTACTTATAATAAGTTTTGAGGGCAATTACTGTATGTTGTTGATTGCTTTCTAAATTTATTGTGTGAATTCTGCAAGCATTTGTGCTGGAACAAAGGATATTCTGTGCCACAGTGTCTGTTCTACAATTTCCCCATATAAATCATTGCATTTTTTAATAAATATGAAAAAAGTGGCGTTTTTAAGAATGTACAATGTAACTTGATATAGATAGCCAAGGCATAAGAGGCCTGCACAAAATTGATAATATGGCCAATGTGTGCCTCACAAAACATGTGTAATAATTGTATTTTTATTAAAAATGTGTGCATCTTCCTGTAGGTATGAAGGAGTCTTCTACTGAGTGCAGTAAGGAAGAAGGGGCAGGTGCCACGTCCAAAGCAGACCATGAAAAAGGGGCCTCCTCTGGGGAGTATAGGTGTGAACATTGTGACTTCATTACAAACAAGAAACACCTGAGTCTCATCCACCAGGTACAGCATGCCATCCCTGACAAGGATAAGCAGTATCACTGCTCCGAGTGCGACTACTCCTCGGGTCTGCGCCACAACCTCAAGGTGCATATCAAACGCCACGTGGACATCAGCGAGCTGGACTCAAGCGAGGTGTTCACCTGCCCCGAACCCGACTGCGACTACACCACCATGTACAAGCACGATCTGCAGATCCACGCGAAGAAGCATGACCCCGAACAGCGCCACCGCTGCTTCCACTGTAACTTCACGAGCATCTACAAGCACAGCCTCCTGCACCACATCTCGTCTAAGCACCAGGGGTTGCGGCCGTATCAGTGCACGCTCTGTGACTATTCCGCAGCCAAGAAGAAGGATCTGGAGACCCACATGTACAAGCACTCCAACGAGAAGCCGCTCAAGTGTTCGGTCTGCGACTACGAGACGCCGTACGCCACCAGCCTCAAGTCGCACATGCACAAGCACAAGGGGAGTAAACCGTACCGGTGCAGTGAACCGTGGTGCAAGTTCTCGACGACGAGCAAGTCCTACCTGATGGCTCACATCGCCAGGCATAGCAAGGATGTTTCGTGCGAGGTGTGCGGCTTTGTCGCCAGCTGCCCAAGGAAGCTCGACAAGCATACATGTCGCAAGCCGAACGACCCCGACGTGAGCCAGGAGAAACCGGTGGAGAGTGATCAGGGCGAGTCGTGCGAGGTGGACGATCCCGTTCCGGTGAAGCGAGACAACGGTACGATAGAGTACCAGTGCGGGGAGTGCGCGTACCGGACGGCAAACAAGCACAGCATGAAGAGACATCGTGTGAGGCACGACCCAGACAGACAGATGCCGGCCAAGATGTATGTATGCGATGATTGCGGCTATGAGACGGCCTACAAGAACAGTTTGAAGAGGCACAAAGCCAGGCATTCCCTGGTGAAACCCTTCAGCTGTGGACACTGCAGCTACACAGCCATCAACATGTCTCAGATGCACATACACATTGCCAAACACACAGGTAATAATGTAGCACTCTCATTCTATATTGAACCGAACACTGTCGTAACAAACTATCATTATTGTGCAAAAGCCATGAAACTTGGCAGGAATCAGTGGTATACCTTAATGTTTATGAAATCTCACAGTCATAGCTTCTCAAATCGTTGAAGAAAAAGTGAAAAATATCCCTGTTCGTTTCAAACACCTTGTTTCGCAGTGACCATGGTCTACATTCATATACCATTGTAACGCTTAGTGGTCAGCCACTTGCCTCAACACGCATCACTGTATGGTGCAAAAAATTGTGATGTGCGCTGTTGTGGTCTCTGGTCTGTGGGCTGCAGAAACCGCTAGATAATCTGGCAATCAATATAATCCACTCAAAATTGAATTTCCACATCTATTATTGTGAAGGAAATTTTTCTACAGTATTTTCTTCCATTTTCCATGAGATTTGATAGACAATTTCATTTTCTTGACCTACAAAAGAGCTACCCTGTGTTTAACCAAAGCTTTACTGAACACGCATTTATGGGCTGGCTTTTCATGCTCAGATACGAAGAAGCATCACTCCCATCTAATCTGCTGTTCAGACAATTGACACCAGGCTATAAATAAACTTCAAATAGCATGGCAAATTTTGAACTGGACCAGGGTTCACAAAGCCAAAAAGTCTAACAGCAATGGTGTAAAGCCGGAATTCACTCTCCCAATCCTAACTGGACCAGGGGGGTGTTTCACCAAGCTGTTCGTAAGTTACGAACGACTTTACGAACGACTGGTGATCCCTTCTTGTGCTAAATGTGATACCGCACTTTGTTCATTGAGAATGTGATTTAGCACAAGAAGGGATCACCAGTCGTTCGTAAAGTCGTTCGTAGCTTACGAACAGCCTGGTGAATCACAAAGCCAGGAAATCTAACTGTAAGCAATGGGGTAGAAGCCTGAATTCCCACTCCCAATCCTTGCAGGTGTGAAGCCCTTTGCCTGCCAGTTCTGCAGCTATGCCTCAGCCTGCAAGCAGCACCTGGTCAACCACATGGCCAAGCATTCCAAGACCCGCATCAAGTGCAGCAAGTGTGACTACACGGCGGCCACCAAGGACAGGCTCAGCGTCCACCTCAAACGCCATGCCCAGAGGAACGGCTCGGCCGGTCCGGGTGAGTTGTTGTCGGAGAAATAGTTAAAAATACGAATGGAAGAAGGATGCAAATGATAAGGAGAAGTGGATGAGGTGGGAGAGAAGAAGAAGAAAAAGAAGAGAAAAAAGATGAACAGACTTTTAAGAATGAAGAATGTGGAGATGTGAAGGAGGAGGAGGATTGGGTAGAGGAGGGGGTGGTGAGGTGGAAAAAAGAGCAAGGGTGTGGTGGTAAAACGAGGCAAACAATCAACCCTCATATATCTCACTCCATCAACAGTTGATGGCGCTCTTCCAAGATTATTTGCGCCAGGTCGTTCATCACGGTTATATTTTTGGCTTGCTTGGTCATTTAGCAATGGCTTATTAAAAGGTGGAGTGCAGTGTTAAGTATTCGGTTACTTCTATGGTAATTAAAATGATAGTTGGGATATTTTGGTAACAACAGAACATTTTCAAGATAGCATTATTTTTTGTGTTTTGATCGTCTGTGTGAACAGTACAAGAAATACCTAGTAGAGATATGTTTATGTCACATAATAAACACAAATATCTCTTCAGACATGGATTTATTTGACAGCAATGTGCAATGTAGGTACATTATCTTCTTTTGCCTCCGCAACACGTTTCTGGATGGCATCATTTCTTTGCTATTCATTTTTTTTTTTACATGAGAAAGATGGTATCCTTTTTTACCATCACATACTTACTGAAAACAAATTCATACTTTTCACAAAATATTCTGTTTCTTCTTACCACAGTTTCATCTAGAGGAGGCTCAAAGGGAGGTGTGGTGATGAGCCCAGTCCTGCTGGATGTTGCAGCCCTAGAGACCGGGGAGTACTACATGATCCCCAACAACCAGGTGCTGCAGGTCGTCAACGTTGGGACCGCGCCGCCAGTAGAGGGCGCCGACACTGTGGCTGCCATGGACCAGCTGGCCAGTCGGATTGCGAAGGAGGTGGGGGAGAGGAGCGGCAGCGGCGGAGAGGGTGATGAGGGTGAGGAGATGGAGGTGGATGCGGGGGAGGAGGAGGAGCCTAGCAACCAAGATGCTGTTGCCAAGGAGGATATATGTATCCAGCAGGTGAGGTGGACAATGCAGAGAAGGGAGTAGAGAGTGGAGAGAGAAAGAGAAAGAAAGAGAAATAGAAAGAGAAAGAGAGAGAGGGAAAGAGAGAGAGAGAGAGAGAGAGAGAGAGAGAGAGAGAGAGAGGGAGGGAGAGAGAGAGAGAGAGAGAGAAAGAGAGAGAGAGAGAGAGAGAGAGAGATTGAGAGAAAGAGGAGGAGAGAGAGATTGAGAGAAAGAGGGGGAGAGAGGGAGTGAGAGAAAGATAGAAAGGAAGCAAGATATTAATATTTAATTTTCTTTCTTATGTTTTGTTGTTCATATTGTTCGGGCCGAACATTTCAAGGATTTGTGATTTAATCACTCATTACTCAAAATGTGGATCATATGAGGGCAAATAACTTTCAGCAAGTTTCTAAAATGGACACTACATGAATTTAAGACCATTGGCAAGAAGATTGCTCATGATCACGTTTTGAAGGCCCTTTTGTCTTCCCAGTACAGTATACTCCCTTTAAAAAAATTGTTTAGAGGTGCAATCTTCTGTATGGAAAAATTACAAATCAACTTTGCTTTCATAGCAGTTTGAGGATTTGTGTATAACATATCGGCAAATATATGCTATTGGTTTGATAAAAGTTGATACTGAAACAAGTATGATTTCTTCCTCGTATCGACAACAGGCGCAGGGTGAGTTGGCAGATTGTGTAGCTGCTACTGGTGAGGAAGACCTGGGGCAAGGCACTCTGGTCATTGTTACTGGTCGACACAATAATGAGGTAAGGTACATACCACAAAGGTCTACCACAACCTGTTTGCATGAACGTGTTGCACATGTGCATATGGCAAGCCGTTTTAACATTTATTCCTATTTCTTGATATCACAAATTTGATTTCTTGATATCAAGAAATGGTTTTGTGTAGTTAAGCAATGGCAATTCTTGATATCAAGGAATGGAATTTCTGATATCAAGAAATCGAAATCTTGATATCAAGAATTCGACTTCTTGATATCAAGAATTTGATTTCTTGATATCAAGAATTGCCATTGCTTAACTACACAAAACCATTTCTTGATATCAAGAAATGAATTCTTGATATCAAGAAATCGAATTCGTGATATCAAGAATTCGACTTCTTGATATCAAGAATTCAAATTGTTGATATCAAGAAATGTTTTTGTGTAGTCAAGCAATGGCAATTCTTGATATCAAGAAATTGAATTCTTGATATCAAGAAATCAAATTCTTGATATCAAGAAGTCGAATTCTTGATATCAAGAAATTGAATTCGTGATATCAAAAAATAGGAATAACTGTTAAAACGGCTTGCCATATGTGCACATATACTCTAACTCTATACTCGTGTACAGATATTTTGATGAATTGTGACAACCTTGTCCATATCCCATACCCCATGCCCAACAAACATTCCTACAAAATGATACAACACAAGTCGTAAAGGTCACAAGGCATCATACTAGTATACTGATAAGAGATGTGCTGTGCCAAAGGATAGATGAATTATCGTTGGCAAATTACAGTGTATACTAGTAGCATGAGTTGCTCATATATACCATGTTGTAGAATGTAGCTAACAGTGATGAAACATATGCGTGCTGGATACCACACTAACAACCATCAAAATATATATATTTTTTAAAAATTTTGTTTACCTTCTGTGCCTCATTTGTGAAATACTAAAAAAATCTACCATGTTTGCAGTATTTTATATATTTATGCCTCGCAAAAGGTCGATTCAATTCGCAGGATGGGTTGGACGACCAGTTGCAAAAAAATAGGCGGAGTGAACTACTCGGACAGTTTTCAGTGGATTCTAACAAAGCTTCACGCTCCTGCTCATCATGAAGGGTAGATGTAACTTATTGGAGTGCATCAGGTAAGACGTTGCCATGGAAACAATTTCTTTGACTCTTAGTAATTTGGTACTTCCAACCTTGTTGTCTTTGCAGGAGACTGTCTCGGCTGGAATGACATGATGAACTATCTGACTGAGAGGGCAGCAGACAGAGTGGGAGCTAATACAGTACTGAAGTGTGACGTCATATGAGAATATCGTTGTCAAGGCAACCGGTTCTGCACTTGCTGTTTAGAGCAAGCTGCAGTGATCAGAGCGACAACTCCTATTGAGAGTGCTCGACATAAGTCCGTTAGACAATGTGAGACCACTGAATCTCTCACTTGAGTAACGTTGTTTGGAACCAAAAGTGTGCATAGCAACGAATATGACGGCATCACTTTTTAAAGTCAGCTGTTAAGTAATGTATTGTGCATCAAATTTTATTTGGAAAGCATTATGTGCAGATTCTTTTTTTTTTTTTAACAAGCCACCTGATGTTTTGCATTACAATGTCCACGGTGCACTTTGGCATTGCCTTACAATGAGACTACTCATGAGTATTTCTAAATCGCAGATTTGACTTTAGTTGGGTCAACCTTACCTTATGGCCACCACACATGACGCAATATTGCCACAATTCTGCTATCGTAAGGGCCTACAAGTGGAAGTGCGATGATGTTACCTTCTTGCACATGAGCGGGTCTTGCGATTTAACCACTGATGGGATCGTGTCAATGTGCCGTCTTTACTTCTGTATCAAATTGTGTGTTCAAATTGCCTTTGAATGACCTTACACTCTTGGTTAAGACGATGATTGCAGTTATGACTACAAAAATATACTGCAACAGCTTCATGTCTAAGTATGCAAACTCGCTCATCAGATGTCTTGAGGAAGCTAGGAGTTACCTGGGCTGTAAGGATTTCACATTTACATTGTGACAATGTGAAAATTTGGATGTGAAAATTTGGCTGCATTTCGTAGGATATCCTGTCATATTCTGTCATATCAGGATGATTAATCAGGTGATTAATTTGCTTTTTTTTTCCTTATGTTCTTTATTTCACTTCAAATATAAATAGATGTGATCAAACTAGAACACTTATCGACAATTTGTAATTCATAGATATGATAAAAATGGGTTTTACAGATATTGGCCTGTTGGGCAAATTGTTACTTTTCTGATACCCTATGCAAATATGACTGCCTAGTTCCATGAATAACTTGAACAATGATTTTCTGTGTTTATTAGTATGTATTTGGTAATAGGTGCTGTAATTAAACAAGCATTATGTTTCGAGTGGTGGGTGGCTATAACAAAAAGTGCATTTTGTCACACACTCTAAATAGTGATCATGTGTAGTTTAAGATTCTACCATGCATGTACATAATACACGATCGGATAAATTTTCAGTAAAAGTTTTGATCCTATTTTTGTAAACAAATACAATGTCTGACATTTTAAATAGTTTCCTCTATTTAATGTGTTTGATTATGTCTGTCTCTTCATGTCTGTGTGTTGAGCATCTATTTGAATGTTATGTGTGTGTGTGTGCCGTGCATGATTGTGGGAGGGTGTGTGTGTGTGTGTGTTTAGGGGAGTGTTTCTACATTAATTGCTTGTTTGATATTAAAGTGATAGTTCACCCTGAATTTATTTTTGCTTCAATAAAAGCAGACACATAAAAGAAACATATTAGTGAAGGTTAGATGAAAATCCGTCAAAGGATAAGTAAGATGTGATGTCACGTTCGAGGTGCTCTCCCATATGTTGTGAACACTTTTTTTTCAAAAATGTGCTTTTTGCCCAAAAGAGAATCCTTTTATCTGTGCATTTGATACATCATTAGAAATACTTGTATGAAAAACAATTCCAGTGTCAAAAACAGAAAAAAGCAATTTATGGAATTATTCTGGACACAACATATGGGAAACAGCTCACACGTGACGTCACAAAATCAAAACTTTAAAATCTAACAACTTTTTTTTCATTTGGCCGATATTCGTCAAACCATCACGTATATGTTTCTTTCATGTGTCTCCTTGTATTGAAACCAAAATAATCTTAGGATGAACTGTCCCTTTAAGTTGAATTATGGGATAGGTTCAAGTATGTAGCCAGTGGTCGATACTGATTAAGTCACATGTGTATTGTCCGAGTACAGACAACTTTACAGAATTTTGAGTGAAACCTTTCATACCTAGACCTGTCTTATAAAAAACTTAGTCATTTGTGACATTGAGGTGATGCAGGGCACCGACGGGTATGCAATGTTATATGCACTTTGGCTGTGCCTCAATGCGTGTTGCCTCGTTTCATTCCCTCACTGTGCATAGCAGCGCCCTGTATTGTTTGTATACCAACGACACTGTGCAGTCTTGTATTCAGCCATTATAATCATTTTCATTGAGTCCAGTCAGATTCCAGATACAGTAACAGTGTTTTGTATGCATTTATAGAGCAAAGCTAAATATAATGTATCAGCACTGCCAGATAACTCTAAATACATATTAATCATGTTTCACATGGAAATTTGACCTCAAAAGCCTTTTGCTTTCTCTCTCATTCAACCAAAGCTAAGAACTCTACCAACTCAAGAAAGGAAAACTGTATTCCATATACATAATAAAGTACTTTTAATCTGTGATACAGGCATACAGACATAAAAATATGAAATTTGACATAAAATAAAACAATACATGGTACACATTTTCACTCACAATAACACTGAATGTTAAAGTGATCTCTAATTTCATGATGCCTTTATATACACTTTATCAATGGTGTATGCTTTGGACATCACTAAAGCAATCTACACAGTTTGCACTGTCAAACTCGCAATGTCACAAGTGCAGTATATCACACAGTTTAATCCATTCAAAACTAAGCACCACTAAAAAAAAAGCATACATTTCTGTCATTTATTGATATGTTTTACTTTTGAAATAATCATTCTAAGTAGAATAAAGGTGCCACGATCACTCAATCTTCAAATTGGCAACACTGGATATTTGTCAAATTACACTTTTGCTCTTGACATTGGCAAATTTGTTGCTCTATGTTGTATTTGCCGATGTTATATACTAACAATATTACTTTATAATGGAATGTTCTTCCGTTTTACAATTAAAAATCTTATTTATCAAAAATTGTATTGCCAATTCAAAAGCCAAAATAATGTTTTTTGCTATTAAAACAACTTGGTCATTATGGTTATGCATTATGCATTATGGAGTACATATATTTTTTTTATAGTGAGTGATACTAGCATGTGCTACACAGTATGTTACATTAAATAGGTTATTTATGACTTGCAAAAACTGTGATATCACACACACACAAAAAGATATGTGACATGGCTTGGACCAATCACAGACATATATATATATATATATATTTTACTTAATGGTTACAAGTTCTTGAAAGAATGAAATAATTTTTTACCTATGTAAACCTTTGAAATCTCTAGAAGAAAATCTCTAATACAATGAGACTTGAGAACTCAAATAACATTCTGTTATTCCCAAAATGTTTCGCCACATGTCACATGGCTTTCACTGAATCATTCTGGGAACCATTTCCAACTAAAAGAAACTTAAAGGAGACCGGTACAAGTGTTAGTTTTCTGTTACTTTTAACTAATGGCTCTTTGTGATTAACTGAGGTTTATTTCACTGAAATTCAATTTGTCAAAACTGGCAATAACTATCCATTGCTGTAGGAGGCACACTCTCATATAAATACCTCACGGATATTGCCTTGGCACACTCTCGCAATTTTTGGGGGAACTGACAAATTCTGTTTCTAAAGGAGCCGTATCTACAGTGGGCTTTCATGAGGATTCAGGAAAGTGATGCCCTCGTTCCAACAACTATATATACACTGTGCGGCAATACATCCCGATTGGAACACTCACATACCTTAATAGGAAGTCCACACAACCTCCTGGTAGCTCAACACAACATGTCCAGAGCTACCAACATTGAAATTCAACAATCACAAAAATTTTGGGAAATTTCATCAGAAATCAGGTAGATGTCTATCAAATGCATACTACCGAATGACAATAATCAGGGAGATTGGGTGATGTGATGAAATTCCAATGCAGTATAAATTGTTTCTTTTAAAGGAGTCTCCTGTAAAATCAGGGAGACCTGGCAGCCCTGCATGTCAAACCAAAGTTGGTTCGCACTGCCTGTGACTCCGCCTATACATTCCTTTTAAATTCTCAACTTGATCTTTGTATCAAATTCTGGCAACACCAGACTCATCCTAAATCAATTCACTTTAATAGCTTGATGTAGTTGTACAACTAGAAATCATTAAAAATATAATTGCACTTGTTTACTTTACACAGTGTAGCAACCTCTCTCTCAACAAAAAAAAAATACAACACAACAATGCATCGCAACACCTTGGAAATCATAATATGTAAATCGGCATTGGATTGTCTAGATGAACCATCTCAGTACTAAGCCCTAGAAAGACCATTCATATTGTGCATAATTGTCTTCCAAAGGCAATGAACGGATTAATAGAGAGGAGGGACATTGGGGATTAACAGAGTGCATGTGGATTGAGCTTTATATACACAGATGCACCCAGGGTTGCCAAATATTCACAGCCCAAGTAGCGGTAAGTAGCCGGAAAAAGTCGCCCAATTTAGCAAAAAGTAGCCCAAACGGAAATATCACAATTTCAAGGCTATATTTTTATTTTTTTCATTTTTTCCAGATTTATTATTTTTATTATTTATTATAATATCATTTTTTGCGTGTGGGTGATAAAAGTCAGAAGTAGCCCAAAAGTAGCGAAGTAGCAGTAAGGCTTTGCAAGTCGCGGCGCGAAAGTCAAAAGTAGCCCAATCGGGCACCTAAATCGCAGCTTTGGCAACACTGGATGCACCAATCAGGGCCTGTTTTATAAACAGTTGGATTGATTGCAACTTGACTTGCAATTTATATCCATTGTAACTCTGTACATCAGAGATAGGGGATTGGACTGATTCATGTCAATCGCAACTCTTTATAAGACGAGGCCTAGATTTGATCATTTCCACTTATGGAGAAGACTGCTACCTGTACCAATATTACCTAGTATCTGGGCAAATTTGTAACTTTCAGTCAATGACAATCGTTTGTCTACACATCGGTCTGTATTCTCCACATTGTACTTAACCTCTCCTTACTCTGAAACTATATTCTACTTTTTTTTTTTTTATTGATTTTTTTTGGGGGATTGAAGTAGCCCTCTCAGTACCATAGGTGCATGAAATATGTAATAAAGTCAATGGGCTTCTCCTGGCTTGGTACTGAGGGGATTAAACTCAAAAGATTTGGGGTCTCTCATCAAAGCAGAGATGAATGATGTGGGGATAACGGCACACATGTTAGGAAGAAAAAATCTCCATCTAAAATGCCCTTAACATGTTGATTGCTCTTTTGTCGCAACACGTCTTCAAACTAAACTTAACGGCACAAATTTTCAAAGGAGTTAGACCATGTTTAGATCATGGGTTAATCAAATTGCTTTAAATAATCCGTGGTCTAAACAATAACTAGCATGAATTTAGCACCCTACACAATTTATTGAACCTTTTTAAAGTGTATGCCCTAAATCAAGCTTACTTATCAGCTTATACACTACAAAATTTCCTTAAACCATTGTCTAAATCTAAGACATCTTTGTAAATTTGGGCCCATATATGTATGCTGTGCAGCCTTTCCATCAACGACCAATTAGAAACACCCTCTCATTTCTTCTTGCATAAATCAAACCCATACCTTGAATTAAAATCAAACTTATTTGCATACACATTTTTGCTCATCTGCGTCTTCTATCGTTGCTTTGATTTCTTGTAGTTCTAATAGATGGATCTGTGCCTTCAATCATTGTAAGTAGTATGGGAGCAGCCAACGAGCAGTGGGTATTGAAGCAGTTGTCACGGTAGTTACAATCAATGGTGTGATACAAATCATTGTTGAGCTATATACAACAGGGCCCTGTCTTATAAAGATTTGCGATTAATCACAACTTAACTTGCCACGGATAGCAATCGTAAATGTATACATTACATAAAGTGGATTGAACTTGCGATTGATTCGGATCACTCGCCTGAATCAATCGCAACTCTTTATAAGAAAGGGCCTAGATCCACCACGCTGCATACAGATATTCAGTCTTTGTAACTCATTATCAATTGAAGTACCATGAGAGCATTAGCCAATCAGCACTGAGCATTGAAGTGATTGTCATGGTAGTTCAAATCAATGGCATGTTACAATAACTGTAGAGCTTCCGGTATATGCAACAAGGACGAGGTCCACCACAGAGAATGTAGTTATTCAATCATTGTAACTTATTATCAATTCCCCATACCACATATGGGGGAAAGTTATCCCACAATGCACTGCGCAGCGACATCAAGATTTATTTTGCAGTCATGGTCACTTCTGGGCCCCGTTGCATAAAACTTACTATTGATGGTAACTCTGTCATCTATGGTAACTACCATGGTTACACTGCTCAACAGCCAATCAAATTCAAGGTTACTCTAGAAGTTGCCATTGATAGCAAAGTTACCATCAATGGTAAGTTTTATGCAACAGGGCCCTGGTCTCATACACTAGTACACTTTGTTGCAGAGGCATAAAAAGTAGCCCAAGCAACTAGTGTAAATCTTAACGAACCCCTCCTCCTCCCTGCTTTAATTAATAAAATCACCAATAAGCAAGAAGTCCAAGGGGATGGGCTCACTTCCCTTGTCACTCATGAGATATTGCCGACCTAACATGGTATTCTGAGAGATATTCATATCCAAACTGTGTAAGTGGAGTCAGTTGGTATTCTAAAAATAGACACAAGTGCAAAACGACGCCAAGAGACAATTACGGATCAGAGACTTTTGGTTTCAGAATACCATACATTAAAATGAGCTCAGATGGCCACCCCCCCCCCCCCCCCAACTCCCTCCCCCACCTTGCAATGAAACCTGGCAATGGGGACAGGGCTCCATTCCCCCATCACTCGTGATGCATTGGTGAATCAGAGACTAGGCTGGGTTGGTTCCCACTGCTAGCGGACCATCGGGTGCTCGTTGACCCGCTCCAGCTTCTCAAAGTGTTTCCTGGCATTCTTGATGTTGATCAGGGTTGTGGCAGGGGCTGTAGGAGAAAGAGTACCGCAAGGTCATTGCCAATGTTTATGTCAATATTCAATTCAATTCATTTATTACTCCTCTTTCAATTTTTACAATGATGGTACAGTTTACTCAACAGATTAACATACATATAAATAAACTTGCATAATACAATGAATTAGATAATACAAATTGAAAGGGAAGGAGGGCCGACTAAAAAGCAAAGCTTGTAGGGTGTAGGCCCCCCTATTAAAGTAAATATCATGAACTATTATTTCATGAAAAAACAAGAACAACAATAACAACTGATTAAATAATTACAAAATCATTTTAAGACACAAAACAATTATAATTATATACATAAAAATCTAAATATACACAAACATCAAAGTTGCACGCTACAAATTATCAGTAGATGTACAAATACAAGTTACTCATGAGTCTAAATATGAATATAAGTATACAGGCTTTCAACATAGAAAGCGGTACTGAGTTTGAAGATTGGTCTAACCAGGACCAGACGTGTACTGACTAAAATTACACAGGTTCAGAAACAAATCCTTTGAACATCTTCTTCACCCTGGCCGCTGGTTAAGAGTGCAGCTAGACTTGGCTGCTTTGTTGTCTTTCTAAATTCTATTGCCAGACATTCTTTTGCAAGTTTACTATCTCTTTAGGCATTAAAGCTTATTTTATATATTATCATGTGTATGAATACTATTGGTTGATTTGAAAATATGAAACCCTCTGACTCCTGTATTACAATCATTGTTTTAGATTGTGATTACAACCATTGAGATAGCATTTGGGGGGGGGTGATCTCTTAACCCGTTCTGTACTGAGCCCGTGGCTTTTCTCCACTCAGATACCGAGCAGCACGACTCAGTGCATTCTGCTGAACAGACTATAGACAAAAGGCTATGAAGAAACTTCAAAATCCTTATAGGGTGCAATGAAGCCACACCCCTGCGGTTACTGCAGTTCTATGGGAAATGTTGCCAACCTATCTGGACCACAAGTGCGTGATTTCAAGTATTCTCTGTCATCATTATATGGGTAAATTTAATATATCATAGCCATTCTGAGAGCAAAAGCATTGATATAATTCATGTTATTTTATTTGGCGTCCAGTATATTTAGTCTAGGATTTGTGCACTGTTTGCGTTAAAGCTCTGTGCAGAATACGAACCATAGTAAACACATGTTATGAATATAAATATATTTAATTTTTTTTTTAAAGTTATTCCAGCTTAAGTATTCGTAATAAGTTAAACCACCATTTTAAACGCATGCCATTATATGCATTCATGGTGACAGCCATGATAGGTCACACCAATACACACTTACGTATTGAGAGATCTGACATGATGACCATAACGTAGGTGTTCTGAGTGAAGACGTCGATGAAGGCTGCAAAGCTTGAATTCCTCACCTCCATGCTCTGGAACGACGCTGCCAATTTGCTGCACAAAAACAATTATATTTGTTCAATTATTTATCTACTGATGAACAGCAAAAATAACAGTTTATACATTTTAACTTTTTGTCTGCCAGTATAGGAAGCAATCATAGAATATCCGTAATTTTTTGTTTGATCGTTATTGATGATTTCAAAATAACATGCATTTTAACCCTCTCAGTCCGAAGCCAGAAAAATCCCATTAACTTTCTACACATCTCCATACCAATTGTAATGAAAGGGTTGAAACCCATAAGGTGTCACTATCACCTTGTTATAAATATCTCTACAGTAAAGTGTAAGTTGGTCATTTTGGTATAAAATTTCAAATGTTCAACATAAGTATGTATCGACAGACGACCCTAACATAATTTTATAATCAGATTAAAACTTCTTTGTGTGTCCCAACACTTGTGGAATGACTTTTTCCATGGTTGGATAGAATTATATGCATGTGGTAAGTTTGGCATGGTCCAGTAAAGATCCTGGGCTGCGCCTCTAGGTTTAAACCAAGCAAAGTGACCATGTGCACACAATTCGTACCGACCCACTGAAACCTGTGCATCATTTGCACAATACAGAGTAAGGAGAGGCTGTTTAGTTGACATGTTACCTGCAGCTGAGCTTGAATTGCTTGATGATGTTGCTGATTTTCTCAAATCTGTGCACGTCTCGATGGTCCCTCCTCTGGCAATGTGAAATAACCTGTGTGATGATATGGTAAAAGTCGGAATAAACACGTTCATTCACATTGTTACAAATGTGTATAAGTTATACATATAGCCATACGTGTAGCTCTTGAATTAGCTGCACTCTGTGTGCTTGTGACATTCCTCACTGGTGAAATAAACATTTAGCAATGTGTACTGCCCAGAAGAGTCTGGAATGTTATTTACATGAAAAAATGTTACGGCTAGCTGAGACTCATTAGCATAATAAAGGAGCTCAGATGGGCTAGTGATGACTCATCAGTGTAATCTAGGTCAGGTCAATATTGTTTGTCATGTTTACAAGCATGTTTACAAGCATAGAACTGACTAGATATATTGAGAAATTTCTGAAAACACAGTTAATGGAACCTTCTTGAATGTATAGATTGTAGTATATATATGAGTTGTTCGAGATAGGAGCTCAGTTTTCATATCATCTTGTTCTAGTCACCTGTGGTAAAAGTAACCTGCATCTAAGATATTGTTGCGACCCTGGCTCAATACTTACCTGTGGATTTATACGAGGATTTTCCCTACGTGGATAACTACCTGCCTGTTAAATAGCGCTTATGAGATCCTGCCTGTGAAAGCGTGAAAGCTCTGTGGATTAACATTTGACCATCTTGGATCATCCATTTGGACTTGACTATCTGGAATACCTGCTCTTCAGCGTACAACATTGGGATCAACATTGCGATCATAATTTGGGAATACTGAATCGGATTATCAACTGGACCATCAGCGAGAGCCGTGGATCCATTGGACTTCAGTATCCTCCAGCACTGTAAGCTAACCTGTATCTATACATTGTAAAGTAACCTATATTGATTTATTGATGTACTGCAAGTGAACGCTTGTCTTGGTTTTTAAAAGGGGAAAATACCCCATATAATAAAGAACACCTGAACTAAATATTGGTATCATTTTGTGCGATCCTTTCTGGCGTGAACTGATCGTAACAACATCGTATTTGAGTCCATACCAGTATATCAACCTATTGCTCACAGTAAGAATTTAGAGCTTTGCAAACCCCGTTCCAGTAAGGATGTCAACATTTGTCATGGACCTGCACTATTCATAGGGATGTGGCGTAATTGCAAAGCCCTATAAAGAGTTTAAAGTTTATTCAAAGCCTGTTGTCTATTGTCCATACAGCAGAATATGCAGCAATCACTCTGCTCGGTATGTTAGTGGAAAAAAGCCAGCCCGCATATCAAAGAAGGAGTAAAAAGGTAAGGGTTAGTTAGTGTAATAATTACTGGCCACACTCGTGGCAGCATCGGGTATGACAAAGTGTTACTATTTGAATAATCTTTCCATTTGAGATTATTCCTTCCTGGTATCCTGACATGAAATGAATATGAGAACCACAGTCATAGCCGAATGATACTCCATTGCCTATGCATAATGCTTGCTGCTCTGTTCTTTATGTGTTATATAAATGGATGGGACGGGGGTTGGCTCATCTAATTATTTTCCTAAATCCTGTCATGCCTGCATTCCAGAATACCAATTTCCAGCTTGCTAATTTGCCCAAACCTCAATAAAGTTAGGAGAAAATGTAGGAGGGGATTTATGAGGAAAGTAAGGATGGATTTCGGAATGCCATTTAGGAGAAAAACTATAGTTGGGATACCATTTCTCCTCAGTGAGCATTTTGGAGTACCACCCCAGGGTTTGAAATCAAGCTTTGCCTGTAGACTGATAACTCTGCAGTCCTGTATATTTCTGACAAGCTCCTAACAGTGGTTTGTTGTACCAGGGATGTGTTATAAAAGGATATGAAACAACTTTCTTTCTTTGAACCCATGTGTGGCAACGCCGAAGAAAAAATGTCTTCTCAGCATGCGCTTTTCAGGTGTTTTAATAATAACGAACAGGATTGCGTAGCAACGGTTTCTCAGATAGAACAAAAGAAATGTAGAGTCTTATTTCGCTTGTCCAGTTCTGTTGGATTGCATCAATACTTTTGTGAGGAAAAGAGACATCAGCGAACAAAAATAAACATTTTTTTCTACTAAAATATCTCAGTTGCACGCAAATGCACGCAAACTCTGTTAATGAAAACAAACAGCTTAAGATACAATTTTGATAATGATTGAATCCCACATTTGCGGAAATCTGCGGAAATTGAAGAAATTTGTCAATTGTGTAAGTAAGAATATTATCTTATATCTCCGTTTGTGCATCATTCAACAATTATTTAGAAGAAAACTTAGTACAGGATCTTTAGTGATGTTGCCCGTAACTTTCTTGAAAATTGCACAAAAATGTGATTAGAAACATAGCTTCCAGAGACAAAACAGTGAATTAAAGATATTGCTTTCCAAGTTGACAGCAGCTAAATGTTGGTCCCGCGCATGGGACATCAAAGCATTGTAGTGATTGTGGAATGCTTTCGACATTCATTAGCACACTTTAGTATCCATACAGATGTTTGAATATATTATGCTCGAGTTGCTTCTCCTTCCTAACACATCCCTGGTTGTACAATGCAAAAGGAGGAGAGTCTGTGGCAGCTTATCAATAATCCTTTTGATTGAAAACACATAATCCCTCCAGCCATTTAACTGATCCTTCGTTTGTGCTTTGTGCTTGAGCTAGTTATCTGCAGCGCACCTTCTCTAATGGTGATGGTACTCAATTTCTTCTACTAAATGAACAACATCCTTTCATGTCAGTTGATTCACCAGACCCTCATTGCAACATAATACTGCTTAGACCAGAGAAACAATGTTCCCACATCAGGGTAGCATCTTGCTTGCAAAACAATCAAATAAAAGAACATTGTTATAATTTGTCTTCACTTCATACACAGTGTAAACCTAATTACCCAGTGAAATATACAATTAACACAACATGGCTGGTTTCACAGGTTAAATGGAATTTAACCCATTATCTACAGGAACCAGGTACACTCCAGCTCAAAGGAATCGGCATAGGGAAAGAGAAAGGAAGGAAAGGGAAGGAGCCACAGTTTTTAACTGCAGTATATCTGCGGTATATTTTGTCCAATTCAGCAAGAAACAGGATGCTTTCTAAAGCATCGTGTTTCATACTGTACAGGACAAAATAAACCGCGGTTTAAAACTGTGGCTCCTTCCCTTCTTCCCTTTCCCTTTCCCTATGCCAATTCCTTTGAGCTGTAGTATATAACCAGTTCATATGTATCATACTCAGAAACAGGAACCGGGTAAACTCAGTCCCCAGAGAAGTAACACCCATAGCTTGTTGAAACTCAATTTGAGGTACATTATCATAATATCATATGCTGTTGATGTGTCGAATCAGGAGATCATATTTGTGCAACTTACTTGCACAAATGTTGTTAAAAAGGAACTCAACGTTGCATGTCTGTCTTTGTAATACAGGTTAAGACAATGAAACTTGATAAGTGGCTTGATATCATCTTCCTTTTTTGTGTGCAAGGTCCAATGTTCAAAATTCAATGCTGTGAAATCAATACCTATCATTTACATTTTATGCTTTCATACAATGTTTTTTTATTTGCCACTTTTATTCAAATCGGTATTTTGCCATCTTTCAGATCAAAACATTACCTAAATTGGAATACACAATGATATCATCATCATCCAAATATATTTAAAAACAAACAGAAAACATGGTGTACAGAGAGAGAATTGTAGTTAGATTACCAATCTATTTGTCCGCTAAATGTGACCATTATATTGATCCTCATCATCCTTAACCCTTGTGACTTTTTACACACTCAGGTATTTCACACAATTCCCTTTGAGCTGAAGATTTTCTGGTGCCAGAAGAGTTAATATGACAATAAGGAATTGAACTCACAAGAAAGGTGGCTCGTTCAAATAGCAGGACCTCATCGGCGTCGATGATGTCGGCGAAGCTAATGAGGTTGGTCTTGAGCTGCTCGACGTTGGGGATGAGGAGGTAGACGATTGAGGACCAGGCCTGGTACAAGGTCTCGTCCCAGATGGACGTCCGGTAGCAGGTGCAGTCCAACGGCTTGGACAATCGCTTCAGGTCCTCCTCTCGCTCCTTGAAGATCTGGAAGGAGAACGAGGAGGAAGGCAACTTAAGATGGGTGCTGTTGGGACTCTCTCTCTCTCCATCTTTCTGTCATTTTTTATCTGTAATCCTGACTATTTCTTCCTTTCTCCCTCTGTTTCCATATCTCTCTCTCCCTCACACAAGTTAGAGTTTTGATTAAGATTTGTATAGATCAATTCGAAGGTTGTGCTATTGGATCAAATAGGCATCGGGCAGGTGGCGATCAAACAGAGTAGTCCCCATCTCTCTCCCCCTCTTGAGTTAGAGTTTAGGGCTAGCGTTTTGGTTAAGATTTGAAAAGACCAATTTGAAGGTTGTGCTATTGGATCAAATAGGAGTAGAACAAAGGGCAATCAAACACAGTGATTGCAAGGGCTTTCGCTAGCATTGACTTTATGCAATAGGAACACCACATCGAGTACCAAAGTGGTGTCGTCATACCTATTATCATGCATGTCTTGTGTTCTAAATAAGATCCCTCAAGAGAGAGATTTACTGGTCCCACATTGTCTAGCAGGCTAGTCCTGGGCACTCCTAATGAGATTCCCTGACGTGATCACCGCTGTTTGCTCTACCCACAGTACAGAACCAGTTGTCTTCATCACATGCTCATCTGGAGGGCGTTTCATCAACATTTTTTGTCTGACAAGCTGTCTTTCTCCGACAGTTACCATAGGAACAGTCAGATGCTAGTGCCTCTCAGCCAATCAAAAACCGAGGATTTCACTGAAGTTGTCAACACTGACTATTTAGTCAGTACTGACAACTTTCATGAAACACCCTCCAGATGTCACACTTCTTTACTATATTGGGGTTGGGTTAGGATTAGGATTTAAGGTTAGGGTTTGGGAAAATACTAGTACTTGCCAGTTCCCTCTGGTCCTCCTGGACCAGGTCCATCTTGTGGATGAGGCAGAAGATCTTAGCCTTGGGCGAGCGCTGCATGATAGCCTCCAGACAGGACTGGTAGTAGTGCATGTCCTTGTCCAGCTCGCGGCTCTCCACGTCAAAGACGTAGATCAGCACCTCCACGTTGCGGAAGATGTTGTCCTTTTGGCTCGTGAAGTAGTTCTCCATGAATGCCTCTTGTCTGGGGAAAGGCAAAAAAATGTATATTAAACTGTTGCTCACGGTTAGAATTTTGGACTTCATGAACCCTAGTCTAGTTAGGATGTCAACATTTTCCAAAGAACTGCAGTAACCAAAGGGGTTTTGCTGAATTGCATCCCATATAGGGGAGAGTCATCCCATAATCCACTGCGCAGCAGCAACCTTCAGACTTTTCTTGCAGTTGTGACTACTTCTGATCTTATATGCTAATATGCTAGACACTACTGCAAATAAAATCTGTATTTGGCTGCTGGTGCATCATGGGACGACTTTTCCTAATATGAAGTATGGAGAATTGATAGGACTTCTCATATCAATTACAACACAATTTATAGCCTATGGGACTGAGTGGGTTAAGCTCAGGTCTGGGTGTAGAGCTCTCTGCTCTGTAAGGTATGAAGGGGTAATGGAAAGACTCAGGATGTGCATCATAAGAAGGGAAATGAAACAAAATGGATTTCAGACAACTAAGAAAAGTGCATGATGTACTACAAGAGGTGATATCACATAAGTGATATCAAATAAATGGAAATAGGCAGGTCATCTAGACAGGAGAGATGGACAAACAACTAACTAGACCCCTAGGGCATATACTGTACTTGCAAAAGAGGCAGAAAGGGAACTAGTCAAACTTTGATATTCAGATTTTACTTACCCTCCACAGTCCCACAAATTGAGAACCAGGTTGCCCAGAAATCTGACATGAGAGTGTTCAACGTCAACTAAAAGAGACAGAAACACAAATCAAATGACATACATGTAAGTTAGAAATCCTCAATTTATTTGCGTCTATACCCCACTGATCAGAATACATGGTATCTCATTGAATGAACTTTAACACTAATTAGGAACAGTTCAACAAAAACTACCTACTCTTCCTTCCTGCACATATGGGAATCCCCTCAAGCATTCCTTGATTTTACAAAGAGTGAAAGATATACAACACTGTGAAGATAGGTACACAAACTATATAGTGTTGATGGTAGTTTCACTTGTTAAGTAATACCATAGCTCTAAAAAACACACAGGAGCTTACATTAAAATACGAATGGATTAAAACTGCATCTAGAGCGTTATTACACTAAACCTCTATTTAGTAATTCAGTTTCAATGGGTTGAATGCACAGTGAATATATTAGTAGTTGCTTCTCAGACAAACCTCAGACCAGCTTTGAGGTTACCATTAGTACCGTATTGTTTGAATAGTGCGTATAAAATTTGTGTACCGTTACCTAAAGAAAATGGTCTATTCACCCCTTCTGTGCTACACATATCGCTCCTCCATCAAACAGAATCAGAAGAGAGAGTTAGGGGTTTAGAGTTAAAGGTATAGTTCACCCTGAAATTGTTTTGGTTTTAATGAAAGGAGACACATGAAAGAAACATATTAGTGAAGGTGACGAAAATTGGTCAAAGAGAAAGAAAGTTATTTGATGTGACGTCACCAAATCAAAACTTTAAAATCAAATAACTTTCTTTCCCTTTGACCGATTTTCATCAAACCTTCGCTGATATGTTTCTTTCATGTATCTTCTTTTATTGAAACCAAAATCATTTCAGGGTGATCTATCCCTTTAAGATAGATTGACCTACTTGTAGCTCCCAGTCTCCTGGTATCCCTGGCGATATAGTTGGCAAAGATGATAGACCTCATGCTGGTCTTTCCAGACCCACTCTTACCCATCAATAAAACCTGCATGGATCAAAGAGAACAGGATATATGGAGAGGATTAAGATCAGGATTAAAATCAATTCAGGTTTAGAGGGAATATCATACTCTTCCCACACCCACTCTTACCCATCAACAGAACCTGTAGTGATCAAAGAGAACATAATTAATGGAGAGGATTAAGATTAGGACTAAGGGTTCAGAGATGATCCCGGTACTCTAACACATGATGAGATCAAAGAGAAGCAGACTTATAGAGAGGAATAAGATCAGGATTAAAATCAATTCAGGTACAGAGGTGATACCAAAGTCTTCACTGACAGACTCTTTCCCACCAACAGCACCTACAGGCATCAAAGATAACTAGATATATGAGGAAGATTATGATCTGGTTTCAGATGAAATTGCGTACAACGAACCAACTCTTCTCCTTAAAAGAGAACAGAAAAAATGGAGCAAATTATTCAAAGTTCAGTATCAAAATCAAGTTGGGTTCAGAGGTTATACTCTAACCTATGAAGAGATCAGAGAAAAGCAGACATAAAGAGGGGATAAAGATAAGAATTAAAATCAATTCAGGTACAAAGGTTAAACCATAGAATCTTAACTGACCCTCTCTTCCCCAAAAACAGAACCTGCAGTGATCGAAGAAAATGTGATATATGGAGAGGATTAAGGTCAGGATTAAAGTAAATTCAGGTTTGGAGGTGAATGTTGTACATGTTGCAGCTTGTGCGTCGTGCTCTGGCACCTGATTCACTTATCGCAATGCTCGTATGGCCTAGCGGAACACGTCACCATTGCGTGTTTGCTCTAGCTAGGGGTGTAGGGAGAAACCAATGTGTCCGAATACTGCTAAATCATAGCTTTTTTGGTGTATAAATGAATGAACGTTGTTTGTACCCGCTGGAAACTTTCTTACTAATGTGCATCAGTACTATAGCGGTATTATCATGATTAGGGTATTGAACATGGTATTGAAACCATCGAGAAAGGCGTACCTTCTTCAAGCATGGGTGATTCCTAGGGGTCCTGGAGGAGGCTTGCTCATTTTAGCTTACCATCAATGGAAGCTACCATGGAAATAACCAATTAGCTCTACACATTGTAGATGTTGCCATGGTAATTACAACAATTGAACATTTAGGAAAGGCGTACCTTCTTCCAGCATGGGTGATGCCTAGGGGTCTTGGGGGAAGCTTGTTTATTGTTATTGGAACCGTCATACTCAGTGCATGATGGCTTAATCAGCTGACTCTCTTTCCTCCCCTTCCTCCTGAGGTACCTGGTGTGAAGTACGTCAAGCTTGGCCAGAAACTCTTGCTCTGATCCAACTCTTCGCAACTGATCCATTGAACTTTAAAGATTGATAATGTTGACTACTATTGACTTCCAAGGAATGCGGTAGTCAGTTTCCTTGCAGGCATTCTCTAAATACCAAACGGCATACAAGTAATGCACAAAGCTTATGGAATGTCACCTGTGAACTGGTAAGCTCCAGAAATAATCAACAACATATAGGTAATGCTCGCTCTTCGAACATTTATAATTACTGCTTTAAATCCAGATAAAGACGATGAATGGAAATCTACACACAGAGCACTTGAAGATACACGATTAAGATTGATGAAGGATCTCATCAGCTGAAAGTTGAGCTTACTCCATGTCTGCTACAAAATAAACCAACTCCAGAGATAATCCACAAAATAAAAGTAATGCTCGCTCTTCCAACATTTACAAGTTCTGCTTTATATCCAGGTAAAAACGATGCATAATGTTCTACGAACAGAGCACTTGTAATACACCACTAAGATTGATGAAGGATCTAATCAGCTGAAATTTGAGTTCACTCCACGGCTGCACCAGAATAAACTGCTTACTTCACTTTATCAAACATTGTGGCGAAAGACATCAATGTTGGAGTATCCACTATCCAACACTGCATGTACGTGCATATGTATCATCTATCTCTCAATATCCCACTTAGGCATTTCTCAACAGAGTTACTGGAGGTATCAGATGACCAGTAGCAGCAAGATTAACTTCTGACAAAAGCACGAGCTGGGCGCCAGATGTAACTTCAAACCCATAGAATGGATTTCCAGCCTTGCAGATCCGTGACATTGAAAATCTTAACCCATAATAAATCCTTAGAGAGTTAGACTGGTCCTATGTTGCTTGATTGGACTACAAGAAATGGTATGCTTTACAGTGTTAGCACTTATTAAGCATAGTGCCGGTACTTGTGAATTAAAACAAACCTTGGAATGACCAAAGTCACAAGACTTGGAGATAAGTGTTGATTATAAAGAGCTTAAACACACTTAGAAGCACTGGGCATGATAGCTACACCTCACAGGGAGCCATCCATTTTGAAGAGTACACAAGTGTGTTTACAAACTATAATCATTTGTTTCAATATGGCTATAAATAAACAATGTTTTGAAATGATGATTCTCGCCATGCCTTCATAAACTCATGGGGCGTTATCCTGAAAGAAACTCAAGTCAAAAACTGTCTTAACTTTAGAAGTCAGTTGGTTTTCTGAAAAACTGACTTACATGTAAGTAAGAAAGTTTGCCAATCAGCTAATCCCAGTTTAACCCTGAATATGCCACGTTCACAATTTGGCACAAGTTATACAAACACAAGCCCACAGAGTAATGTTTAGTTTAACGCATGTACATGTAGGGTTAAAATCGCAAGGGATTTACAGGTAATTACAAGTTTCTTTCAGAATACCACCCCTGCACTGTCAAGAACAAAGACATGTGTACACTACAGCTCAAAGGAATTGGCATAGAGAAAGGGACAGGGAAGAAAGGGAAGGAGCCGCAGGTTTAAACCGCGGTGTATTTTGTCCAGTTCAGCATGAAACACGATGCTTTAGCCTAAAAAGCATGTTTCAGGCTAAACTGGACAAAATATACTGCATGTTTCATGCTGAACTGGACAAAATAAACCGCGGTTTAAAACTGCTGCTCCTTCCCTTTCCCTTTCCCTATGCTAATTCCTCTGAGCAGGAGTGTACATTGCACCAATGGACCCGAGAGGAATCTCAAGATCATGAATGCAAATGCGCCTCTCATTGTGCCGGGATTACATCTGTGTAGGGGTTACAGTACATGCAAACACCTTGCGTACACTCTTAAACCCTGTTCATATACGCCACCTATTCACATACCTAAGCGCAATATTTGCGGCAATTTTGCAGACTTCCTAATACACAGGTACTGCAGAGTGTATTTGACTTATACTTCTGAGACCATTTCTTGGTCTTTTTTTGTTGTCTGCCATTCCGTTCCAATATCATCACATCACAAATGCCCCCCCCCCAAAAAAAAAAATCATCCACAATGTTCCATCAAGCAGCTCAACAACAGCAGCGAGCGTCCTATTAGAGAAAAAGCCTTGTACAAAGTTCCTTGGGGTACATATCAATGAGACTCTTGACTGGAGTGATCGTGTGAAGAGCATTATAACGCTCATTTCTCGCAATATTGGCATATTATACAGAGTAAAATATTTTGTGCCAATCAGAATACTTCTTGTGTTGTACAACACTCTTGTTTTACCTTATATATCTTATTATAATACTGTGTGGGCAACATCAAGGAATATTACTGAAAATATCATACTGTTGCAAAAGAAAGCTATTCGCAAATGTGCTGGAGCTGGGTTTCGTGACCACACTAATCCCTTATTCATCAAACTAAAGACCTTGAAGGTCGATGACACACATTTCCTCCACACCTCCATCTTTATGTATCGTCATAAATCCAACCTCTTGCCCGTTTCATTTTCTACCATGTTTCAGCCTAACAGCGCTGTACATTCCTATCCAACAAGACAAGCGACTAAGTTGCATGTATCCAATCCATACACCATGTTAGCACATAAATCAATTAGGCATAGGGGTCCAGATGTGTTGAATTCTTTACCAAATAAACTTTGCAATATGTTGACGGAACATTCGTTTAAACATACTGTCAAGCGCATGCTCCTCTCTAACATGTAAACAATTATTCATAACCTTGTTTTGATGGTAAGCAATCAATTTGTTTTGTTAACCTGATGTGAGATTATCTTACATTATGTGGGCCATAGTTTCTACGACTACTTAATGTTCTTAGTGTATTTGTTTTGTCTGTTTGTTTTTTGGTCTATTAGTCGACACCGACCTGACATTTTTGTTCTTGTTTTACATCTGTTTCTTGTATTATTCATATCATTGGCGTTTATATTTTGATATGAATGTGACAACTCCATATTAATGTGTTTCATTGGGCAACCTCTCCTCCTCCTCCCCCCCCCCCCATCTCTTCTCATTTTCGCTTGTATTTTCTTTATAATATTTTTGTATAAAGTGTAAGTAAGGGTTATATATGAAAACAAGCAAGTATTACTTTGAATGCATGTTATAATGATTGTTATCTTATCTGCATTTGTTATGTTTTTTTGATAAGAAAGGTGTGGCAACCCTTCAGGCTGTAAGCTTATATTGACAGACCTCTGTATGTTCAACTGTGTACAAGTATCTGTATGTCTTGATGCTTTGTACAAAACTTAAATAGATTATCATTTGTCACATGTATACTTTATATGCTATTTTTCATATCACTTTGTTTGTTATTGTTGAACTATGCAGGAATGAATAAATAAATAAATAAATTAATAATAGTGGATTTGTGTACGCGTTCGAGAAATCGCACGCAGCTATCTTTCGCTGCTCATTTGTCTGTGTTTGCACTGCTTTTAATAGCTTTTACTCAGAATTCGGTAGCAGCGAACATTATAGAGCTGCGTATGTGCTAAAATTAGACGATACACGTACTGCTCATTCAATTTGATCATTGCAAGAATATTGTCATTTCGGGAGGATGAGGATGGAGATCGTAAGGGCGGTAGTTGGGGTTAATTTTCGGGAGATCGGGAGGGTTGGCATCTCTAGGGCGAACTACAACACAGAGGAACCTGTCATCCATCTGGTTGGCGAGTGCTTCACGCAGAAGAGCATATTCATGAGCAGTGCAACACCAATGCAGCACTCCTGCTGAAACGGCTAACGACCCACATCCTCAAACTCAAAGGCACAAGTCATGACTGATCTTGTCGTACTTTAGATTTCGACTTGGTTCTCCACCTCGTGTTATCCTAGAATTCCACAGCACAACCCTCTTATTTGTACAATGTATTTGACATGCATACCACGGGCTCATCCTTTTCTCTTCTTCTTCCAAATTGAGGGTGGAGATTAGGGTAGAACCGTGGGTGGGTTTTAATGAAAAATAACAGAACTGCAGTAGGAGTAACGGTAGTGGTCATGGTGAGAGAAAGGCTGACTTGGCAAAGTAACTCTGGAAGATAAAGTATAAGGTGGCTCTGATGAGAGAGGGAGAGGAGGCAACAAAGATTTTTTTTATGTATTTTTTAAGTGGCATTATAAGTGGCAAGGTGGGTTGTTTACATATTTCTGTAGTTTATAAGTTTGAAGTGGGTATGTATGCTGAGTAGTTGGGCTCTGATGATGAGGGCTGTTGGAGATCTGGCGGTGTGGTGGTTGAAGGATAGAAAGAGGAGCGAGCAGGGAAATAATCCTCTATACCTCCCATCATGTTCATCTGCTAAACATATACGAGTTATGCGATGTTACCATTATCCTAGTGTTCCACACACCCTGTAACTTAGGCAGATAGTAATCCGACAGTTCTCCGACAATGGGGGAAATCATTCAAGAGAAAGAAGAGGAAGTTGATGTTAGATCACTAGCTTAAAGTTAACAGTTCACTTTAATAAATTGGTCTAATGTTAACTGTTACTGTATTCCAAATACGTAAAAGATAGCCGAGATCTAGATCTACATGTACCACATGAATTAGGTCTAACAAAAGGTAACATTACCATTCTATGCTTATTAACAAATTTGATAAGGTAACAAAGACGATCTAATGTTACACACGAATAACAGTCTAATTTGGGGCATTCTTTTAACACTTGTTTGATGATTGACATTATGACGAAGGTGAAGCCGAGCCGAGGTCTTTTAGGAAATGGCGATCTAAAGACAATCGCCGGGAAATTAGAGATCATAAAGATAACCTAAAATCAAATTAAGATACAACTTAAATAAGACACCACAGAAAGCAAGAAAGATCAAATAAATTTCCTTTTTTTATTTGAGAGGAGAATCAAAAGCGTGATAACAACCAGAGATCGCTAAGAGAAAAATGTTACGCAGGCATGCATGGCTTAGGGAAATATTCCAAAAGAGGGTAATAATCCAAGTAAGGTAGGAATCCAAAGAAAGTTCCTTGAAAGAGCCGGTTAAGTTTGAGGTCAAGAGAAGTGAGGTGGTAAATCCTGTTGCGGGAAACTGAGGGTGTGGAGGCTGGCGTGATGTAGCAGGGCGTCAATGTTGTGGCGGCTAGAGCGACTGGGGGACGACGTCGACGCGCGGAGTTCACGCTGTCAGGGAGCAGATGTGACAAGAAGAAAGTCACCCTGGTGAATATGGGCCGTGTGAGAAGAACGCTGATGTCGTGGCGGCTTGAGCGACTGGCGCGTGCTAACACCTGGGCCGTACGAAGAGCAGCTGCCAGACGATATCGAAGACGAGTTCTTATTTGAAGGAAGCGACGAGGCCAAAGAAGTGCGTGAAGGTTCAAATGACCAACGCCAAAAGTGGTTTGACGAATCGATGACGATGAAGAATTAATCAAGTATCTCATCAAATAATCGGTGGTGAAGAAACATAGTCTGCATCTTTATTAAGTCTAGATGAGATAGGGAAAGTCAAAGCGGTAATCAGAAATGTCTGAAGTCCATGACAACGACCACGGCTCGGGCGGTCAATGAACAACGGAGGCAATCATGCGATGTCGTGAAATCGTATCGACTTGGGCTGTCGATGAACGATGAAGGCAACCAAGCGATGTCAGAAACCCGTATGTCTCGTTGACAAAAGTTCGGTGGTGAAATTGGACTAAGATTTAGTTGATCAATAAGTCCAGCAAAGAGTTCAAGCATGGTGGAGTTAGAAAAGTTTCACAGTGTGCACTCGGTTAAAGATAGTGCAAAAACAATTCTGTACAATTAATTATTGTAGGAACAAAGTTTGCTCGAAAAGTAGACCAAGATGTAGCAGGAGAGAGCGAGCGGACAACACGTCCATCCCAAATGAAGGTTAAAAGGCGACTAAATTAAAAACCTAGCAAAACTGCCTTAAGTATGCGTGCCAAATTTCCAGCCAAGGATCCATTTGCAAAAGAGGGATCCATAGTGCTCAAGGCCAAACCAATCAGGGCGAGCTTGTGACCCAACAGTGACAGATTTTAAAAACCCTAATCTAACGTTACTTCTAAGGGGCGTCTTAATTAGCCAGATGTGGGCAAAATAGCGAGCTTGTTCTGATCGGGTTAGCTAGCCAGATCACACGAAATAGCTAGCTATTTGCGTCTTCATTAGCCAGATCAGGCAAAATAGTGAGTTATTTGGTCGAGAAAATTTCCCAAGAAATCTTGGGCTAGATGGAGCTAGCTCGAAGCGTCTTCATTAGCCCGAAAATTTTCTTACCCCGGCACGCATCAGCGCGCACGAGGCATTGTTTACGTTAGGTTTTATACGTGCGTGAATGCGAGCTCACAACCGAAGCCACACGGTCGTGGCCTATTCCCGTCGCACACTGCGCATGTGCTAACATCTGGATAATTTATGCATTCCGAGTTTCGAGCTAATGTCTATGAAGACGCGATTGCAACTTTAGGCTAGTTCCCCAAATCAGCAAAATAGTGAGCTATTTCGTCTGATCGGGCTAATGAAGACGCACCTCTAGAGTCTAGTCCGGATCTAGACTAGAGCTAAATAAACCTTATATTGGCAATGCAATGGTAAGCAACATGTCAATCATGTCAATCATTTCAGATGAGATAGCGACCGATACAGTTAGTTACACAGACACTGACAGACATACGTCTTTCTTTGCAGCGCCAATGTTAATATTATAATCAAAGACCTCTTGGGAGTTACATATTATACTCTATTAATAGATACGAAATGTAAAGTTACCTTTTTCTTCATCTTAGTTGTCATTTGTCCAACACTCAACTTGGTTTTAGTGCAGTCGTACTGTCAAGTTACACAGTCAATGTACGAAGATTCACCGTCAGCTGATGCGCGCTTTAGCGCTAATGCATAGGCAGCTCAACATGTACAAATGAATGGTAGATTTGATGGACAAGCTACATACAGTACAGCAGTCGACTCGTGACCTCACATGACTTGTGGGTGAGCCCATTCTGCCATAAGGGTATCCCGAGGGAAAATGGTATAAATTCACGATATTGTGATAACTTAATTTTTGTCACCACAAAGTAAATAAATATATCAACCATCAACTAAATTTTGAACATATCCATACAAAGTACAGTACCAGTTTGTAGAAAAATATTGCTACTGTGTCATGCCCCTTTCTTTTAAATGGATTGCGCGAGAGGGTCTCGCGCGCCCAGGTGCATTTCTATAGTACTTTAATGCAGAATGCGATCCGCGCGTGTCCAACACGTATAGATTATATTACCGTATTTTTATCGTACGGGAACCGGAAGTAACGAGAATAACTTGGACTTGAATCACGCGTAAGGAGCCCAAATCTATGACAGATTTTTAATTTAGGACACGAGCCAGTGATAAAAACTTGAGCAAGATGGGGGACAAGGAACGTCCTCATGCTCGGATGTTACGGAGACAGGAGGAGGCTAAAGCAGTTCGGGAGAAGGTTAAGCTTGCCGTGCGGGAAAGCCGAGTTTTGGGCGTAAGTAGTAACCCGATTGTTGATCCTACACGGTATTCATTGGTGCTGGTACTGGTAGAAGTGTGCATGGAACTGTGCTATAATCAGTGGTAGAAGATGCGTATTGGTAGTAGGCGGGGTGTTTCATGTTTGTAGTGTGCGGAGTGGTAGGCTGACCAGCGCGGTGTCGCAGTGGTTTCAACGTGTGTAGGTTTCACAAGTCAGTAATGAGCCTTTGTCCGTTACTTATATTATCTCAATGAAACCGGATGGTGTAAAGTTCAATAGAATCGAGGACTACATGTAGCTTAGTTTTAGTTCAACTAGTAGTAGTAGTATTGTATTACTTACTCATTTGATAATTCACTGCTGAACTTTGGGACTTTCTACCAGGTCCAGGCTCATGCATTATGAAGCCTGCACTGCAGAATCAGGTCTAAACTCTGAAGTCATAAATTACCTTTTAGTTTAATGGCATGCACAATGGTACATGAAGATGATGTTGATCTACACCGTGTATGAAGAATATATAATGGATGTATGTAAAAGAGCTTTGTTTTAGTTTTGGTTGTTGTGCAACCTATACGTTCTGAATTAAAAGGACAAAGAAAATGCCTTTAGATGTGTTTGTCATTAATTAAATGAATGCCATAAATGTCCATTTTGTCGAAAAGAACAAAAGTCTGGTCAGGTCTATGCCTGAAGCTGCTACCTTTTGATAATATTCTATAGTTTAGTAATAAGAAGATATAATGTCATGATTCTTTAACTTCCTCTGTATTTGTAGCTGGAGAGAGTTGATGGAATTATTGCGCAGACTGGCAGTTGGGTGCATGTTCAATGCTGGTTTAGTGTATAAAAAATATATCCACCTGTTGATTAAAAAACAAACTGATTTACAGAGCAGTCTTATTTATAGGAAGTGGTCCTAACCCGACAGGGCTCCGCCGCGGTGGAGCCCTGTAGGGTTAAATTGGTCCAAGCTTGATGCAGTATTTTTATGTACATTTTAATGGGTGCTTGACATTCAAGCAGTATCCCTAGCTAGTCAGCTGATTCTGAAGGTTAACACGTATATTTGTCATTTTAACACACGTCTCATTGGATGCCCAGGCAAGGGGTGCTCAACCATGTACTCTGAAGGTACAGTAAGGGGTAATACTGTGTGCTAAGTCCAGAGATGACAAGGTCAGACACTGTGACATTTTGCGCGTTGGGGCGAGACTGGCCGTCTTTGGTCGGTCGTAATCCATTTAAAAAAATGGCCTCCTCATGTGGAGATATAAAAAAAATTGCTAAGGAAGAGGGAGGGAGAAGGGGTGGGGGGAGGTGTAGCAAGAACATGTTGACAGGCATTTTCGTTGGTGGGGGGGGGGGGGGGGGGAGGGGTTGGTAGGCAATAATTTGCAAATGTTGAACCATAAATCATCCCATTTTTCTTGTCCAATTTTATCACCCCCCACCCTTTTTTGTGTGTCACCCATCTGACAGTATTTGTGTGAGACTTGGTAGGTGTGTCATCCTGATGACTGGCTCCCAAGCTTACATGTGTAATATTTCACTCGTCTTCTATTCGATAAAACACCAATCTACTAACTTGTAACATTAAGGAATCAACGCAAATTGCATGTACAGGTGTATATGTTAGTCATTATCTTGGACATGTTGGAAACTAGCTCAAACAGTCCACCCTTATTGCCCAAATTGCTTTGCAGCAGCCTGCAGCACTACTTCGAAGGAAGGAGAAGGAGAATGCACCTAAATAGATTTTTTTGGCACAATATAGGAAGTGAAAATTTTGGTGATGCGCATTGGTATCTCACTAATTTGATGAATTTTAACCCTAAACCTAACCCTAATCCTACACAAAATTTTCATCGTTGATTTCGTCTAAAAAAGTAATTTCTAGGTCGCTTTCTGCCGATGACAATCAGTATTGCAGTGTCCCCATTGCATGCGTTGTAGATGTGGGATACTAAAGAGCATTAGTCCCTAAATTTCTTGGCACTTCAACCCTTTACCTGGCACTAATGTCACAAATTGGAGATGAGATAGATCCCTGTCTGATGAAGAATTATGAGTGATATCAATTGTTATCTAGAGATAAGCCAAAGGGATTGGACTTGCAATCTATGAAGATCAATCTCATTTGCAACACTCATTAGGATGGGGCCTGGATGTGATGAATTATGTCTGATGAAAAAAAAAACGAAAGTCATGGCTCAAATCCAAGATTGACAGGTGCAGACAAGAGCCACAGCAGTATAGCTGTATGAGTTGAATTGAACTCGCTCATAAGCTGGCAATGAAGATATTAACTCTTTGTTTGCCATTTTGGCATTTATAAGTAATACACACAAAAATAATTCATGAAGAGCAGAATTTTTTTCAGCACGCACAGTCAATCATTTCATTCATTGTTCACTAATTTGTTTTAGGGAGGGTTTTTTAAAAGGTCATAAACATAGTGTATAACAGTACTTACATTGTAGTTAGGATACAAAACATCAATTTGATACTGTCTACAGGTTCTATAACATTAACGACTGAAAATAGAATGACACAATATTACAAAAAGTATGATTATCAATAGAGTAAAAAGGGTAAAAAATGTTTTTATATCTTCTTGTAAAACCTTGAAGTGAATGACTGTTTTATACTGTAGATGATTCCATATTACCATCCTGAGATATACAAAATAGACGGTTTATAAATTTGGGTTGAATTTGGGGCAAATGGAAATCAGGTAGTAAAAACGCAAGATACTGATGTGTTTATATGGAGCACTGCATATCAATGTAGACTCTTTACCTTTAACCTGTACACTTGAGACACAGGATCTAACACTTCTTGGGCTGAAAATGCTGGTCAAATTTGCTCATGCTTAGATAGATCACAGCGTGTCAAATTAAATGCTACATAATGAGCTAGTACAAAATATTACTGTGCAATGCTCATGCTGTTTACATGGCACACTGTACAGTGCAAACATCAAGTGTCACTTTCCTTTAGTGCTTACAAGGTCTATTAGGAGAGGAAGTGTGTTCTCAATCATCCTTTCCTGAAGACTAAACCGATATAGTAATTGGCCGCCAACACACGAGGGTGTATTCTGTAAATTATATACTACACAGCCACTTAGAGAACAAATTTAAAACCCCGTTTATGCTTGAACTCTGGCAATGTCAGGGTGACTAATGAGTCGTATTCTTTTCCCCGTGCCCAGGTGTGTTGCATAATTATTCCAAGAGGTCACTAGCATGTAAACGCATGCTTTGTGAATGTACCATTTTAAGACGGGGGTTCCCATTGACATAAGTTATGAAACGTAGCAGATATCAGCAGTCAGGGAAAAAATAATTCAACATTATCGGGGGCTCCTTTTTGAGCACACTGGCCGATTTGGCTACAATTTTGCATTGTGTCCAAGGGAATTTTGGGGCTCTTTTAAGCATTTTGGGGGCGAAATCGCCCCGAGCCCCTTTGTACATTTCCTTCTGTCAGCAGTATACCCTACTGAGACAGTGTAAAAAAATCTCAGTCATAGCTTCACAAACTTTTTCAGGTAAGGTCAAAGCCTATCCTTGTTTACATTTGAAACTCCCTGTTGTGTAGCCACCATATTACACATTCATAATCATATTGGCATGGCTTGCATTGAATGCATTCACTGTGGTGTAGACAGCAGTCTCTGGTCCTAGGCTAAAAGAACTGGGGAGGTTTTGGACGATCCATCTAAAACCCTCAAATCTAGCGATTGCTATAATTCCGCTTACAGTCGGTTTCCAGCTCTATTACTAGGAGGGAAGTCCTTATACAGTATTTTCTTTCATTTTCCATGGTTTTAAGTACTTTTTTTTCTAACCTGGATAAGGGATATCCTGTCTTTAATATTGCTGGGATCGCAATTGAAATAACTCAGACATGTTTTTTTACAATCTCTCAGAGGTGTGAATCGAGCTCAAACACATTTATTGTTGTTGGAAACATTGATAACATTTATACATGTAGATGTGTTCCCTAATAGGTTACTCTTTATAAGCTGAAAAACAAAAAAAAATACAGCAATACTGATTCTAGGCCAATAAAATTAATGCTTAAAATATACAATGTACATTTTGAACGTAAATACCAGCCAGTCAGCAGTCAATTTGTAGAGAATTCATTTCAAGAATGTATCACAAAGCCTGAAAAAATGGGGCTATTTAAGGCTTTTTATAGAAATAGAATGCCAGACACAGAATTGATCAGATTATTCTAGGAACAGCAAATGAATTTGCAGATCTGAATAGCCCCAGGACAAGTTTTACTTGCGTCATCTCTTCTGGTTTGCTGCGAAGTTGCACCCTGATATGGTTTCCTCCTCGTGCCACATGTAAGGAACTGATAAAACTTTAGTTAAGTCCATGAAAGTATATCACACACTTAAATGAGCAGTGAATTCTATACAGAAAGGGTAATTATGTTTGAGTTGTGTTGTTAATGCGAAAGTATACGTGTAAATGTGGTCATGTATTCTCATGCTGAACATAGGTACATGTAATTTGTCATTCGAATATCTCTCTCTATATCTTTTCTTCCTGTTTCAGTCCAGCACTATACAGTACAGTACCGCTCAGCCCCGAGTGTTTACACGTTTACCTGTTTGGGTTGTATTCACGCATATCCGGCTTCTGAAACGTGTAGAATAGAATCTACACGCAAGCGCGGTTACCCGGCCATGACCCAATGAAACGTGTAAATCGGAGATGCCACTCTTCGGAAACAATCGAAGTCTCCGAAGTATTGAAACGTGTAAACGTGTAAATGGACAGTATGCCAATGTCTGTGCGCGCGCGAGCGACGGGAGCACTCACGCATGCAGCGTGCACGCGCACATAGTTCCCCCATGCCCACCTCCCTTGCTTGGTTGGGGCCGTGATTGTCACGACTTCCGTGCAAGTGCCGTCAACACACACAACGCACACATTTGTCATGCAGCATGCAGCAGCATGCACGACTGTGTGCACCGCGTATATCATGGAACACGAAGTGAACGGTTCACCGTAAAACACGCTCGCTCCACGCTGTGCCGAGTACCACACCAACTTGTTCAGGACAAGTTCGTAATGCAAATACGGTCCATGTACTTGTATGTTCCGTTCGCATTGGCCCCGGCTGCCACCATGGGCAAGAAAATGCGCTGATCGAAATTGCACTATCGTTTTCATTCAAAGCACAGCTGACTTCATGTAGTAATGCACACTTACCGTTCGCTTCGCCGTTTGTCTGTGCAGCTGTTGAAGATGCTAAATTGAACCATATCAGAGAGTTTTCATGGAATTAGAAAGCCCAAAAGGGAAGAAAATGTGAAATCGGAGTTTTAATGAGAAGTACGTCGGTCGTGAACATACACGTACTACATTACATGTGTAGTAAATACTAAAATACTATCACTATAGTGTAGCTTCTATACTCATTCATAAATACTGTCGTGCATTGAAATGGCAGAGAACGATGTCGACGATTTAATCGATTCTGATAGTCGCTAATTAGCCGCTCACCGGTACTAACAATATTGAACACAACTCGTGCAATGCGTGTAGCCCCTACTTTCTTTTTCGTATTTTTTCCGTTTTCATTGACACTACCATGATTATCACTATTTAAAATATTGATACAAATTGTTCATTCCAGGATTTAGACATCCTGTCTTTAAAATTGTGGCAAGTATTTAATTTATCATGATTTGATAATTTAATTTGAATAGTTTTGAAGGGAATATAATGAGGTTGAAGGAAAAGTGGAAGAAAAAGGTAAGGCTATTAGAAGGAGGGAGAGAGAAAGAGGAAGAAAAGAAAATGAGAAGGAAGTTGAAGTCTACGTAGATTTGTTTCTTGTAATATAATACATATAGTTCTAATAATGATAACTGAATGATAATAGCGTTAGAAAAAGTGTACAATCATGTATTAATATAATGGACTTCTTTATAGAAAGTGTTCATTCTACCTAAAAAGATACTCATGGCACTGTGGAAACATGTTTGATTTCATAGTACGTGTACAAATAATTTGTACTAGTACTACATTGTAGTATTTATATTTCATTTCATTTTTTTTTTTCATTGTGTATACACATAAAAGAACTGCAACCCCAATATTTGCTTCTGTTTTGTAGTAAAGGTCCATTTTTGTGCAGGATTAATGATGGATACTTCTTATTTTTTTTCGTAAACAACTTTTACTGTTTTCTACACATAGGCCTATTATCCTTCCATCATTTTTAATAGTCAGCAAAAAAAAATGTGTTGACAGATATACAGTCACACGTAAAAGAAAATAAGTAAAATGATAAAAAACAGACGCATCAAGATCAGTTTCTTTCTTCCATTTTTTACTGTCGAGCTGACGTAATTACTTTTGTCAAACACCAAACAAGCGGTAACACATTAATATTTTCATAACCTCCCCTCCCCAAAGAAAACAATAACAAAGAAGCATACGTCTATATACAATGAGTTCGCCGCGTCCTCCAGTTTTATGTGTAAACATCGCTAGTATTAATCTCTTAACTCCCATTCACAACTTTGCACAGATTAAGATTTTTAAGTCGTAAACCCTTTTGTTCCAACCCATAATAGAATGTCATATAATGCTAATTGTCATTCTATCTTTCTCTTCAGTATGTTTCTTGCCACTGTAATCAATGCTTTCGCTTTTTTAGTATCTCAATTTGGATTTTTTTTTTTCACTGTAAACGTTTTCGTTTTCTAATCATTTGTGTTGATTATGATTAAATGTTTTGTTTATCGAAAACAATACTAAAATATGCCTGGTCCGTGTAACTCCATCCACCTTGCATGCCTGTAGTTAATACTTTATTCTCTTCAGTATGTTGCTTGTCACTGTTATAATATTTTTCTGTTTCATTTTTTAATGTGCTTTTGATTATCTTCATGTATTGTCTTTTTATTATTATTATTATTATTTTTTTGGTCACTGTAAGTGTTTTAATATGATTTTAATTATCGGTCATTGTTTGCATCGAATACATTTGTAGATGTCTGCTCCCGTCTACCTCCATCCACAATGCACGCAAACACACAAACACACACACAATCACACACACAATGGCATACACAATTACACATTGATTTATCATAGTACTCACACTCACAATAAGTTTGCGTTTAACTGAAGGAAAAAGAAAAGTTGAGGCGAAAGAAATACGCTTTTGCTAAGTTGTCGAATATCATTCTCATTTAATTTTTGTAACATAAAGTAAATTTTGCAAGTATAAGATCGACAACAATGTAATATGAATATACATATTTACAAGTAACATAAGAAGAATACAAATAAAGTAATTGGACTATTGTACGTGAAGTGCTGTTGAACGCTATAAACTTTGCAGTTCGTGAAATGAAGAGGAATAATGAATAGTAAACTTGATCATGAAGATCAGAAAATACATTCGCATTTCGATTACAGAATAGCGTTGGAAGACAGTAAATGTGCATGTAACAATCTTCAGTCTCGTTCCGTCGTCTAGAATCCTGTTGCTCTCCCCTCGCACTCGATGACCTTGGGCAAAGCTTTGCCGAGGTTCCTGATGTATGTGCAGCACTTCTCCGGCGTCATTCGCTCGCTCCAGAACAGCTTAATCCCTGCAACAAGTTCTGCTTTCGTCCTGGGCTTGTGTACCTGCAAGAAAAAATGAATGAATGAAAAAAAAAAATTGACATTAGTTGGTCATGTAAGTTTCATCCAAATAGCTACAAGAATTTCAAAAGCATATACAGTATAGGGCATGGCGGCCGGTTAAGCTTGCCTTTACATCTCTTAGCCGTTTCCGTTTATGCAAATCGCTGACTACAGTTTGTGGTCGATTGATTGATTGACTTTATTCCCGCAAATTAAATTATGGAAATCACTTCTTATCAAATAGTACAAAGAAATTATCACAAAAGTACATAAAACTGCGGCTGGATGATATCTGAAATAAACATACAAACGTGTATCAACAAAGACTACACTCCACGAGAATAATATCCACTGCTATAAGTATCTGTTGTGCGAACACTATTACTATGATGAAAATAAACCAAGTCAATGAATTTAACGAATATCTACGCTTAAAAGAAGAACAAGAAAAAATACATACATATAAGTATCTGTTGTGTGAACACTATTACTATGATGAAAATAAACCAAGTCAACGAATTTAACGAATATCTACGCTTCATAGATAAAAAGCAGAACAAGAAAAATAAAAATACATACAATGTTGTATGAGTATCTGTTGTGTGAACACTATTACTATGATGAAAATAAACCAAGTCAATTAATTTAACGAATATCTACGCTTCATAGAAAAAAAGAAGAACAAGAAAAAAATACATATACAAACATGCGGAGTACAGCAATTATAATAAACTACAGCTTTATGCACATGAGCCTCACCTTCCTGAGAAAATGCTTCATCTCGTGCCACACGTGCTCAATTGGATTGAGGTCGGGAGATTCCGGGGGAGTCGGCCACCAGTTGATCCCTTGCTCTTCCATGAATGCCTTCGTTTGTCGACTGGTATGCTGTAAAAAGAGTGAAAAGAAAGTGGGTGAGTACATGCTTTGTACATCTCTGCTGTGCCGTTACAATAAAATTGCATGTTTATTATTTACAGTTCATATTTACTCGTTATATACGTAAGTGTTACTTAGAAAAACACAGCATGCTCAGGTTTATTCAATGATGTTAGAATGATTATTGCCGTGATATATTTCAACTTTTTACAAATATATCTTTTGGACATACAACTGTATTTCTCGAAAAGCATGAGGTCGATTGAACAAGCTTTACACGTGTATGAATATTCATATAAAATATGCATTCTATTTTTCGTTTTATTTTAACAAACAGAACATAAAAATGCCTACCTTTGGATCGTTATCTTGCATGAAACGATGGCCGTCCGGATAGTGTGTCGCTATGAAGGGGAGCAAGGCGTCTCGAAGCAGTCCCTGGTAGAAGTCCTGGTCCATGATGCCGTCGAAAATGCGGATCTCCGTGCATCCCCGCTTGGAGATCCCCGCCCAAACGTGGACCTTCACAGGGTGCTTAGGTCTTGGCTTCAGCTGCCTGGGAGCGCTCTCTCCAGTGTCCGGGTGTACATGCCTGAAGCACACCGTCGCGTGGTTATCCAGCTGAACGCTCGACTCGTCCGAGAAGATGACGTTCTCAAACTGTTCGTTTCTGCTCAGGCAGTCGAGTGCGTAGTCGAGACGCTTGACCCGGTTCACAGTCCGTATCAGCTGGCAATACCTGGCCCCGGTAGCGATCCAGCCTAGCTTCCTCCTTGCCCTGCGAATAGTTGGTAACGAAATAGTCCGCCCGGTTTCGCTCAGAAGGACCTTCTGCAGGTCTGGAGACGTCGTCTCGTCGTCCAAGAGCATGCGCTCGTGGATTAAGTCCAAGTCTTCCTGGCTCAAAACAGAGGGTGGCGCTGCTCGTGGTTGGTCGGTCAAGCTCCCGGTGGATTGGTAGTGCCGAACCACCCTCCTTATCCCTGCGACGGAATGAACGTTTCCAGCGTCTTCGAGCAGAGAACGAATTTCTGGAACCGAACGCCCGTCTCTATGAAGCTGCACGATGCGAACGCGAACGTGATCGAGGATACGCGGCATGACCGTATAAAACACTTGGAAATTGAAGAATGAAATCGCAGAACGTTGAGGGGTAGGAATCAGAATGACTAATGAACTCGTATTTGGTGGTTACCTTCTATATAAGCTGTTTCTATAGTGTACATCCCAGGGTCTGGTCTCTCATTGGCTTCATTGATTTGAATAGAATTCGGTACAAGCGCTAATGCGTTTCACTAACGACACCCGGACCGCTTTGATCTTCTTTACATCCGGGAGAAGTAACACAATAAGACGACGTGGAAAGATGAGAAAACTGTTGCCGATTTCTAACCAACCATCAAGCTGCAACTGGGGATTACATCGAACAATAGCCGTTCATTAGGTACACTGCGTAAGCATAATGTACACACTCGCAAGCGCTTATTACAGAACTATTGATTTAAACCCTTTTGTTATTTTCTCAGGTCCCATTAATTCCCTCTCGCCTTCGCCTAAAGAGGTTTCGTCCATAAACTGGCATGGATATGTGTTTAACATTATTAGACTATATACTACGCATTGTTTTTGGCTAACTGAAAAATGATTTATACGTGACGTACCCGTATATCATTATATCCACACGCACATACTCTCTCTCTCTCTCCCTCTCTCTCTCTCTGGCCAGTCCATCATCCTTAGTTATATAGTACAGTATACATGTATGATAAACTCACACTCTTCATTTTCATCACTGTTTTACTTTTGCTATAAACACACACGTTCCGGGGTGCTGTGAGGACCTGGAGATGTGACTGACATAGTCTGATTATTATCATTTATGTATAGTACATGTATAAGCAATTTATGGACTGTTATTATTATTATTGGACACTATCATGAACTTAAATCATTAATCATTATACATAATACATTAACGTGAGTTGAGTTATAGGTTCCAGACTGTACATCAATATATTTCATGTCAAACTATTAGTCTATCATGGCTGGATCCATTTTGCACACTTCAAACAAAGTAATTTCCCCCATTCGATTTTCTAGACGCCGTTCTTTGGTTTGAACCGACGTGTGTTCTCCTATTTGATAAATTAAACCCCGCTATTTCGGCTTGGCCGTCTTTACGTGTAAGGGTCTTAACTACACGACTCCGAGAGGGGTCGGACACAATGGGATGAGGAACAATGGGATGGTCAGTGGGCCCAATCCAAATCGGAATCGTCGGATCGTGTACATGTAGGAGCTACACGACAATGTTTCGCTGATTTCAGTCGAGCCATTAACGCTCATGCGCGCTCATGCGAGAACAATTTTCTTTGGCCCGAGTCGGGGCGTTCGGTCGGTGAACAGGAATGATGCGAAAACAATCCATTCAGTCAAACGAGAGAACATTTGTAACGACGGAAGAATGTTTATACACGTTTCGTCTCGACTGATAATATCCATGCCAGAACAAATTACTGTGTTAAAAATAAACAGTTTGATTAATACAATCAACGATAGAACATAACTTTGTTCTACCGAAAGAGCGGGGTTTATTTTATCAAACAGATAGATAAACGTTGGTTAAAACCAAAGAACGGCGTCTAGAGAGTCGAATGGGGGAAGGACTCTTGGTTCGAGGAAAATAGCGGGGTTAGTATAATCAACGATAGAACATAAGTTTTTTCAACCGAAAGAGCGGGGTTTATTTTATCAAATAGATAACAGACGTTGGTTGAAACCAAAGAACGTCGTCTAGACAGTCGAATGGGGGAAAGTCACTTGGTTGAAGGAAAATAGCGGGATTAGTATAATCAATGATAGAACATAATTTTTTTCAACCGAAAGAGCGGGGTTTATTTTATCAAACAGGTAAATAGACGTTGGTTAAAACCAAAGAACGGCGTCTAGACAGTCGAATGGGGGAAAGTCCCTTGGTTCAAGGAAAATAACGGGGTTAGTATAATCAGCGATAGAAAATTAGTTTGTTCAACCGAAAGAGAGGGGTTTATTTCATCAAATAGATAACGGACGTTGGTTTGAAACCAAAGCACGGCGTCTAGACAATCGAATGGGGGAAGTGACTTTGAGGAAAATAGTGGGGTAACTATAACTAACGATAGAAACATAAGTTTGTTCAAAGAGCATGGTTTATTTAATCAAACAGGAGGACATAAGTTAGTTAAAACGCAAGAACGAGGTTAATTCAGTCAAACGAGAGAACATTTGTGACGACGGAAGAATGTTTATACACGTTTCGTCTCGACTGATAATGGATTGTTTTCGCATCATTCCTGTCCACCGACCGAACGCCCCCGACTCGGGCCAAAGAAAATTGTTCTCGCATGAGCGCGCATGAGCGTTAATGGCTCGACTGATAACGGCGAAACATTGTCGTGTAGCTTCTACACGATCCGACGATTTCTATTTGGATTGGGCCCACTGACCATGTTCTAATCCCATTGTTCTTCATCCCATTGTGTCCGACCCCTCCCGGAAACGTGTTTACGTGTTGGTTGGAGCGATACACTATTCCTCCAACCCGGACATGATTATAGGAATCGTGTAACCGTGTTCGTCAATCTTATGTGAATGCAACTGTACTGTACAGTGTACAAGCCTCGTGAGGACCGTTATAAAATGTCATAACAATATTAATACCGATGCATGTATGTAACGATATCTAACATTAGTAGGGCCCAGACTAGTAGTACATGTAGTAGCACATGAGACAGTGCTGACAGTAGGCGTACATGTACAAGGGAGTACTCAGTACATGTACTAACGTTTCGGAGCTACAAACAGAAACATCGGGCTTCACTTCCCTGTATATCAACCGCTGCATTACGGTGCGTGTGTTTTGTGTACACGTTTACTCGTTTGAACCTCCACTACGAATGCACCACTTCGTGCTGTATCGCCGCATTTACGGCGCGTGTGATTTGTATACACGTTTACTCGTTTACTGCCGCCACGGTACGGTACCCGCAGTTACGTGTGTGGTGGTGATTATCTAGATCTCCGCTCGCTCGCTCGCGCTTGAGTGACTTTGCACTACAAACATGCAAAAAAGAGATGTGAGTGCTCGTTCGACGCGCGCGTCGCACATTACGGCGCGTGTGATTTGTGTACACGTTTACACGTTTACACGCAGTAGTGCCGACAACTCCGCTTCCCTTCGGGGACACTCGAAACGTGTAAGAGGAAGAAAACGCGGTTCTCCTTGAGCGCACAGAGTCTGAGCGCCGGCTGAATAAGGGAACTGAGAGAATTACACGTTTCGCTCCGACCATTCAATGAAACAATGAAACAGGTAAACGTGTAAACACTCAGGGCCGAGCGGTACTGTATGTCCTAGTTTTTATTATGGGTCATTGAATGATAAGACTAAGCAACCGTGGCTCAATGTGTAGCACTATTTTAGGGAATCTTTAATCTTCAGTTGTAGTTCAAAGTTATTTAAATTGACATTTACAGGTAATACACTTAGAGAGTAACAAAAATTACAAGCAGGAATGAGCGATGAGTCATTGAATTTTACCAAGCGTAAAAAATAAACCTGGTCAAGAGCTGCGTATGATTGTACGATGAAGGGAACTTTCCCAGCGAAGGGCATGATGATCTAGATAGAGGGTGACATTCTTGAGATGAAGCGACATTCATGAACGTGACTCCTTCCTCATCAGTGGGATTACCGGGCACGCAAGCAAGAAATCCGTTGGATTTGCCAATCTTTGCCCCCCCCCCCCCACCTCTGCTGACAAATGTTCCCATCAGGCTCATACTGGAGTGGTGTTCTGGGGGAAAAGGCTAAGCGGTGGCTACTCTGTAAAGGGATTCGTCACTCTGAAATTATGTGTATTTCAATAAAAGTAGAACACATGAAAGAAAGATATTAGTGATGATTTGATGAAAATCTGTCCAAAATAGTGCATTTTCTCAAAAAAATATTTACCCTTTTACCTGTGCATCATCATCATCAGAAAACATACCAGTATGGAAAATGAACAAAACATTCCTTTAAAAAAAAAAAAAAGAAGCAATTTATGTAATTATATTGTACACAACATTCATGTATGGGAGAGCACCTCATATGTGATGTCACTAAATTGAACTTTGAAAAGATCATAACTTTCTTACCCTTTGACAGATTTTCGTCAAACCTTCACTAATATGTTTCTTTCATGTCTCTGCTTTTATTGAAATCAACTTATCCCCAGAGTGTACTATCCCTTTAAATTACATGAAAAGAACACACTGGACTGTACTGTGCATTGTACCTTGTGCTAAGACAGGGGCTCTTTTGTATATTTCAGGTGCTAAATAGGCCTGAGACCCTGTATATAATTCCAATTGTGGACTGCCATTGTTGGGCATATTGATTATCCTGTTGAGTACCTTTAATCTAAGGTCAGAAGATGGTAGAAGACATTGATGTAGACCAGCTTCTTGTTTCTTGTATTTTAGTCTCAGAAGACTTTAAGAGCACAATAAAATTTCAGTGTAAATGATTGTAGTCAAGTGTAGTGTCATCACAGACTGACATATTCAGTGTTGACACATTTTATATGAATTTAAAGCAGGTTTTCACCAGATACTTAATTATGTTTAATCCTAACAACACTTTTATTATTTCACTCACATTTCCAATTTTCTAGTTTGGATTGATCCATCCAAGTTAACTGATAATGATCAAGGAAAATGTTTTAAACAGAAATGATATTCCAGTATGTTGGAACCGACTGTACAATGTTAATTATTCTTATGGTGGATAAATCATGCAGTTGTGTTGCCGATACAATAGGGGCATTCTCACACAATATTTAGTGAGAGCCAGTTGGAGGTCAAAATCTTACTTATTCTGAATGTGCACTTTCATGCATACGTCCGAAAAATCTTACTAGTCTGCAAATGCACCATACATTTATGGACAAATTAACTAAAAAATGTGCATTCACTGAAATCATACAAGCCAGAGAGCATCGCGATCGTACATGTAGATGCGTGCATATTTCTTGCATTTATTTGTGCTGATAGTACCTTGGCTCAAAGATCGCTGAACATGTATTCACCAAAATCACATTTATTAGTGAGATTTTTGCGTTACATAAAAAAATAATTGAAATTTCTACAAAGACCTGTGAAAACAACAATGTTAAAATCCTACTACATGTAATTGTGTTGAGTGTGAATGCACCTAACTTCAGCCGTTGTTATGGTTGATAATGACACAGTTACGTAGCAGCATGACATCACTCTGTTCAGATGGAATTGCTCTTTCAAAGTAAACTTGTTGATATTGTCCACCTTCCTGCGAGAGATGAAGTGCCCCCTTATCTGTCTGGTGACTCACGTCTCCCTTAGCCAAATCTCAAGAACCTCTCACCTGCCAAGTACCCCCCCCCCCCCCTAAAATCATCCGAAAAGTGCAATCCCAGAGGAAAAATAACCAACGGTCCGTCTGGCGGAACTTGACAATAGACAAAAATTACCCCCTTATGCGGAAGACAATGGATTCCCCCTTTTTCCCGTCTGGGCTTTTAGAAATTATTGCAGCTGGGGCAATATGGAGAAAGTTGTCATCATTCTTCAGCAGTTTCGCTCTTACACTGTCCTTCAGAAGCTGGTTTGTAACCAGTCACTTTGAGATACTAGTCACTGTCAAGTTGTACTCTAAGTGTCATACAGCCTTGAGTTGATTCCTTGAGATTCCTTGAGAAAAGCTTGATCATGGGTGCATCAGTCAGTAGGAGCCGGGAGAAGTCTCACCTGAAAACTGATCAGGTAAGACGTAAACCTTCACATTGCCTTGCAGAAGTTCATGGAATAAATTATAATGCATTTAATATGCATTCATTGTGGAGGTTTCTAGACTGGAGGTACTGTTGTGTTTGGGATCAGTGTGTCATTGTAGTAAATGTACAAACAACTACTTTACTATGGGTAGGCACTGTAAAGTAGTGGAAATTGTGTTGATGAAGTTACAGCAATGCACAGTGCTTGTTTGCTAGTTCATGGTAGTGTTTGCGGTATTCTAAAAAATAATACTGTGTAAAATGCAAATATTGTTGTAGATATTAGACACTATCTACTGCAGCCACAACCTTGGTTGCTGTGTGTGTTCAAGATGATCTGGAGATAATTAATGTCATTAAGCAAGTTTTGTTGTTGATTGTTGATTCTGTAAGAAACTAACACAATTGATGGGTGTGGTCAGAAAGGGAGAAAATTATAGAAATATCAATTCACAGCATTTTTAATCCAGAAATGTTTGTAGTCTGACTGAAAGATTACCTCTTACACATTGTCTACCCATGAATAGTCTGCCTTCACTACAGGAATTCAATCGCAATTATTATTTTGTCACGCGATGGCCTAACCATGACAATCTGTGCATGCATACAACTGTGGAATGTACAGTTTCTGCCAATGTTACAAAGTGGTATTTTTAACTACGAATGTATTGGAGTGTACATGTATGTAGCAGTGTGACCGCACAATGTCAGGATTTAATAATAGTATTTTGCTATATTATCCACAGTTTAACCATGCCTCATGTCATACTCAAATTCAGGCCCTGTTGAATTCCATTTCCGTAATACTTCTGGTATGAGGGCACAGTACAATTTACACGTACATGTATGTGTACAATAGTGGTTAAAGAACACTTGGGGAGAGCTTTATGGTCCTAATTGACAGAGTTCATTCATTGTTTAGTTGCTAGGGAAGTATTAGAATACAAGACTTGGATTGTGCAGTCTGTAGCTGCTTTCATGTACAATGTACAATGTATAAGATCTTCTTTTTGTGGACTATGATATCATATGATATTGATATTGTACTATGCATGTAGTAAGTGCTCATTATGTGTCTGTTGTTACATAAGGCAGCAACACAGTTCTTGACATTCTGTCTGTTTGGGGCCAATTATGTTTGAAGTATGTTGTTTGTGCATGAAGTAGAGAACATTTTTTTACATTCATGCAGTTCTAGGAGTGGTACAAAGGTATTCTCACTTTGGAAGCTCATATCCAGACAATGGAATACGATATATCTAAAGCTGTAGATTTTTTTCTGCAAGAAGTGCAAATAAAATCCCAAGTTGCTGTTAAAAGTATTGTAACAAGTTCTTGAGAATGTTGTGTTCAGACTCTTTAAAACTCTAGGAAAGCTTGCAAAAAATGAATTTGTGCAGTGTTTTGCAGGATTGTTTCATTTTTGAAAGTTTGTGTTCAGAATGTAGAACCTTTGAGTCAGTGAGATTAGGGTACGGGGGAAAAATATTCCGCTGAGGAAAATAATTCCATGAGCTGTCTTCTGCAGTGTACTCACCCAACTACACTACAGCTCAAAGGAATTGGCATAGGGAAAATGAAAAAGAAGAAAGGGAAGGACCCACAGTTTTAAACAGCGGTATAGTTAGTCCAGTTCAACATGAAACCTGATGCTTTTTAGGCTTAAGCATCGTGTTTCATGCTGAACTGGACAAAGTATACTGTGGTTTATAGGTACGGCTCCTTCCCTTTCTTCCCTTTCCCTTTCCCTTTGCCAATTCCTTTGAGCTGTAGTGTAGATATAGCCTGGCTTTCAGGCTGTGGCATTTTTTTTTACGTTTCTAATCTAAACTCTACAATCACAGGTCTATACAGAGAGCGAGTAGCTGTTACGGAAGGAGGGTATGAATAAAAATAGAGGAAGAAAACAAGAGGAAGAAAAATTGGAGAAGGAGAGAGAGAGAGAGAGAGGAGGAGGGAATTATCTTTTCAACATGATAAAAATTGAAGTAGATCACTACAACTGTCGGTCACTACATGTAGGTCCAAAGTATGAAATATGATCAGCGTTCTTATCTTTGGCACGCTCAGTCATTGTTGGAGCCAATCCTGTTTAATTGAGTTACATCTCATTTCCTTCAAATCAATTTGCTCTGATGCGATCCAAACAAAAAGGACTATTATCCATTTTTGGAGCTACAGAGAAACCTGTACATGTGCGGTAGCTGTACGCAGCATGCGTAGCTTTGTGTGTGTGTGTGTGTGTGTGTGTGTGAATATGCAACAATTCGTGATTGAAATGTTGACAAGTGGAATCAAATTGAGTTACAATTTTGTGGGTGTTTCATGCTTTAATGTAACTGTACACATACATGTATGTATGTAAAAATAAGACACAGGGAGCTACAGGGAAACATGTAAAAGTATGGTATTTTTTCATTGCACATGAACAAGTTGTTCATCCAAACACACAAGTGTGGTAACTGAACAGTGCATGCATAGCTTTTGTAAATGTGTGTTTGCATGTGAACAAGTTGTCAATTTAAATGCCGTATTAAGTGGAATCAAATTGAGTTGGAAGTTATCGGGGCGCTCAGCGCTTCCCCGATGACCGAGGGCTACCATGTGTGTTATGTGATGAGGTGGGCTTGATGGGAAGTGGAAACAGTGGGGCGCTTCCTGTCGGCATTTCCCTGTCAAGGGCTATCTGATGCATGATGAAAGGTTCCATGCGGCCGGCCGTGCTAGATCTGTGTAGCGTTAGTTTAGAACTGTTAGGCTCTGGCTGTGTACTTGTATTGCTAGTATGAAACAGGTGAGGGATACATGATTTGGTGCGTTTATGCTCAATTTGCGAAGGCAGAATCAGCGTTTTGAAACGATGATTGAAAACACTCATCCAAAATGAGGTTTACTGGGGTATTGTTTACTGTTGAGATGACATCATTTAAATGTGTATACATACATTCAAAATAAGCATAAACGCAACCATTGAGGGCCGTAATTATGGTAGAACTGTTCTGTGTGGCTGGCCATACTACATGTAGATCTGTTTAGTGTTAATGCTAGGCTTGGGCTGTGTACAAGCATTGGTATAGCTAGTGTGGAACTTCACGGTGAGGGGTAGTTATGGTTAATTGCCAGCATCATGGCAGAGCCGTGTCAGAACCGTTCCATGCGGCCGACCATGCTAGATCTGTTTAGAGTTTATTTTAGGCTGAGGCTATAGACAAGCAACTGCTAATCACCTTGAGATGATTCCTTGATTTATGATGAAAGGTTTCATGCGGCCATGCTCCATCTGTTTAGTGTTAGTGTTATATTGGTATTGTTACATTGGTATTGCTGTGGCCTAGAGACCAGGGATCACAATTCTAGTATGCAATAGCGTGTACACAGCCTAAATATCAATTGCCAAGCTCTCGCATCAAAATAAATTTCACCTTAACTCCTAAACCAGCATGACGTCTCAATATTGACACACATATCATCAGGTATAGCTCTCACTCTACGCAAATCTTGTTCACATCACTGAGAATTCTAAGTGTAACTCCGGCAAGTACATGTACACTCCAGCTCAAAGGAAATGGCATAGGGAAACTGAAAGGGAAGAAAGGGAAGGGGCCGCAGTTTTAAATCGCAGTGTAATTTGTCCAGTTCAGCATGAAACATGATGCTCTTTGGGCTAAAGCATTGTGTTTTATGCTGAACTGGACAAAATATATGGCAGTTAAAAAACTGCGGCTCCTTCCCTTTCTTCCTTTTCCCTTTCCCTATGCCAATTCCTTTGAGCTGTCGTGTACATCACAGCTTTTCTCACCGCACAGTGCTGTGTCGAGGCAAGCAGCATGCTGCTGAGCGATACACTAACATTGCAATACAGTAGCGGTATATGAATGTAGATTATGGTCGCTTAGTTTCAAACGTAAACAAGGAAAGTTTATCACTTTTCTTGAGAAGGTTCATGAATGAAGCCACGACTGTGAGCTTTGATAGACGTTATCATTAGGATGCTAATCCATGCCAAATTTCATGATTGTAAATGGACTTCCCTGTCTTTACAGCTTATGGGTGCATGTAGAAATGGTGAAGATAATGGGCCATTGTGCTATGAAAACAGAGGGGTGTTTCACCAAGCTGTTTTTAAGCTAAGAACGACTTTATGCAAGACTGGTGACCCTCTCTTGTGCTTAATCAGATCCCCCAATTTGTTCCTAATTTATTATAGTGGGAGTTAATTTTCAATAATCCTAATCAAATTTGACAAATGATAAGACACTTAATGCTAAATATGTTACTCATTGCGGATAGATGGCTACTGATAATCGTTTGTCTCGCAATGTAAGGTAAACGGAATCGAAAGGATCACGACGTTTCGTGTGCCGCTGCAACACTTCGTCAGGTGTGATACAAAATTGTAGTAAGCAGGGTTTTAAATATCCTATGGTCAGTGCAGCGCACTAACTGAAAAGTGCTCATAAATGGTCCAATACTAATAGCCGGCGTATCCGGGTACTTGACCAACAATAGACCGTTGATGTGCCTCACATTGACCGGCGGTAACAAGTTACCGACAAAGGACAAAACCACAGGCCGGTAATTACGAGCGACCAACAAGTCCAAGGGTCGCTAAAAACAGCACATTGTTGGGCGGTAACAAAGGCTGGCTATAGACTAACAACGGGCTGTTAAGTCGTATCGAAAGGCGGTCGAGTGTCATGGCGAGGAGTGTCATGGCGGCGTATCGTACGAATCCAAAAATCGGGGATATCGATCCTGTTGTCTCGATTGAAATTGTTGGGATTGAGACTGGTACGTGTGTACCAGTGCCGTTCTTGGGAGATGCACTGAACCCCATCCCAGTCTGGCTGGTGCTGGTTATCCCAGGCATGTTCAGCTACTGCTGAGCTGTCAGTCCGGCGGAGCCTGACATCCCTCTTATGCTCAGAAATTCTTTCAGAAATCGGTCGGGCAGTTTCACCGATGTACGAACGGTCACATCCTTTGCAAGGGATGTTGTACACGATACCGTCCCGTCTGTGTTGAGGGATAGGATCTTTGGGGCGTAAGACACTTGTTAACAATAACACTCTCAGGTCCTTAATTCTCTTGTTTGATTTCTGGATCATTTGTCACATGATAGGTTGAACTATGTCTTGCATTTAATATGCTAAAGGGTGTCTTCATTTGCCCTATGTGGGCAAAATAGCAAGCTTGTTCTGATCGGGTTAGCTAGCCAGATCACGAAATAGCTAGCTATTTGCGTCTTCATTAGCCAGATCAGGCAAAATAGCTCGCTATTTGGGCGAGAAAATTTCCCAAGAAATCGTGGGCTAGCTTGGAGCGTCTTCATTAGCCTGAAAATTTCTCGATCCCGGCATGCATCAGCGCCCAAGAGGCATTGTTTACGTAATAGGTTTTTATACTAGTGTGATTGCGAGCTCACAACCGAAGCCATGCGGTCATGGCCTATTTACGTCGTCTTTCTCCCCTTATGCTAAGCTAAAAGGTACTCGATGACAGAAGTGAAAGTTGTTTTGTATTGAGCTGTATAGAGTTACAATACCTGGAACCTATACAGGACAGACACGGATCTACTTGTACTACATGCCAGATCTGTACATGTATACCGGTAGATCCATAATGTACATAGGTATGGGTATACTGTATGTTATGTATGATGTGTACAAGCTAGATACATTGTCCTGTACATCATAGCTTGTAGTGATTTGCAGTATATCCGGGAGTGTTTTGGCTTAATATTGACTCAGATTTGAATGGAATTCTAGCCCTATTTCCTCCCATTTGTAGATGTGCATGTATGACCATGGTCATATCGTAATATTATTTTTATTTACTGGTACAATACCAACAAGGAAATTGTATCAGTATACGCAAATGCCATACACTGTACATGTCAATGTTGTTTGTATGCATCTAGGCCACCTGAGTGCCCAGGAAGGTTATGTGCAGTACACATTAGCTGCTTACATGAAGAAATATGCCAGCCATACACTGTATGAGTTTATGAAGGATGCAACGGTTAATGATCTGTGTAGTGTACATACCTATCAGTATATTTGTGTGTAGGCCTACCAGTACTTTGTGACGTGTTATCATTCATGTATTACATTGATAAGCCCACTAGCATAAATGTTCCATAAAGCACTATTCTGAAGTACAGTGTATGCAAACATTTATATGTCTTTAAAAGTCTTTCGATTTTAGTACTTTGGACAGTGTGGATTGTATGGTAGTATTAAAGGGGAATTCCCCCATTCAAATTCCACCAAAAGCTTGTACCACTGTTGATGTTGATATATCCAGTGGTACATGTACATCCCTTATATCATGCTTCAAGTTGGTATGTTATTAGTACACATTTCTATGGCACTCTTTGTGCCTCTTCGATTTGTATGCTGAATAGACCTCTCGCATCTCTCACCCATTTTCTACTTGACATGGAATTCGGTGTGATTATATAATTGTTTTGTAAATTATGTTCAGAATATTGGCTGTGATTTTCTGTGTGTGGGCAAAGAAGTGTCATTGGTTCCATCTATGTGCCCCCAAAGTATATCACAAGTACATACACTGTATGTAATGTAGTAGCTGTAAAGCCATGTTTGTTCTAGCCTTGCTCTCAGACATTTCACATTTATAATCCCCGCTGTCACAAATCACATTTGTGTTTTAGCACAGCAAAACGGACTCCCCTCTTCTCCTATTCTGCCTTACAGCTGGGGAACAAAAACAGACTGACTAGGCTTGTATATCCAGACCCATTTCTTGTAGAGTTTTTTATTTAAAATGCTCGTCAGCCTGGGAGACGGGCTAGCAATGTCCCTGAGAGATAAGGAAGACAGATGTGGCTCAATCAGTTGCTAATGACCCAGCCATACCTCATACAAACAGCCCGCCTCTAGGAGGAATGGGCAGTTTGACGTGTAGCCTACATGTATGTTTTACTCTAGATTACTAGCCTCTGCTTCTAGGCTGTTTAGCATTTTCAATCCAAACTATATCGTAGAGAATATTCAATAAACAAGTCTGGCTGCAGTAGACTAAGCGTTCTCAACTCCTTTTCGGGCTTGCCCAAACATACATGTATTTCGGACTGAGAAAAGAGGAGAATGATACAGTGATTAGTCTTAAAGTATTAGACTCCATATGTGCGTCTTCATTAGCCCGATCTGGGCGAAATAGCGAGCTTGTTCTGATCGGGTTAGCTAGCCAGATCATGAAATAGCTAGCTATTTGCGTCTTCATTAGCCAGATCAGGCAAAATAGCTCGCTATTTGGTCGAGAAAATTACCAAAGAAATCTCGGGCTAGATGGAGCTAGCTCAGAGCGTCTTCATTAGCCTGAAAATTTTTGATCCCGGCATGCATCAGCGCCCACGAGGCATTGTTTACGTAATAGATTTTTACACATGCGTGAATGCGAGCTCACAACTGAAGCCATGCGGTCATGGCCTATTCCCGTAGCACACTGCTGGTATGTGCGCAACTCGGGATAATTTATGCAACCCGAGCTCGAGCTTACGTATCCCGAGTTTCGAGCTGATGAAGACGCGATTGCAACTTCAGGCTAGTTCCCCGGATCAGCAAAATAGCTCGCTATTTCGTCTGACCGGGCTAATGAAGACGCACCTTATTTGTCAGTTGGGATCAGAAATATCCAGCAGCCTGGAAGCCAGGCTAACCTGTAGATTTTGGGCTCTGCTTCTAGCATCTACACTATAATCATAACTATGTATGGAAAGTTGGAAACACAGACTAGCCTTCCTCCACGTTCCCTATACAAATATTTATGTACAATAAAAATCCAGTATGTACTGTTCAGATGTTGACTGATTGGATTTACCAAATACATAAAATTGAAGGGGGAAGAAGAAATAGTAATGTCATTTTATACCCCCCCCCCAAAATGTGTGAAATGACTGTACTGTTAAACCCTTTAGTACAGTACATTGTACATTGTAGGTCCATATCTAATTGATATTCAAATTTATTATACAAGTATGCAAATGAATGATGAAGTTAACTTTCCAAACTAGTACATTTAGTGTCTTTCCAAAAATATGTCACATACTATAGGTATCAAAAAGTGTTGAAATGCATGTGATCCAGAACCATGATTCTGACAGTTTATACGGGTGTATTGTTTTGTAAAATTTCAATTTAGATGTGATTCAAGCGAAATCATTTAAATGGTTGCGCACTCCAGTTGAATTCTGCTTTATGAGTCAAATTATCATATGCTTTGCGTAGATTCTAAACTTGTTCCTCATCTCGACATTACAAGATTTGTAAACAAGGCTTCACCACTAATCAAAATTTCAAAATATAATTCCTGTACAACAAATATTTTTGTTTAGAAAGTTGGTTGATGAACACACCTTAAATCCTTGTGGGGTATGGATACGCCTATGCAATAGAAATCAACAGTGCATGAAATATTTGACCTTGGAGCGTTCCATCCTGTTTTCTATGAAGCATCAAAGTTCCTTTGTGCATTCATTGTACTAAGTCATGTCCACAAATAAAAGAGTTCGCAAAAGGATGTGCGCTATCTACAGGCATACCGGTACATGTACCGGTGGTACGAATGAATACAAATTTATGACTGAGTCATGTGGAAATAGTTTTGATACCATGGCATTTTGTTTGTTTTTCTTGTGGATTAGATAAGTACAATAATGTTGACGCACAGTCATGTAACCATAGAAACAGTACGGGTAATGAAAAGGGGAACTTACATGTACGCGTATATTACATGCATTTTTTATATGGTTTGAATATGATACACATTCAGGTACATGTAGATCTAAATTATTTTGGATAAATGGACATGCTTCATTATAGATTTATAATTTTGTCTTCTTTCTTTCATTATTTCTCGAGCGCAGTTCTTTTAATGCTGCAAATACACTTCCCTCTATAAGACTGGATAAACCTGCAATCAGTACTAAATGTTTCAAATATAGCTGCTTTTATTCCCTTTGACATCAGCAATGCGACATCTCTGTATCAAATTGATGAGTATCCATCTGTTTTCTATAAATACGGTTTTGTGTGTGTACGCTATTTGCATTGAATTTTTCCTTGTGTGCAAGATCCAGATATTTGGGTGCCCAATCCATGATCCTTGACACATCTCTTGTCTCTTTGTTCCTCTGAGTAGTTCTTCTAGAGCCTTGAAGAATGTTTGGAATCCTTTCCATTAAAAATGGGCCTTGCCTTGAAAAGAGTCCTGATTGATCCCAAACTGACTTGCGAGTGGTATCGATTTATAACTCTGTACATTGGAGTAAAATGAGGATTGAACTTGCCTTACATACTTGTATATATTCAAAACAACCACAGAGCTGCCAAGTAGTACTCATTTTCAGTATTTTGTACTGAAATTTGAGAAGAATATTGAAGGTTTCATACAAAATGCTGATTTCATAAGTTCTTGTTCATGGGTTGTTTCATTGTCTTCAAAAATACTGATTTTTGTCTCGCCCACCGGAGGTGAAGGCGAGACTAAGGGATCCAAATGGCGTCCGTCCGTTGTCCGTCCGTCGTCCGTCCGTCGTCCGTCACAAATGTTAAAGTTTACCTGCAAGACTCTGTTATGATCCATAACTTGGCAACTGTTACAGCAATGGCAGCCACACTTGGTTGATAGAAGCACTAGGGGTATCTTCATGTTATGGTGTTGTCAGAGGTCATGTGATGATGTCAAAGGTCATTTTAGGTCATATACAGTATTAAAGAGTAGGTGCAAGACTCTCTTTTTCTACAGTGTATGTTAAAGTTTACCTGCAAGACTCTCTTTTGACAAATAACTTCACATAGGTTGCTTGGATTACAACCTAACTTGGGTCATAGATGCACTGGGGGTACCTTCATGTTATGGTACCATTGGAGGTCACAGGATAAGGTCAAAGGTCATTTGAGGTCATACGTTAAAGTTTACCTGCAAGACTCTCTTTTGACAAATAACTTCACATAGGTTGCTTGGATTACAACCTAACTTGGGTCATAGATGCACTGGGGGTACCTTCATGTTATGGTACCATTGGAGGTCACAGGATAAGGTCAAAGGTCATTTGAGGTCATACGTTAAAGTTTACCTGCAAGACTCTCTTTTGACAAATAACTTCACATGGGTTGCTTGGATTACAACATAACTTGGGTCATAGATGCACTGGGGGTACCTTCATGTTATGGTGCCGTTGGAGGTCACAGGATAAGGTCAAAGGTCATTTGAGGTCATACGTTAAAGTTTACCTGCAAGACTCTCTTTTGACAAATAACTTCACATGGGTTGCTTGGATTACAACCTAACTTGGGTCATAGATGCACTGGGGGTACCTTCATGTTATGGTGCTGTTGGAGGTCACAGGATAAGGTCAAAGGTCATTTGAGGTCATACATTAAAGTTTACTTGCAAGACTCTTGGTGAAGGCTTCCTAACTTGTGCACAGAATTGTGTGAACATGTGTGAGCATTAAGGGGGAAGGTGGGGGAGGGGGAGTAGATAGAGGAAGTAGCATTGCGTGAAATAGCCCTTCTCATTTATGGAATGTTACATTCTATGGCAGATATTTCACAATCAGCCAGGGATACAATTCTTTTGCGTAGCAACGGAGATCGCGATATTTCTGGTTATTTTCGCAAGTGGGCGAGACACAATATTGCTAATGCCTTGTTCCATTAAAATACTGATTTTCAGTCTTAAGAATACTGAAATGTTTTGATTAAGGTTGGCAGCCCTGCAATCGCAACTCTTTATAAGACAGTGCTCTGATGTTCAGTATGCTGTGATTTGTACGTGAAGCTACATACATACATCTACACATACTTTTGGAGGGTGTGTACAGTGTAGAGTTCAGAATGTTGGAATCCCCCCCCCCAACAGTGTCCACCCCCACACACATTTGTTTATGTTAGATACATCCACATACAGCTGCTCTCGTCTTCTGTACAAATGTACACCATGTTTTGTGTGATAAGGGTGGTGTTTAATGGAAATAATTGAAACTGATGACCCTCAATTACACATCTGAGTCTGTGGAAGAGTCCATTAAGGGTAGGGTAGCACTCCTGCGGTTATTTTCTTTCAGTGAAATTGTGTAAATACCACAGAAATTAAACAAAAATATTTTCCTCAGAATATTAGAGCTAGGTACTGATTTTGAGCTGAATTTATTTATCACTTGATTTTTGAGAAAGTATTTTCAGACTTTAGAAAAGTGACATGAATCTGAGGTGTGTTATTTCTGTACAGGCTTATGTACTTCATTTATACATGTAACTGCAGTAATTTGGAAGTCTGCTGAGAAGCAAATGATTTCCTGCTGTTAGTCCTAATGATATAAAACATGAACATGTCCAAGAAATGTGACATGGATCCTAGGTGTTTCTATCATTCGTTTGTATGACGCATGGACAGTCGCATGGTCATCTTCTCAGAAATAGAAATGTCTGTTTCCTGCTTTTCAAACTACATGTATTTGTAATGAGAAAACGTTAAACGTTTCCAAGAATTGTCATACGTTAGGGATGTGAGGAAGTTGTCGTTGCTGTTCCATTTCTGGACGAATAGCGTGGCTACCATGTTGTTGTAGAAATGTCTGGAACGGTAACGTCATGTCTGTAAATCATTGAAAAGGGGTTGATATTTGAAAATCTACCAACAGATCAAATCCAAACATTGTGGAGTTCTAACTACATACACGTAACAGTGCCCTGTGAATAATTTTTGAGGCTCGTTTGGCCTACTGTAGCTTAAGCCTGTCAAAAATCGTATTCTCTGTCCACTGCTCTATGTCAGTAAAGCATGGGAGAGGGGTTGATATTTGAAAATCTACCAACATATCTACCCCACAGTACAGCTACAGGTTATGTTGTGGTATATTCAATTCTGAATATTGTGGAATTCTAACTGTGTAACGGCGCTCTAGCTGTGAATGATTTTTGAGGCTTGTTTGGCCTACCATACAGGGTGCTAGTTCATAAGTGTATCCATACTTTGGCACTTGTTTTATGAAGTTGAACCCTAAACCTAGCCCTAATCCTAAACGTAATTCTAAACCTAACCCTGACCCTAACCTTAACCCTAGACAACTTCTTTGCCGTTCAATTCGTCCAATAAAGTTATTTCTAGGTCTGCATTAGCGCTCGTTTACTTTCGCAAGGGGCCTAGCCCTAGCCAAGCCGGCCTGTTAAGTCTGTCAAAATTGACATTAACTGTCCACTGTTATTCTGCCCTACTCTGACAAAAGGAAGCAAGTGACAAATCACTCGAATCTGGGTTATTGGTATTCTTAGATTGTACTAGCATTCCCTACATATGGCCACAATCTGGACAAGAAATATTTATCATGCTGCGAGATATTCAATCTAACATGATGTGGTGTTGCACTGATGCCAATGCAAGTGACAGACACATTTTACTCAATTACAAGAAAAGACTCTTTTTTAGTTGCTTCCTTTTGTCACAGTAGGGCAGTATAGCGCTCACCCTTTATATACAGTACATGCACATAATTAATATTCTCTTTGGGAGAAGTAAGAATTCCATCCCACTGCTACCCCCTACCTCTAGCTATGAAGCAGCTTGAGGTGAGGGTTTAATTAATGTTTTCCTGATCTTGAGCTCCTATATTGATGCTCCTGTGGAATGCAGATAAAACCACCAACACTACAACAAACAGGTGTACAGCAGTGTGTGACATTCTAAGAAGCAGGTATGCCATTAAAGTGGTGTGCATGTGTGTGCCGTCTGCTCTGCACACATTTCCTGACACAATGTATGTAAAGCAATACTGTTTAGGGATATGAACCCCCATGACAATATGATTTGAATAACAATCAAGAAATACTAGAGCAGAATCAGTGTGTGTTCACAAACCCTTTGTGAGTATAGTGTAATAAAGATGCTAGGTCGGGACATTAAAATTATGATGGTTACAAAAAAATTCTTTCCATAATGCATCCACATCTCCCCTTGTTTTATTTACCCCGTCTTTCTTTGTTTCGAATCATCCTTTTTTTCTCAATTCATCTCTCTCTCTCTCTCTTTTTTTTCCTCTCTCTCTTCTCCCCCTCTGTCTCTCTCTCTCTTTCTCTCCCCGTCTCTCTCTTTCACATCTCTCTTTCACATCTCTCTCTTTCTCTCTCTCTGTCTCTTTGTCTCCCCCCTCTCTATATGTTTGTATGTCTGTCTCTTTCTTTCTGTCCCTCTCTCTCACACACTTCTCTCTCTTTACCCCCTTCCCTTGTAGTCTATCTATAAATCCTTAAAAATGCTCTGAGTCCCTGGCTACTCCATGGACATGTAAGTCATGATGAGACACTACATAGATAATTGGATGCGCCAGGCCAGCAAGCTAGCCAGCAAGCTAGCCAGCAAGCTAGCCAGCCACTAGCCACTGAGGCCTAGAAAGCCCAGGCTGTGTGTGAACTAGAGATAAACCCTAGCGATGATGACTCATCCCTACCTCTCCATCTTTCCTCCACCATCCTCCTCCTCCTCCAATCTCATCTCCGCCGTCCATATGCCGTGCGCTCATTCAGGCGCTCATTCAGTGCACGTGGAAGCTAGGACGTGGAGGAACCGACCCTTTCTCTCTGTCATACATCAACATAATTTTCATTACAAACCGGATGGTATATATGGACATTTCTATCATGGATGCCAGGTTTCAATACACAAGCCATGGTATATTACATTTTAATCATATCTAAGGCCTTGACAGATTATTTACTTAAGATTATGAAGATGATAATCTTGATGGTAATGATAATGATGCTGCCACTCAATCATACATCAACATAATTTTCATTAGAAATGGACACTGGACAGTGTGTGTACATTTTTATCATTGCATGCTACATGTAGGTTTCCATACAAAAGCCCTGTCATGTTACAGTTGAACCATATACATACATAATGCCTTTAATTAACTTTTGCTTAGAATAATGAAGGTGATAAATTTGATGGAAGTGACAATTAATGATGATCATGGTTATTATGCGGGAGGGATACTTAAACATAATTTTCTTTAGAAAACTGATACCAGTATTGTATTATTTGCTTTTTTATAATGGATGCTAGGGTTTTAATGATACAAAAGCCCTAGCAATTCTTGGCTTGCTTAGATGTATATTATGAATGCGATAATGGTAATAATGATAATGGTACATGTAATAGACAATGTGTGATGTGATGTGTGATGTGATGTGTGGTGTGATGACAATGGTATGGCCAGTAATTATATCAAATTTGGAAAATTATGATAATAATATAATATAATGAACATGCTTGTACTTAATGAAGAGAAGAGAAAACATTGTTGTTGGAGCTCAGCAAAACAAACATGTAATGCATAACATCAACCACAGTATACATAACATACGGCTGTGACAAAAGATTTGTGACGTGTACATGTACATGAAAGTATGTACCCGTATGTACAGTAAGTCAGATGTTTGGAATAAAAAGCTGAGACATATGCACCCTTCAATTTTCTATTAACTCACAACTATGTCACAATGCATGTACATTAACAAGCATGAGTTTTAGTTTTAAACCAATCTGTTTGGTGGTTTTCTGTATAGTTCATTTATTTTCTGGACTCAATAAATACTAAACCACTATAATAGTAAGAAATATGTTCCATATAGTAAAAGTCTTCACTATCCTCACTAATGTAAAATAATCTACATGTAGGGTTTTTAACTTGAATATTATTGCATTTAGATTTACTTTATAATTAACAGTATATATTTGTGAGATGAAATAGAGGGGACGGTTGGAAGGAGGGGAGAAGGACGATTAGAGAGTACATGCCATTGCGAGGAAAGAGAGAGATACATAAAAATCAATCTCTCCCCTATCCGCAATGGTTAATAGCGCCACCTCTTGTCTGAAGTTTGTCAGTTGCTATAGTCTCTTTGAACATGATTGTACAGTGTACATGTAAACATGCTCAACAAACTATGTGAAGTGGTTAGTATAGGAGTGGTGGGAGTAGAAATTAAAAAAAAAATGGATTTTACATTTCCTGTAGTACAATTCAAAGAATATTTTTAATTTGAGTGTACATTAATGTTTCTTAATCATGATTTTGTAGCTCTGGTAATATTTGCACGTTCATTGTAAAATATAAAAGGAGTATGTAAACATGGAGACATATGAATTTAAACAAATAAATTGCAAAGAGAGAGAGAGAGAGAGAGAGAGAGAGAGAGAGAGAGAGAGAGGGAGGGAGAGAGACAGAGAGACAGAGAGACAGTCAAACAGAGACAGATATATCTTTCCCCACTCATGTACAGTGAATGTCAATCTACACATGCATCACTCTGCGAATGGTGGTTTAACATTTTTACATGTTGCTTCATACATGTATAATGTTGTGTCTGGTAGCAGCTTCCACATTCCAGACATGCCAAAGAATTGACACATGACCGCAATGAATTGAGCGCTGTTAGCTCAATGATATGACCGCCTGTGGTGGCTTTCACACCTATGTCAACTTAATTTTGTGACTAGTTTCTTGGAAAGAATCATGACTAATTCTTAAGAGCACAGCTCTATTTAATTCCGGAATATGAACAGAAGGAAAATTCAGCGCTCACATGTTGACAGTTAAATATTGATTTTGTATGTGTGTGTGTGTGTGTGTGTGTGTTTGTGGGTAGGGTTGGGGAATGTTGAACTTCCTTATTTTTCTGTGTGAGCTAAGATCTAGAAAAACAGAATATTTACACTCACATACATATATGCAAAACTATTAATCAATGAAGTACTGATGAGGTTCATACCCTGTACCCATCTTGTTTTGTCCAGTTCAGCATGAAACATGATACTTTAGCCTAAAAAACATGTTTTATGCTGAACTGGACAAAATATACCGTGGTTTAAAACTGTGGCTCCTTCCCTTTCTTCCCTTTCCCTATGCCAATTCCTTTCCCTTTCCCTATGCCAATTCCTTTCCCTTTCCCTATGCCAATTCCTTTGAGCTGGAGTGTACATGTACTTGCCAGAGTTACACTTAGAATTCTCAATGATGTAAACAAGATTTGCGTAGAGTGAGAGCTATACCTGATGATATATGTGTCAATATGAGACGTCATGCTGGTTTAGGAGTTAAGGTGAAATTTGTTTTGATGCAAGAGCTGGGCAATTGATATTTAGGCTGTGTTTGGTTAGGGAGATGGAAGGGAGAAGGAAATATTTCTTTAGAGAGAGGTGGTGGCATGAATAGGGTAGAAAGATGAAGAAGCATCCTAAGATGAAAGGTGAAATGAGGGATAGAGTGGAAGGATGGAGATGGAGAAGAATGATAGGGATGGGATAAGAGAAAAAGAGAGAGAGGGAGAGGGGAGAGAGAGAGAGAGAGGGAGAGAGAGGGAGAGAGAGAGAGAGAGGGAGAGAGAGAGAGGGGGGAGGGAGGGAGAGAGAGAAAGAGGCGGAGAGAGAGAGGGAGGGGGGAGAAAGGGGGAGAGAGACAGGGGAGAAAGACAGAGAGACAGAGATAGAGAGGGGGGAGAGAGAGAGAGAGAGAGAGAGAGAAAGAGAGAGAGAGAGAGAGAGAGAGGGGGAGGGATAAGTGGAAGAGGGGAGGGGAGGAGGGAGATGTCATTTTGCGACAGGGCAATTGTTCCATCATTAAACATTGTTATGCATGATGTTCCCTTTAAAATTTAATAAGATTACTTTAGAGCTATCAATCCACCAATTTCCTATTTGATCCTGCATGGAAAATAACAAAATCATGTCATTAGAGGCCGAGATTTCTCTGAGTCATTTAGTCATTTAATCCTCTATATAAAGAAAAATAAAGATGTCATATCAGTACAAGCTTCTTTCCGTTATTAAATCTGGTATGGAAGTTAGTGCGTTGATTTGCATCACGTATACATGTACGTATCAGTGAGATAATTCTGGTACAAACCTTTTTCCTCGATCTGTAATGTTTTTCATTTTTTTTAACAACATGAATTCATAAATATTCTTTGTCCGCCATTGTACTGCTACTGTGTAACACTGCAATGCAGGGGCAGTGACTTGTTAGTTTCCAGTGATAATTCTAGATTCTAAAAAGATTCTTAAAAGATTCTAGTCATGGTGAGCAATTTCAGTCACATTCAGCTCACTTTTTAACACTTGTTTTAAACAGGGGAAGGGTATTTTGATAATTGTAGGGGCTACTTTGCAAGTCTGATGTCACGAAACCCCCCCATAGAGAAACATGTTTTCCTTCATACCCCATCAGAAAAATTGAATTCACAGGGGCTCTTTAGGGGCTCAATTTTGCATTTGGGGGGGGGGGGATTACCCTCACCCCCCCCCCCCAAATGCTCTATTTTTGGTTTGACTAAATTTCATGAGGGAATCTCCTCTCAAGCCCTCTTCCTTCCCACAAGTCCGTGTCCTCAGGAATGTTTGAGTATCTTCTCCAATGGGGGACGGACGGGTGGGGCGGGGACGGGACGGGGTAGCGGTAAGAGTGGCTGACTTCCTGTCAGATTTGAAGTTTATTAATCCCCCAGCCTCAAGAGCTTCCTTCCCATATTAATATCCCATTATGTATTTACCAGCTCAGCCATTCACAGAGGCTACAATGCACAATACATTACTCATACTGTACATGCATACTTGTATAATGAGTGTATTAAAGGAATCGGCCGTTTCGTAATGTAGTCACAACTTAAAGGGTTACTAAATTAGAAAAATAAGTTCCCACTAATCTATGTAAAATTATCCACTAGAAACGAATTTCACATTCGTTTGCCGCAATAAAGTCTCATTTTGACGAAAAAAAAACCAAAGCTCGTCCGAGGTTTGTCTGAGTAGCAACAACTAATAGATTCAAAGTGCATTCCATCCATTGAATCTGAATGACAAGATACAGGTGAATGCAATAACGTGTTACTACGCAGGTAGGGGGAAAGTTGTGAATACATTACAAAAATGTATGTATTGTAATGTATTTTCGTAATCTATTCACAACTTTATCTCTAGGTGCATAGTAACGCGTTGTGAATATTAACACTTGCCTTTATCTGGTGATTTTCAAGTGGTTTCAATTGGTGGAGTGCACCTTGAATATGTCAGTTGTTGCTACCCGTTCAAACCTCGGACAAGCTTTAGGGTTACCATTAGTAACACATTGTTTTGAAATATATGCATACAATTTGCATACATACAGTAATGAAAATGTTTTGTTCTATATTGAATCCAATTCATGACAGTTGGCAATTTTCCCTAACTTTCAGACCTAGCATCTGGTGCTAGTATTTAATTGAATACAAACAAAACCTGATTTGCCTTTTTAACCTGTTTAAGCGCCTTTAAAAAATACTGAAAAAGAAAGTTGTGCTAACTAAACGGAATTGAATTATGGCCTAGTAATGGTTTTAATTATGAGCTGTAATTATGGTAGAACTGTTCTGCCATCATCACCAACTCCGGATCTCATTTAATTATTGATCAATTTCATTATTTTAAGATGTTTCCTTCCTGGTAGCCTGAAATTTGATACAAAGCCTTAGAGCAGACCTAATATAGACCATGATATTCTGTTTGCTGACACACAATGTAAGAGAGTATCGGCTAATGAATATAAATTATGGATAATATCCCTGTCGCTCAATACAGAGCCTCAAGCTGTATGTCTAGAACATGCTTGGTGCTTGCAAACAAAGTATGCTAGCAGTTAATGAATATTAATTAAGTTTGTGGTGTAATGTTGCTGTCTTTGTGGTATGGTCAGCCCCCTATTTAGCCACCTCTTTGTTTCCAGTGTGAACAGATTTTTGCCCCGTTCACACTCGTGTTACTTGATCCAGACCACGGGAAAACATGAAATTGCACTTGCGGGGCTATTCTTTAAGCCTGATGTGATGAAGCGAACACACTCAACCATGATATGCATCATACCCTATGAGAAACATTAAGTTTTTGACAGAGGGTTATTTTTTTTTTTATTAAGGGTGTCCCTTTTTTGCATTACCAGGGCTAACTTTCCATGAGCTCCACTGTATCTTTTCCACTGATCCAGGCGGAAATTCCTCTCTCTGAGCATAATTATATAACTCCTATTTGCCAAGAGGTGGTCAGGTCGTAACATGAAATAGTTATAACATGCTTTCATTCAATATTTCTGCAAAATTGTCTTCAGACTGTTCTGAGAGTCATTCTCTCTCCAAACTTATAATATATAAATTCCCCTTTTGTTACAATTGGTGTGATGGCCACATCGGAATGGTCATGCATTTGTAAACCTGCTTTCATTCGAATGTATGTTCACATTCCTGAAAAAAAACACACACCCTAAGAATGATCGTGTGAATGGGCCCATGCCAGACGCTAATTAATGTTTGCCCGCCTGGCCGCGGCAGTACGGACCGGAGCACATTTCAATAGGGAGGTCTTTAGTCTTTGATGCCTGTCAAGTGTTGACATTGCGTCCATGCGCTCCATTCATGTTGAAGCCATGCCCTGGCCTTCATCCTTCATCGGGTGCTTTCATCCATGTTGTGTGTGCATGGGGGGGGAGGAAGAACAATGAAATCAACATAATTTAGGCATGCTAGCTCGCCAGTAATTTATTCCGGCTACATTCATGTGATCTCATCAGCCTCCAGGTATCCAATCCAACATGACCACAACTGGAAGCATTTTTTGGAATGTAGTCTGTGGCAGAAAACCTCTTTTGGGAGCAATGTTGCAAATTATATAATATTGGTTGATGTACAGTATATCAGTACATTGTATAGTTCATAAACAACATCATTTGAAAGCTAGCAACATGGTTTCAATTTCTATACCGCCTTTTATGTACATGCTTGTTATTGATTTTATTTACTTTTTGATACAAACTTTATTTTTGATATCACGTTTCAATAGTTCCGTCAGCGCAGTTCTGATAATGATAGTACCTAACAGACTGTAATCGATCGCAATTTTTATATATTGTATCATAGCCAGCAAAGAAAATCTAAAAAAAAATGTTTGTGTGCATGTTGCTCACTATCATTTCCCTACGATTATGATGTACGCGTATTGATCTAGCGGACGTGCAAGCAAAATGGGGAGTGGAACATGGAGACAGCAGACGTTTCGCACACTGTATTAATTGATTAATTACATTATCTTCAAATAACAGAAACATTTCAGGTCCCACAACAATATGATTGATGTTCAATTCTAGTACCAAAACAAAGAAGCGTTGGTTTTCTAATGCCCGGTGGTCCCCTTTAATGGATACCAGTGTCCAATGAAGCTATGTTTCTGGCATATGCATAAGCATGCTCTGTCTCACAGGTACAGGTATGCATTATGAAAGTCCCATAATATAGCAATATTCATTCTTCTATACCAGCAAAAGTACAGGGTAATCCTTTATGCTTACAGTAAACAGAAGGTTAATGATCATATCAATTATACACTGTACATGTATTGCCTTAATCAACAAGCTTGTAAAAAGAAAGGGCGTAATAAAATATAAACATGTTTATATATTCATAGCACAAGTACCTCATATCAATTTAAAGTTTGGATGTTGCTACATACAATGTTTATTCATAGCACAAGTACCTCATTAATTTGAAGTCTGAATGTTGCTACATGAATTCTGAATGTTGCTATATATTCGTAGCACAAGTACATGTAGCTCCTATCAATTTGGGGTCTGAATATTGTCGCTGAAGACTACCAATACAGAACTGTGCATAGATGAACATGTATGATGTGAAAATGCACTGCAGACACACACACACACACAATACAGTAAATAGCTTGTAGTGTGCTGTGTGGTGGTTGGGTGAATTACTGTACACACCTCTCTCTCTCTCTCTCTCTCTCTCTGGTGCACTCGCTGTGTTCATAATAATGCGTGCCCACAGCATAATGTAGGCTGCTAAGTGTAGGGAGTGTGTGATCGGCATTGGAATAGTCATCTCTCTGCCGGCTGCCTGCCGCACTCACAAGTATTCTGGCTCTCTAGCTCTGTGCATATTAGAAGGAATAAAGCTCATGAGCACCGCAATCCAATCTTTTAATTGCTCCTGTTGTATACAGAGACAACAGGGTGAAAGGGAACCCCAAGTGTTTTTTTTTCCGTAGATCGTGCCGGTTTGAATTTGTGTGTGGTTGGGTGGTGGTTCCCCCTCTTCCCCCCTACTGTGGATTTATAATGGAGCTGTCTACCGTGTGTGCTCAGCGGGTCATGTGATCTAGATATGCGGAGCTACAGGAATCAACATCCGAAGGATTGCCGCACCGTGCACCGCCACTGTGGATGCGATATATGAGGAGGACGGGAGCTCACTCGCTCGCTGAGGAGGGGATTCGCTCGCCGCACCTGCAGGAGTGTATTCATGCGACTGTGAGATTGTTTGTCGCAGGGACTCGCTGGGACTCGAGGGTGCATCGTGGTGAAAGTGCTGCCAGGCTAACGTAGGGTATGAAGTGGTGATACAAGCCGTACCCGCCTGTAAATGTGTGTATGTGTGTGTAGTGAATGCAATATCCGCAAGGGAATAGGTGCAAAGTGTCTTGTGCAATAAATGGATTATATACCGTGGAGTAACAACCACCGTGAGCTGGACTTATAGTTTATATCGTTCTGATTTGTTTGAATCGTTGTGCAAATACTCGGACATCATGTCGTCTTCGCCGTCACAGCGAGTGGAAAATAACAACCGCGGCATCCAGCGGAAGGCCGCTTCTGAGAAAAGGGAGCGGGACGTGACCGTTAAGGTGATCAAACACACATCATCGGTGCGCGTCACTAACACCTCGGGCAATGCGGAGGCGACGATGCGCATGTTGCTTGCGTCGTCATCCAGCCCGCGGTCAAGTTTACGACGGAGTGAGCCCTCACTTGGGCCGTCTCCGGCGTCCCCGGCGTCCCCAACGCCTTCCCCATCCATCAGCCCGACTACCCACTCCCCTCGAAGCAGCATCAAGGACCGTGCAGCGAAAACGGAATCGACATACTCCAGCAGGAACTCAAAATCAGAGTCCAACCTCGTGGCTAAGACGGGCCAGTTTGGGAGTCTTCGCAACTCTGGCCGAATGTCGTCATCGGGACCTACCGCGCGGAGGATTAGCGCTAAAAAGGCTCAGTCGCCTGAGAAGGCGGAGCCGGAATCTCCACCAACGCCTCCCCCTGCCATTGATCCAAGGAGGATCAACCTAATGGTTAGCTACATCTACTATACCATTTTATCTTTCCTATCTCTCTCTCTCTCTCTCCCACCGCCCCCCCCCCTTTACCGTAACCAGTGTTCAAATAAGCCATTTTCATAATATAGGCACAACTTACCCCGTTACTGCATAGTGACATATTATTGCATGCACCTGTAACATATGATTCAGTTTCAATAAAATGCATGTACGTATACAATTTGCATACATAAGAAAAAGGTCTATTGGCCTTACTTTCACAATACATGTGTTGACATGTACACATACTTGTGCGATGAACATAACTGGGAAGAATACCCAAACAGTCCTTTTAATCACTAACTCATACATAAAATTTGAGGAATGGTGAAATATCCCACTCTTTGTGTTACATCAAAATGAGACTCGTGAGACCATTGTCAATATTTTGCTTGGAGAATGCTCAGAGCCGTATTTATGTGCCATTATCTCCTTCCCCCTTTCAGCCTACTTTTCATAGCTTCACAAGCCACACTATTATTCACGCCTTACCATGTTCATGTACGTGAATGGTTGATAATGTGACATGGTACACTGATTATACCACATCCTACTTGTGTTTAGGTTTTACCTGTGAATATTTCTCAGAAGCCATGTGTACAAGTACTGTACTGTATGCAGCCTAGATTTTTCATAGTCTGGTTTCCAGGTTGTTGGGCATTTTCAGTCCAAACTGCAATATTCAAGAAACAGGTCTGGCTGTGGTTGCATTCAATCATTCTAAATTTTTTCCCTTTCAATTTCTAGCCTGGCTTTCAGGCTGTTTGGCATATATATAATTCAAGCTTTACAGTAAATTGGTTTGGCTGTAGTACACCAAAAGTTCCTTGCAGATCTTCTTTGGCATAATGAGTTGTGTGGCTTTGACTAGTCTGTAGGCATACGTGTACACGTACACTACAGACCAAAGGAATTGGCACAGGTAAAGGGAAAGGGAAGAAAGGGAAGGAGCCGAAGTTTTGAACCGTGGTATATTTTGTCCAGTTCAGCAAGAAACATGATGCTTTTTAGGCTAAAGCATTGTGTTTCATGCTGAACTGGACAAAATATACTGCGGTTTAAAACTGAGGCTTCTTCCCTTTCTTCCCTTTCTCTTTACCCATGCCAATTCCTTTGATCTGTAGTGTATATTCTATTGAGATGTGCCCTGTAAATAAGGAGACTGCTTTCCTACTTGCTTATGTCTAAGGTGTCATGAAAATGATTTAGTCTCAGCATTTCAGACTGATATATTTAGACATGCTCACGGAGTGGCAAGGATTGGCGCCCGCAAACTAGACTTGAACCTGGGAAAAGAGAAGCATTGATCTTGTCAGCACCAGCACCCAAATATACATACATGTAAATGAACACTTGTGGTGATGTGGATTAGAAATGGATCGGAAATGTCCCACAGTCTGGAAGCAAGGCCAGGCAATGTCAAATCGTGCAAGCAGAGGGGTCCCACTGTGTCCAATCAGGAGCCCGAGAGGAAATAATAATCCTCACTCCTACTGCATATGCTATAGCCTAGGTACTAGGCTGCGAGGTGCATGGACACTACCCAATCTGTTAACAACTATGTCTGGTAAAACAGACTACGCCCTAATTACATCATGGCTCCTGTGAGAAGGAGATGGAGGATGGGGTTAGCGCATAGTCTGTGCTACCAGACATAGTTGTTAACAGACTGGGGTTGTGTCCATGCACCTCACAGGTTAGTACCTAGGCTACTCACAGCCTAGTACCCAGGCTACATGTGCTATGGCGTCGTCCTTGCTGTCTATCCATCAGTGAGTCATAGCTAAGGTATGTGACTGTGAGTAGGAAGGTACTTCCCCCTTTAGCAAGTGGCATGGGGGAGACCTTCCCATGGGGTGGTTGACCCATGTAAACATGGAATATATCCAGGATTATACTTTCTTCGGCTGATTATAATTCTTCCATTTTTTTCATACAATACAGTAGAGCTTGAGATCAACGTCACAGCTGATTGCAATCAGATGCAATAAGCTCCATACATTTACTGCAGTCTGACTACAATAGATTGCAATCAGCTATGACGTTGATCTCAGGCCCAACTGTATATCTAGGATCATAGCACCTAGGATATATATCTAGGATTGTAGCTTCCATTGCAAATTAAAATTCTACTTTTTGTTATTTCCAGATCATACATAAAAGATTGTAGTTTCCTGTCTAATGTGTCCAGGATTATACTTTGTTTGGCAGAGTAGAATTCTTCCTAGTTTTTATTTCCATGACATTCATTATAGCTAGGGTCAAAGCTTCCTTTGCAAATTTTAATTCTCCTTTTTTGCTATTTTTTTGAAAATCTTTATTTTCTCAAAAGGATATATACCATGAGACACGTATTAGATTTCTTTGAAAAATATGTATTCCTTCATCAAAAAACAGTACAGGGATACTGTATGGAATCATACAGCACATCTACATGTACATATGTGAGAGCACCTCGCAAGTGACGTCCTAAAATTAAAACTTTAAAAACTTTCTTATCCTTTGACAGACTTTTGTCAAACCTTCCCTAATATGTTACTTTTGCTTTTCTGCTACAATTAAATGAAATATGATTTTAGGGTGGACTTTTCCTTTAAAAGAGTCATTTTTATAATCCCTCTGAAGATAGACTTGTCAGGAGGAGGAGCAGATCGATATCTGCAGACCTGATTATGCCTTTGGATATGAGGGGACGGAAGCTCACCGGGAGATCTTGGGGCTTGCGAGGAAAGAGCCTCTAATCATTTATTAATTAATATAAAGGGCCTTAGGGTTTAATTACGATATAAGTACACATTAATGGAGTTTGTGTACACTTGATGTATTCTACATCACAGAACTCAACACAGTGACAGATGCAAGCAAACACTCATACATCTACCAATATGTAGAAAGCTCTCCGGGAGATCTTTGGGGTTGCGAAGAAAGAGCCTCTAATTATTTATTAATTAATGTAAGGGGCCTTAGAATTTAATTACAATATAACTACACATTAATGGCTTTTGTGTAGACTTGATGTGTACATGATAAAACTCAACAGTCAACAGACAGTAGCATCCAAACCACATATATCTTCTAACAATTACAATTACCGCCTCAACGTCACAAATGTTAAAACTGTGCATTATTTGTTTTATAAGACAGGTCGGAATTTAAAGGTTATTACACTTAAGGTCCAACGGCACCTTGAAGATTTTGGTGCATCTACCATATTACAAGAGTTTACACTACGAAGAAATCAAATGGCTGCTTCCACGGACGGCTAATCTAAACACCAACACTAACAGAAAAACACTAGTTTCTATGATGCGACACTCCAACATGAATGATGTAACACTTTAGGCCTAGATTTTTCTAGAAGTTCTAAATTTTGATGTGAACACATTTACAGTTTATTTATAGACTCAACATGCCATCATAACTCTTTGAAGTGTTTCCATTGGTTAATTCCTCAATATCTTGATCCGAGATAAGCTGGAATTATGGATTGTCTGTGAAGGCAGCCATTTTTTTCCCGTGTAAAAAAACATGCTCAATGATCAAGCGCAAAGGCATGCTGCTAGCTTGCGTGCATTCACCGCGTGCTGGATCAATCGGCCCAGAGCTCTAGCAACCTAGCTTGCATAGAGTTTGTACACAAACGGGAAATGCTGCGCGAAAATTGCACAGTGCTGCACAAGAAATGCACGGCTGGAATAATTAGTAAAATTAATGCATAATCACGTGACTCGCATACGGGATTCCTATTGGTCACATTCTTTAACCTGTCTTATGATAATTTTTAATTCAGGAAACATTTCGGTAGAGAGTAATATTACAGCAATCAACTTATTAATTTTTTATGTGGTCTGTCTGTTTGTCAACATTGTCGTTACACTTGCAGTTCAACATCCTTTACTGTAGTTCTCTCAATTTCTTGATATTCAAGTGCCAAAATATTTGCCCATAACAAATGAATGCACAAACAAGTGTTTCTTGTTGTGGCAACAAAATGCATTTATTTGCATGCATGTGTGATTTCACACTGGAAAAATATGTGAATGTTGCATTAAAGAACATTCCAAAGTATTCACACTTCTACAAGAGCCTCCTCATGTGCAATGAGGCATATAAGACAATATATTGTTGTACTATAATTGCCATTCTCTGTAGCCTTAGTCTCGATCAAATTTAAATTGAATCTGAAAATATTTTTTGAAATATTTGAATTTATAATTTTTTTTAGAAAAGTGGAGGGGGTGGGGGTGTGTGTGTGTTGGGGTGGGGGAGAACTGGGATTGGGACTGTACATATGTGTGAATATACTTTAAAAGATTTTGAATGTTTAATAAATTTATGATTTTTCTAGAAAAGTAGACCACATTGTGAGGAGGGGGAAAATGTACCTGTATGTATGTATGTATGTAGCACATTCCTGTGGGTATGTTACATTGGTCTGACACACACCCACATCATCAGACACCTGTAGAGACTGGGACATGTTGTCAGACCATATGTCACGCATGTGTCACCGAACAAAACAAACCAGTACAGAGAGAGATTGTTTTAGGGACATACAAGGGAATGGGGTCTGCATTGGGACAACAACGCATGCTATTTTCTGGTCCATATCAAAGCAATTTACTCATTTTGTGAAGTTGGGCCACATACGGCATGCTATGTTTATGAAGATTATGTGTGAATATGTCCTAACCAGATAGCTGTATGTAGTATCTTCATTAGCCAGATAGTATGTTACTATATTTGCAGGTCTGTTCTTAACAAAAAATGCCTTAAATTATGATAATTGCATAATATTGAGTTATTTTAGATGTCCCTATGCACTGTAGAAAAAGAAGATCGGTAAACCCTCTCCACCCTGCAGTGCCGTGCCCCTTTTATGGTTTGATTTATGATTTATTGGTTGTCTGTTTGGAGACCTTAAAAATTAAAGGAGCATTATAAACAAAAAGTATATGTAGGTTCAAGGCTATGAGGTACTCCTTTCACTTACAATACAAGCACAGTCACTCATCAGATTCACCCCCCCCCCTCACCCTTTCTAAAAGACAGATGGGAGGAACCCCCCCCCCCCCCCCCTTTCTTGTGTTGATGAGTCAGAAGCATAATAAAAAAAAAGCATTGTAATAATTTTTTTCTTTGAGTACCACGTTCTAAAGCCTGAAGCCTGGTTTGAGATCCCTAGGGAGGGCCAATTACCCCCCCCCCCCTGCTTGTTTCTTCTTTTTTTTTGATGATTCAGAAGCAAAATATATATAAAGCATTGTAATTTATTTGTAATTCTAAAGCCCAAAGATTGGTTTTGAGAACTCATTTCCAAACTATGTCCATACAACATGTGTGTACATATGTAAGTTCTTTGTTGTGATCACGTGTCCAGACAATATGTCTTGTTTACAATGCAAGCAGACATTTTCAAGTACTACATCTGCCTGTATTGGATGCTTTGGAGTATGTACATGTATGTAAAATTGTAGACCTGGTGGGTGTTTCACTAAGCTGTTCGTAAGTTACGAACAACTTTACGAACAACTGGTGATCCCTTCTTGTGCTAAATGCGATACCACACTTTGTTCATTGAGAATCTGATTTAGCACAAGAAGGGATCACCAGTCGTTCGTAAAGTCATTCGTAGGCGTAGCTTACGAACAGCTTGGTGAAACACCCCCCTGTACATATTGGCACTAATGCTACACCTACATGCTGATGCGGTGTACTACACTAAAGACAAAAATTATGAAATACAATCCTAGTTCTTGTTTGTGCAGTAATAATGTTTTATTGCAAAAGTTTAAGTGAAGAGGAATAAGGTTAAAATAGGTTTAACATCACACCAGTAAGTCGTATAGCTGCTTGATATCATACAAAAAGAAATTTTATTTCCTGTCCTGTTCTTTGTTCTGTCGTCAACTTTATTTTTTTATGGAGAAAGCTTAAATTCTGTGAATTTCGACGGGTATACATGTTTTGATGAGTGTGATGCGCCAGAGCCTTGGGAACTCTTTGATGAGATATCAGGTCGACATCCTTCAGAGTGTAACATGAGAACACTCTCCTGGTAGTGGGCTACGTAGGTTGCAGGGGCGAACCCTCGTCAGTTCATTTGAATCAATAGGGATGTTTGTCTTCATCAAAAGGAAAGCAAATTAATTACTCTTTTGAGATTATTTTTATATTCATATAATTACTAGAACATGCACATGTTAAGGTTGGTTTGTGAAATTGTGTGTGTGCAGACACATGTACATAATGTATGGCATCATAAGGAAATTGCGTGTCAACCCCCCCCCCCCCCCCCCCTTCATTAATTCCTCTTCCCTCACCCTTGATACATGTAACTGTCATCCTTTGTTCAATATTGCAAAAGGGGGTAAATGGAATGGGGGGGGGGGGGTTGTAAGATCATGGGGGTGAGAGATGAAAGAGATGGGAGATGTGAGAGAAGAAGGGAGATGGGAGAAAGCAGAAGAGAAGTTGAAGGAAGGAAGGGAGATGGGGGTGTAAGATGATGGGGATATGAAGAGGTGAGAGAGAGGGAGATAGAGGGTTGGAGATGAGATTGAAGATGGGAGAAAAGAGGTGGGAAAAAAGGAGAGAGGGAGGTGGGGAGTGAGAATGTAAGATAATGGGGGTACGGTGTTGTGAGAAGGGAGATGGGAGAAGAAAGTAGGGAGATAGTACATGGCAAATAGGAGAAGGGGATGGGAGAGATGGGAGAAAGGAGGAACATTGGAGAAAGGGAGATGTGGGTAAAGAGCTGGGCAAAAATGCACCACCACCACCACCAGTGTCCCGCTTCTCCCCAGAGCTATATAGGGGGGAGCAGATGGGGAAGGGTGATGGCATGACACCTGACACCACACAGCTCATCCGAAGATGCTCCCCACACCCCAATCAACTCTTTAACCCATCCTCTCCCAGGCTCCCAACATACTACAGCTATAACCCTGTATAAGATAGACTCAGGTTGATGTGGGTTGATTTCAGTGGTGATGACAATGTGCAGAGGCTTCATAAGAAGTGGCCTGATTAAAGTGTGGACTCGATAAACGCCGGAAAGCGAAGAGTGTCTGGCAGTACACACCTTCGCTCATTATCTGCTGGGTAATATTGAGCAAACGACAGGAATATTTCTTGCTGCAATATTAGAATAAGAAGTTTTGTAGTCTCGATTCCAGACGCAAGACTTCCTGTTTTCCCCCACTATACTCTTGTCGAAACTGATACTTCCAGTTTACTGTCATGTCACAAATGACGACGGATCACAGTAATAGTAGCAACACATAGTAATGCATTACTACATTCATGTATCTATTGATAAAGTTGCAGTGGCTGGAATTCTTTCTCAAGTTATTAGTTGTTGCTAGTCACAGACCCTAAACAAGCTTAGTAAGGTATTCTTTGAAAGACGTGTATATTTGTTTACGTAATGAAACTGGACTATTCCTGTAACTAACTCATTCAGGTTTGTCTCAGAAGGATGATACTGGCTTTATATTTTCCATGCGGTTCTTTAGATCTTTGATAAACATTGGTACATGTAGCCTTCAGTGATGCATATTTGCACAAGCGTCCTTTACATGCAAGGCAGGAATCCCTCAGTGCGGCACTTTGCCTTTCACATGGAGAGTTCATTAACATTTTACATTTATCGGAACGCATAATCAGTTAATCTTGTTTGCCTGTGTGTGCAGGATGCATGATCCATCTGGCACACACTCATTTTGTAAACTCAAAGACACACATTTAGCACAGACACTGTAACTGCTAATTAGCACATTCTGTATGTTCAGGAAGTCTTTTATTGCGCCATGTCAGACCATGTGCATGTTCATGTTCATACGCAATGTTACATGATAGAGGCACCATGCAGTACTTTCATATTATCTGTCTAATATGGTGTTATTCTTATTCAGTAATTCATGAAATATGAGTGATAATGATGACAATGATTATTACTATTGTAGATATATGAATAATACTATCATTATTATTGTGATGATCATTGTTATATATGATTTGTCAATATCACTCAATTCATAAACTCAATGACATTCATTTAGTACATACACGTTAACTGCCAATTAGTTTTGGGTATCATTATTACCACAATGAAGACAAACACCCAACTCAAGGAATTTACTTCAAGCCTAAAAAAAAATAATTTCTTAAGTGCAATATGATTCAAACCCGTATCTCCAACCAGGAAGTCAATACTGATCAGCTGTTCCAACAGCCATACACGTACTTCAAATCAAATTATACCACAGTACATCGCTCATTCATTGCTTTGTCACAAAATTAATGCACGTTCACACTTTCTCGGGTCGATGCAAGATGTGTACATGCTATTAACTCTCAGTAGCTCCGATCATATCCGGAAAAGAAAACCTCCACTTGGTTCTGTCTTTTCGTCTCGTATGGGTGTGATGGTGTACTAGTATTACGCAGGGCAGGCTACTGGATTGTTGCTGGCCGGGCCGGGCCGATCAGTGTGTGTCAGCACGAATTAGGAGGCGACAAAAATGATCATGAATCAACGAAAGATGCAACCTGGGTGTCTACATACATTGTATACACATCATGCATATGTGACTGTCTGCAGGAGTGGAGGGCAAGCGGTGGACACGCGTTGAGATGTGCCCTTCTCATGCTCATGCATATTCTATGTATTCAAAATGCACTTAGCCTTGCCTCCATGCTGTTTTTATTTTTTGTATTACATGCTAAAGTGAACAATAGGCCGATGAGGATAGACCAGAATTCCAATAGGCTCATGGCACTATAAAAGAATCCACATAGCCCAATTAAGGCATACAAATATTTCATGATCATGAAGGATCTTGTGGAATCTATTTGCTCCTAGGTTAAGTGGAGGGCGTGCGGTACTGTTTTACTAGACATAGTTGCTAACAGACTGGGCTGTGTCCATGCACTTCACAGCCTAGTACCAAGGCTACAATTGAGTCTGTAAGGCATAATCTTTTAGTTGGGCTTAGCCTCAGTTTCAGGATTTGCGTGTACTGTTTTATGCTCATCCTCCGCAATCATAACCAAGTCTGAACACATGACTAAGCACTTTGTCTTTGTCCCTTCTTGTGTTGTAGAGATGAAGAGGGAATGCTAGTCTGTGCTCCCAGACCCGATTGGGATTGTATTGGAAAAGAAATAAGAATCCAGCAGGCTTGACCAGAGGCTATCCTTGGTTGAGTACATCTTCTTTTCAGGCATGAAATCAAAAGCCATTAGGCGGTGTGCTGTGGGCATATCTGTTGCTTTCCCATGTCTGATGAATACCATTAATGCAGCCATCTCATTAATGCCGTATCTAGACAGCGCAGTCTTTTTTTTCGTTTTGTGAAAGCTCTCCTCCCGAGCAGCTCATTCCATCACTAGCCCATTAATTCGTAATTGAATACTACCGGGTCAAAACAACAAGAGGATGACGGAAGGCAGACAAAGAAACGAGAGGGTGGAATGACAGGAGAGGACAAACATATATTTGTATTAGCCTTTATTTTATCAGTTATTCTGATTCTGCAGAGAAAAGTAAAAAACCTCAAAAGCTACCAGTTTCAGGAATCATTTGCTTAATCATTAATTTCAATGATTGTGAATGATTGTGAAGGTACATGTTATATTATGAACAAGTGAACTTAATATATTTTGAAGCATTTCGATTGTTGATATGTTTTTCATTAATCGCCAAAGTCGTACTCATCTTTTTTTGTTATTCTACCTACGTGTATAGAGCAAACATTTTAATTTTGTTGGCACATTACAATACTGTGATGGATGCAATACAGTTATATATGCACACATATGGATAGAATAAAATGATGTAAAGATGGGGCAAGGGGTAGAGGAGTGAGTGAGGGTCACAAAGAAAGGGAGTGCGAGAGAGAGTGAGAGAGAGAGAGAGAGAGAGAGAGGGTGATAAAGTAGAATAAAAATGGTGAGACACAAACTACAAGAGTAAGACAGTAAGTGCGTACACAGAGTGGATGATTGAACAGAATCAAAATAAGGAGACAAGAATTATAAGAGATAACCTTTCTTCGAGATGACTCATCCGTTGTCTATTCTAGGGAAGTGATGTCAGAGCAGTGGTGATGTGGAAGATGTAGGGAGAATGAGCGCTCACTCCAGACAATTTATTCTGTCCTTTTCCTCTCTTCTCACCTCTCCCCACCCCCCTTCTCTCTCTCTCTTGCTCTCTCTCTGTTCTCTCCCTCATCCCCACTGTCTCGTCTCCTTGTCTCTCCCTGTCCCTCTCTATCTCTGTCTGTCTCTGTCTCTCTCCTTCTCTCTACCCCTCTCTCTTACCCTCTCTCTTACCCTGTCTCTCTCCCTGTTTCTCTCCCTGTCCCTCTCTGTTTCTCTCCCTGTATCTCTCCCTGTTTCTCTCTTGTCTCTCTCCCACTCTCTTTCCATCTTAGACATTAACATGTTCTCATTGCAAGTGTACATAAGGTTCTTATTTGTCTTTCTGAAATGACAAAAGAGGCATCGAAATATCTTCACCATTGGCCAAAGATGCCATTATGATATCTGAAATGTTGTTTTGTTAATATTTTGCTCTGTTTCCATGACACCATGCATATATTTAAGGGTAGTATCATGTATACAGAAAACTCTACAACGCATTCACCAAACATTCACCTTCAAACATGAGCTATCAGCTATTTGGCATGCATCCGGCAATTCATAATCGGCCATTGCTCCATAAATGATATGATCCAGGTGTTGGCACATCAAACATAGCCAAACTACTAAGAGTCTTACTAGAGTCTCAATTTGACCTCAGTCTATATTATTAATTGCTACCTGCCTTCCGAATAAACAAACAAATTAATGTAATTGAATGTTTGTACGTTGCAGTTTGGCATACATGCCTGACAGAGTGTTGGCATTTGAGACAGACATGGCAATTTCTTCAGTGAGCTCCATGAATACTGCCATGAATTGAAAAAAAAAAAGAAGTACAAAATTACATCAAGAGTTTTTGTGTTATAGAGAAAAATATGTCAGTTGACATCAATGCAACACCATATTATGTTTTGAGGATTGAATATCTTATAGTCTGATAAATATTTTTCTCGCCAGATTTTTCCTTTGGGTAGCGAATGGTAGGTAGATTGAGTACATGTATATTAAATCATCTACAACATCAAATTCCAAATTGCTTCTGAAATGTTAAGTTCCAATAGTATACTCCTTGGTAAAACATTACTGTAGTAAGATGTGAATTTATTTCAGTAATACTGTACACTCTTCACTAGAGAAGTGATAGCTCTGTGTTAAAAATTGATGGTCAACAGTTCAGACAGTATGCTCTGCCCGTCGTCGGGAGGTCAGTGCATCTATATCTCTTCCTGCCATTACCCTGTGATGACATGCTGCATTTTGTTTTAGGCTGACCAACGGAATGTGTAATCGGGTAGTCAAGCGTTGTCATGGTGACGGCATGGTAATCACGATAATGGGCCTTTTACAGTTCCATAGCCAATACTGTATATGCCATATATTTCACGATTCTAATTGTTCGCTAATAAGGACTTAACAACAATTTGGCGAGTGGTTAAATTCGTGGTCGTGGAGTACTAGTACTAGTAGTACACTGTACATGTGCTTGAGCATGTCGTATTCAGAATTTCGCATGTTGTTAAATTCGCGATTAGTTCAGATTCGTGAAATTCACAAAAATAAAAACATTGTATTCATAATTTCGCGTGTTGGTAAATTCGTGAATAGTTTCGCAAAATTTGCGAAAATAAAAACCTGCGCAATATATGGTGTATACAGTATGACCTGTTTTACCCCCCTCCCTCATTTGTTCACACATGCACAATACACGTATACACATACACATACACATACACATACACACACACACACACACACACACACACACACACACACACACACACACACACACACACACACACACACACACATACACACACACGCACATGTACACATACACATGTACACATACAAATATACATACACACACACATACATCTATGCACACACACACACATACACACACACTGGCCTGAGCTCCATTAAACCCATTAAAAAAGCAGGTGCGCTGTGTCACATCCTCAAAATATAATTTTGTCCCTGGATGTTATGAGTCCTTAGAGGTATTGTACAATGAATGTTTGATACCAGAGCAGTGACTCATCCTCATGAATATCTTCCTCACAAAGGCGACATTCTTTCAGAAGGTCATTCTTAAATCAGAGGTCATCTCAGTATAGATGATTAAGCGACCTTAAATGGAATGAGATTACCCTTGATTGAGACATTATTCAAACAACTTTGGTATTTGCAGACTTTGCAGATTAGTGATTTATATGGGAATGACAATGTTTACAAAACAGAAGAAATTATCATGTGCTTTGCAGTGTTAAGGTCACATTTTCCTATCGTTGGACATGTAAATCAATATGCAAATGAGTCTATTGATGTAAATAGTAACCCATCCTCTGTAGAGAACTCTTAGGACTGAAAAAGAACAAGAATGTGTCCTTATAGCCAAGGTTTATCCAGAAAGCAGGATGAGGCATATGAAGGTAGTACAATATAGGGGCGTCTTCATTAGCCCGATGTGGCAAAAAATCTAGCTAGTAGGTGATCAGGAAAGCTAGCCAGATAACAAATTAGCTAGCTATTTGCGTCTTCATTAGTGAGATCAGGCAAAATAGCTAGCTATTTGGTTCAGAAAATTTCCCAAGAAATCAAGGGCTAGATGGCCGAATAGCGAGCTACATGTAGTCTGCGAACTAGGTCGCTGTTTCGCGGAGCGTCTTCATTAGCCTGAAACTGCCTCGATCCCATCATGCATCAGCGCGCACTGAGGCATTGTTTACGGTTTTTATACGTGCATGAATGCAAGCTCACAAGCGAAGCCATGCGGTCGTGGCCTATATCCGTCACACACTGCGCATGCACGAACATTGTGATGATTTATGCTTCCTGAGTTTCAAGCTAATGAAGACATGATTGCAACTGCAGGCTAGTTCCCTGTATCAGCAAACTAGCTCGCCATTTCGTCTGGTCAGGCTAATGTATTTGCACCATATGAATACTTAAGTAGTTACAGAAATGAGGAACAGAAAGAAGGGTGCTTGTGAGTTGCAGGATGGAAACATGTGCATGTTTGTAACTACCTTGAGAACCTGGATAAAGAGAATATTAACATTTATTTCTGATATGACAAAAAGTGTGATAACAAGAGTGGAAGATGGATTATGATACAGATTACATGTAAATGGGAAGTTTGTGAAGGAAATGGATGGAGAGGAATGTAATCTTGTAATGCAACCACTTAGCTCGCATGGTTGACAGAGGTGCTCCATAGACCATGAGGTGCTCCATAGACTGAAGAGGTGACCCATAGACAAGACTGGTGATCCTTAGAGAGAGACTGGTATGGGTGTGTTTTCTCCTTCATTTCACCCGTCACGCAGGACAAGCATGTGCACCGAGCGTGCCTCCGAACACTGCCCAACGACATGTACAGACGTAGCCTTCAACCCAGGCAATAATGATTTACAGATAGCAGTAACATGATAGTAATGATTATGTAAAGAATATTAATAGTGATAATCATCAATGGCAACTATATTGATGATGGTAACAATGATGGTATGATAATTATGATAATTGCCAAAACGATAATTCTTTGGAAAAAAAAATGTAAAATGATCATCTGAACTTGTGTTTTTACAATAAGCCATTTCGTAATTGCAATTGTGCATGAGCAGCTTATTGCTTTTAGTAAATGACCTCAGGTCATTTTCCAAACTCACAGAGTAAAATGGGAATTCATTAGATAGTGGACCACATTTCAGTCTATTATCATGCAAATATGGCAACAGCTATTCAGCTCTGAGAAGGAAGTGAAAGAACATTCCACCATGTGCATCTGCTTCTATTGTTGTTCGCGGCACACTGTAAAATGTCTTTACATCCATCATCCAACACAACTTCATGAAAAACAATCCCAGTGAGTAGTCTAGTAGTATTTATTTAGTGCATTGTCCGACAATGGTGTAATTACGAAACGGTCTACTCTGTATTAAGACTACCTGTACTAATGATGATAAATTATATTTCCCCCAATGGGAATATAATGCCCTCCACAAAAATATGCATTACAGATGCATCCCTGAAAAAATGTATATTAGCTAGGGCCCATTGCATCCTACAATATTTGAAGTAATGACATAATTAATGGATCATGGCAAAATAAATTATAATCCATTCACATTTTTTTAAGTATCTTCAGCTTTAGGTTTTGCAGGTTGGCATATAAATCATATTTTGAATGAAAACACTCCACAAACAAGGTCAGTTCAGATTAATCAGAAAATTAGATTAAAACTTCATAATTTATTGCTGTGGTCTTCTGTCCCCACAAGAACAACCTACACACATGTATGTAACGTTCCAAAGCCATGCACCATTACCACGACAATAGGGAAAAACATTTTGATTAGTCCATTCATGTTGTACTCAAACGTTATGACAATTGGAACAGACAGATAATTTGAAGTTAATGGAAATGTGATTATACATTGTTTACTGATTTCTTCGCATGGAGGAAAATAATGTGTTTGAAAAAGATTTCATGATTAACTCTGTTTGTATGTACCATTGGCGCTCATTTTTGTTAACTCTCAGTATCCTCAACCCCATGGAATAACATTTAGCCTGGCAATGGAGTAGTTAACAGATACATGTATCATGGGCATGTTGTAGACAGGACTATTGTCTGTTTGGGTTGAGTGATATTCCGTCAGAATTGGATACATCAATACATCGCAGCCAATTTGCTATGTGGAGAGCGTTGCATAATTTGATTGTGTGACATTGCACGGTAGTAATGGCCCCTCAAATTGATTTATCCTCCCAACTTGTTTAGTCTGAAATTGCAGACTTTGTCGACACACATTCAGGTGATAGATTTAAGAAACAATTGAAAAAAGAATTACTGACATTTTCTCTTGCTTTCATCCTAGATTGTCTCATTCCCATGTATTGTATTTAGGGACCATTAAACTAAGAGTGGCCCATCACTAGATAATCTGTAAAAAATTACCAATTTGGGAGTGGAGAAAGTTGCAATGTGACATGGCTCAGGCATGTGCAGTGTATGCATATACTGTGTCTCCTTTTACATCGTATTTCACCTTTCATTTTACTGTACCTAGCAACCAATCGTCAAACTGGATCTTGAAGCTTAAAATTTTCAAGTATAAATGTGCAATAACGTAAAAATTAATGTCTGGCGCCTTAATCCTCATAAAAGTAATACTTCTATTCTAGCTTGGCTTCCAGGCTGTGGGGTATTTTCAATCCGAACTCAATATCCAATAAACGGTCTGGGCTGGCTACAGTAGACTAATCATTGTCAATTCCTTCTCAGGCACGCCCAATAATTTGGGACTAAGGGAGAAAAGAGGATAACAAAAGAGTAAATAGAGAAGAATGAAAAAGCGACTAGTCTTGTGAGAACCAGACTCTAATCTTTAAGTCTTGAATTAGCCAATTGAAAAGCCTGGAACCTAAGGCTACTTCTAGTCAGGCATTGTGTACTAGTACTTTTACCCATATGGTATGTCTGTCTTATTTCTTTATAGCAGGGATTGTTTTTTGTGTCTGATGAGAAATGTTTTTGGCACAGAATGAATTTGCATGCATGATTGTGAGGAGTAAAATAAAAAGATACTTTATGGGGGATGCTTTTCAAGTCTGATGTCATGACATCCTGATGTCAATGAATGTTATACATTGAACCCTATGAGGAGTCATCTTTTGCAGGAGCTCTTTTGAATCCTTATTTTTTTTTTTCACTGAATTTAAGCTTTATAAAACCAGGGAGGACAATAAAGAACATCGATAAGCAAAAGCACAATAATCAATACGAATGTTATGTGTTGTCCCCCAAGAGGGGGGGGGGGGGGGGGGGGGGGGGGGGGGGAAGGGGAAGGGGGGGCAGAGGGCATGCCTCTTTAACCACCCCCCCCCCCCCCCCCCCCTTCAACTTGATCTCCCAATGCTTTTAAAGGGGATGCTAAGTAGCACTGGGCAAAAGGCTAATGAAAGTAGGTAATGCCCTCTCTCTCATTGGTTGACATACATAACACATTAAGCTATCATTTTGCACAATATGCCACGTTGAAGTGTGTTACAAAACTGATTTCCTTACTTTTAATCGGGTATTTAACATCCACTTCAAGTTGAAAAATCATATTATGCGAGTGGACTGGAGTGGACGTAGATACATGTACATGTTTGAAGGTTAATTTCCTGATTAGGAATTTGCTTGCTCATTTGTCAAATTTAGGCTTATGGCGACGACCTCTATTCTGTCTTTCCGTCTTCTTTAAATGACTTGTTTATATGTGTAGTGTGCAAACTCTACATGTATGTCACCATTTACTGATTAGCGAAGTATCATTTGGGGCGCTGCCAATTTGAGAAGGCTTCTAAAAATACCCATCTAGGGCTTGGTTATGTGTGCGTGCCTTCTGATAATTTGTAGCAATAATCAAGACATCCATTTCTAAATGGCGCAGTCACCGGCTTTATGCCTGCCTTAATTACTGCTGTAGTTCAGAATCAGTTTCAAGCTTCGTGTTACATCTCATTCTTAAACACATCTGATTATATAAGAAGGGTTGCGAGAGTTGCTCTACCCCGACAAACTGAATCCATTCTTAACTAAGCCTGCATATATGGGGGCTGGCTTCCACTCAGATACTAAGCAGCATGACTCCCATATAATCTGTTGTTCTGACAAAAGACAACAGGCTATGAATAAACTTCTAATAACTTTTAGGACACAATTTAGCCGCACCCCTTTGGTTAGTGCAGTTCCATAACAACTGTATCACTCCTGGACCAGGGTTCACATTATCAGAAAATTTTACTGTGAGCAATGGCTTGAAGGCAAGGCATAGAAGCAGTAAAGAACAGTAATTTTACTATAAAAAGATGTACTACATTGATAGATGTGAGAAAATAAGAGCAATATGTATTTTAAAATTCTCCTAATGTAAATATTTGTTTCTCACCATTCTTGTGTTTGCTGTCTTAGACAACATTGTGAATGACCATGAGGAGCCCAGCCCTTTCTTTGAGTGACTCGTAGAACTTGAACATTTCAGGAGTCGTTTGTTCATTTTAATGATGGGGCAGCGCATTCAGCATCTCCCTCATCTCAAATCACTCATCACTGCACAAGCTCATTCCGTCGTAATTCATGTAACCCAAATCCGGGAATGACATAGTCTGGCTCCAAGACTGTTGGACATTTTTAATCCAATCTATCACAGATATTCAATCGGGGTCTGGTACTAACAAGACTATTTCTAATCTTCTTCCGATTGATAGAAGAGGTAGACTTTGATTAGTCTACAAGTGCTGAAGTCAGACCCATTTGTTACATGTATCTACAATGTACCTTTGATTAGAGAGTGTGGATGAGAAACATTCCGACAGTCTTGAGGCCAGGCCAGAGATAAGGATGAGCAGTCTCCTCATATACACAGTGTAGAAGTCGGGGACACACCCTCCTGTACATTAATGTACCGGCACCTGGGGGATTCAGCGCAATCATAGGCAACATTCTTATGCAGCGCATGACGCCAGTACATTGTACATTCTACGCTGGATCTGACATTTCAGGCGGAAGGGAGAAGCCAAGGAGGCGGAAAGCACAAATATCCTAGATTTCAAGGTCAAGTTCAAGTTTTATTTTGCATTGAGATAGAAATATCAGAATTATACAATTTACATATTGAAATGAAGTTCAAATTCGATATGCATCAAGGAAGAAACATCAGCTATATACAGTGCACATGTTGAAGTGAAATGATAAGATAGGGGGTCCTCCAAGGTAGTAGCAGAAGGCTTGAGAAATAATAAGGCACCTTTACATTAATTTGATTTAATTTCATTTCATTCCATCAAATGATCTGCTATGATTGCAGATAAGGCCAACATGATACGCGTTATACAAGCAGTATTATTGTCATGAACAGTGATCGAAAGGATACTGTAAAGATGAATTTACGATGACAAAATCTGTAGAAAGAGCATCTGTATTATCATTGAATTCTTCCTGTGCCAGACGAACTGTACTGCTGCTGTATGGTATAAATTTGCCATACCATTTGAAGGTTTTCTTTTTCACAGGGGTTCTTTTTATGCATGGCAGAAAGAAGGGGGGGGGGGGGGTGGCACTCTCTCACCAACCATGATCATATGGTCTAGCCTGGCTTCTAGGCTTTTGCACATTACTAATCAGTACTGTTTCTAATTCAAACTGAAACAATACAGTCTAGTACTCACAAAACTAGTCACCCTTTCATTCTACTCTAGTGTGGAATAGACCATTTTCATTATAATGCAAATTTTATTCACATTGTTCAAATAATACATTACTAATGGTAACCCCAAAGCTTATCCGAGGTTTGTTCGAGTAACAGCAACTAATAGATTCAAATGCATTCCACCAATGGACACTGCATGACTAGATACAGGTGAATGTCATACATGTAATGCGTTACTAAGCAATTAGGGAAAAAGTCCCATTTATCCTTTTAATACCTTTGTAAAACTTTCAGTTTCTCAATGTTTTGTGATATATACTTTTTATTTGGATAATAAAACATCAAACTCAAACTCAAACTCGAATATATTACAAAAACAGCTCATCGAGAATGATTAGTCTAACTGTTGCTACAGCAAATCATTGAATATTATAGTTTGGATTAAAAATGCTCCAAATCATTAAATATTATAGTTTGGATTAAAAATGCTCCAAATCATTGAATATTATAGTTTGGATTAAAAATGCTCAAAATCAGTGAATATTATAGTTTGGATTAAAAATGCTCCAAAGCCTTGAGTCCATGCTATCAGTGCACTAGTATCTATCAAAGAGGAAGGGATTCATGTGGGCATCCTATCACTCAGATTCCTGCATCCTTCCCCCCCATCTCTGCAAAAACTCTCAAGGCGCAGCGGGCGCAACGGAAACGGGCTGAATATTTCACAAATCATTCCTCGGTTCCTTTCTCACCTAGCCTCGCCTCCAGACTTTACGCCATTTATTATCCAGAAATGCGAGTGTGTATTTATATTCAGGTCTAGCAATGGCAAGAGTAATGTCTTTTCTCGCACTCTAAGCAGGAATATATGGTTGGTGTTTGCCGGGAAGGACGAAGAAAACTATTAGTCTACTGTAGCCAGACCTGTTAATTATAAGAGCTTGGATTAAAAATGCCAAACAGCCTGAAACCAAGGCTATTCTCGTCCCTCGTCCACCTGCTTTCTCCGTCATGCGGGTTCCTCCAAGAATAAACCCTGCCACTGGGGTGATCGCTCATGAAGGAGTCACTGAAGTTTGCTAGGAAATTACTTAAAACATCAGCGTTGATCAGACAGCGTGGAGTGATTGGCATGGCCCAAATAAGACCAAGTGATAGGAATAAAGATTGGATGGAAACCTGTGTGAAATGTAATTGGGGGCTTGCTGACTTTAACTCTCCTAGTCCCATATGCAATACAATGTGTTTGCATGAGCATGAGAGATCCATTGATGGTACTATAAGGTTAAAATCCTGTGAGACTGCAAGTTTTATTTTTTTTATTTTTGCATGGCCAAAATAAGACAAAGTAATGGGAATTGGTTTGGATGTAAACTTGTGTGAAATGTGATGGGGGGGGGGGGGGGCTTGCTGACTTTAACTCTCTTTGTTGGCTTAACTCTTTTGGTACCATAGGTGCGTGAAATATGTAAAAAGTCATTGGGCTTCTCCTGGATTGGCACTGACAGGATACAATCCGCATGGCATAATCGATGAAGAAATAAACTCAAATACATGTACCATTCAATTACTGCAAGGTTGTTGTAGTGAAACCGTGATGATTTTGTATCTTCCTTTCGACTTTGTGTAATCATTATCTGCAACAGTATCTTCCTCTTTGTTGTAAAAAATTGTGATTGCATTTTATACTGCAATATGACTACTTGTATTTACAGGTGTCTGTATGGTGTAATGTACAACTGTAATTATGTAACTAGTAGTGACATGTATATTGATGAGAGCCATTCAAGCAAAATAGGCATTCTAAAGCCCCGTCTTAACAGACCTTGCCGCCACATTGCCGCCACACTGCCGCGGTAATTACCGAAAGTTACCCTAGGCGGGTTAGGGTAGATTTTCGGCAAAAGTTGCCGCGACATTGCCGCGGCAAGACTCCGTGTGGACTGTCTTAATAGGCAGGGTAAAAAAAAGTTAGCCAGACGTTGCCGTGGCAATTCAGTTTTCAGAAGGTCTGTTAAGACGGGGCTTCTAGGTTTCTTGCCTTTTTTCTTGTGTGTGTACATGGGATGGCAATATAAACATATTGGCATGCTGCAATATGGACTTGCCCCGATGAAAATCCCAAGTGCAAAATAAATGTAAACAAAATATAGACAGATTGAGGGGAATGAGATGTGGAGGGGAGAGAAAGGAAGGAAGGAAGAGGCATGGTGAAAACAATTATCTACAGGCTTAGGGCGACTTAGCCTTTGCGGTGTAAAAAAAGCCCTGTTGTGAAAATTTGTTTTCCTCAGATCAGGGCATAAAAATAGGTGGGAGGTGGGTGTAGGCTGAGAGCGAGAGAGAGAGAGAGAGAGAGAGAGAGAGAGAGAGAGAGAGAGAGAGAGAGAGAGAGAGAGAGCAGAGACAGAGAGAGAGAGAGAGTGACTGCGAGGTGAATTGATCTGCAGAAGGTGTAAATATCTACGCATGTCAGTGAGTAAAATGATGGCAATTTCACCAATTCTTCCTACCCTAAATAGGTAAGAAAATCTCAATATTTGTGAGACAAGATAATTTTCACTCTGTCGGGTTGCCACTACCACTTTCGGTATAGAGTCATGCTTCATCCATCCCCATTTTCAGGGTTCTTATGCTTGGAATCATGAGCCCAGCACCGTGCAGCCTCACAAAAGAAAACCATCGTCACTGATGTCAAAAGACGTAGAAAACAATGAATAAAATGTTCAAATAAACGTTTAAATATTTGCGAAAATAAAACAAGATCAAGCAGACGACATATTTGGTGCACACACGTTGTGTGCCGGCGGCGTTTTGCGTTTGCAATATCGCGTGGGCCCGCACAGGAAGCTGTAATGCGGAAAAAGCTATCCCATAATGCATTGCGCGTTCTCGGGATTTCCCTGGATCTCGGCAGAATCGTTATTTGGGGAAGCAAGAATTTCATAAGCATGTTAACTCTTTGTGTGCTGGACAATCTGTTTCTCTATGGGATTTGTGTGTATTAATGGTGACATAATCTACATATGGCACATTGATGGTTAACAATCTAAATAGAAGAAGGGACAAGCCTCAGGTATACATGCTCTCACAGCGGTGATTTCAACATTCGTGTGTTCCTCTAAGATTATCTCCATCATTTTTGTTCATTGAAGTAATCTGTACTCAAATTAATCAGATTAGCGTGGAAATGTCAAGGAGTCAGTGTATCAGCGACACATAAAATGAATAGTATGACATAGTATGGGCATTACCAGCGGACAACCACAGGGCATGGTCGTACAATGGATCAACTGTCTGTAAAGACCACTGGTAGTTAAGTTATGACCACCTGTGTGTAAAAAAACACTCAAATCTACCGGTTCTCCCATCATAGCCATTTGCATGTCACTGCACCTGTCTGTACAGACCTCTTTTCCTTAAAGATTGTCCGTCCCTTTTGCAAGCTTGAAATTTGAAATCGTCTATTACGATCATAAATTGAAGAAAGTGTGATTCAAGACCATTTCTAAGAATATAGCATGTTGAAGCTTTCTGTGTATGTAAAAATTTCAGCCGTTAAATTTCAAACCGAATTTTTTCGTACTACGAAAAAAGTATTAGTCTTTGTTACAGTATCTATGGGGTTATTATGCATGTGTGAAATCCTAATTTTATGAGTGATTACCAAACTTTGGAGATGATTCCTTCTATAGAACAATTTTTTTCATAATGCGTTTTATAATTCAATGAATAGATTAATCAATCAAGCAGAAATGTCAACACAAACTGCTAAGAGCCTGAGGTAAAGACTATTAATCAGACGTTGTTTACGTGCATTATTTGAATTTTACACTACGTATCAGTTTCAAATTATGAATATACAGCTTGCTAACACTTCTCTATATGTTTTGCCAATGTTTTGATGGTTTTGTGGTGATCTGAAAAAGGGACGGGCTGTCTTTAAAGACTGTTTTTCCTGTTTCACTCATGATGGTCTTTATATCAAGGTTTGACTGTACATGAAAGGACAGTGTGTGTGTATGTGTATGTAGGTGTTAATGTGTGTATATGTGAGTATGTGTATGTAGGTATTAATATGTGTGTGTATGTGACTATGAGTATGTAGGTATTAATGTGTGTGTGTTGAAGGGGGGATGGGTTAGTGGGTTAGTGGCATTGGATAGGGGCACTTCAAAACACTAATTCAATAATTTAGAATCGATGAATACTGCAACTTCACCGTAACGGCGATGTTGCAAGTGTCAACTCTGCCTTCCAGCCGGTGGGTGCTATACAGTATGTATTCTCTGTTGGACAGGAAATTACTTGCGCATGGCCCACTCCAAACGCGCCATTCTCCACCTAATGAGATGCTAGGGCCGTCTCCTCGCATTATAGATGACGAACAATTCAATAACCAAGTCAGCAGGAATGAATGTATACACACACACTCAGTTCCACCAAGTACGCGATATCTAGCACGCCAAAAACAGCATAACACGTACATGTACAGGAGGCATGGTGCACTGCACTGTACTGGGCTAGTAGTCTAGGTGCACAGACTCTATTGAGACACTTTCTTTCATAATTAGTGTCTGTTACATAGACTAATGCTTAACTTGCTGGTTATATTGCACAATTGGAGCCTGGGGTCATTATTCATGCAATATTACTTAGCCTAGTTAGTTAATAACATGTATTCAACTAGATGTGTTTTTAGTAAGTAACTAGGCTAGTGAGGTTTCTTGAATATGGCCCCTGTGTACTGTATGGAGTAGTCTTACTGATGCAGACTCATTGATGGAGTGGCAAGGGTTGTACAGGCAAATCTAGTGTGCTGTTGGGCATGGGAGTATTTTAACTGGTGGTGAAATTGCTCTTCAGACAGCAGTTTATCCAGATGCCTTGAGACCTCTCCTCAAGATTGGGAGGAGATGAAGCCTTGGGTTTGTGTTCTTATTGATACAGCTTCAGCAGAGAGAGAATGGGTATTAGTTCTCATTTAACTCTTCTCTCTCTCTCTCTCTCTCTCTCTCTCTCTCTCTCTCTCTCTCTCTCTCTCTCTCACACTCTCCCCCCTCCCCCTCTCTTTTTCTTCCTCTCTCTCTTATTAAAGACAGCCAGTCCCTTTTTCAGATCACCACAAAACCATCGAAACATTGGCAAAACATGTAGAGAAGTGTTAGCAAGCTCTATATTCACAATTTGAAACTGATACGTAGTGTAAAATTCAAATAATGCACGTAAACAACGTCTGATTGATAGTCTTGATCTCAGGCTCTTAGCAGTTTGTGTTGAAATATCTGCTTTATTAATTAATCTGTTTATTAAATTATAAAACGCATTATGAAAAAAAATGTTCTATAGAAGGAATCATCTCCGAAGTTTGGTAGTTACTCATAAAATTAGGATTTCACACACGCATAATAACCACATAGATTCTGTAACAAAGACTAATACTTTTTTCGTAGTACGAAAAAAGTCGGTTTGAAATTTAACGGCTGAAATTTTTTACATATACAGAAAGCTTCAACATGCTATATTCTTAGAAATGGTCTTGAATCACACTTTCTTCAATTTACGATCGTGATAGACGATTGCAAATTTTAAGCTTGCAAAAGGGACGGACAATCTTTAAACTCCTATCTCTCTGTCCCTCTCTCTTTCACTGATTCATTCTCATCTCATTTTTATCTATCTTTTTCTCTTCTCTCTTTTTCTCTTCTCTCTTTTTCTCCCTTCCTCTCTTTTCAGCAGGGAAAAAACAGTGCATTAGTTCTTATTGAACTCTTATCTGTCTCTCTTTCACTCTCTCCTCTCTTTCTCTCTCTCTCTCTTCAGCAGGGAGAGTATGATGTGCTCCCCCCTCTCTCTCTCTCTCTCTTCCTCTCTTTCACCGTCTTTCTCTTCTCATTCTTCTTTGTCATTTTCTCTCTCTCCTCTCTCTTTCTCTCTTCCTACCTCTCCCTTTTTCCCTTCTCTGTCTCTCTTTCTCCTATCTCTCCATTTATGATTGCAGTGCTTGAGTACGAATCAGTTTGCACTCCATAGCTGAGAACCTAAGCTTGCTGTACTTCAGAATTTAACATAGACAAGAGCTGTAGATGTTTACAAACACAATTTTATTTCATTGATTTCCCACAACTTAAATTACATACAATACAATATTGATAAATAAATGCATCCACTCATCCCCTCCGAATCTCTTTAAAGACAGCCAGTCCCTTTTTCAGATCACCACGAAACCATCGAAACATTAGCAAAACATATAGCGAAGTGTTAACAAGCTCTATATTCACAATTTGAAACTGGTACGTAGTGTAAAATTCAAATAATGCACGTAAACAACGTCTGATTAATAGTCTTTACCTCAGGCTCTTAGCAGTTTGTGTTGAAATATCTGCTTTATTGATTAATCTGTTTATTAAATTATAAAACGCATTATGAAAAAAAATGTTCTATGGAAGGAATCATCTCCAAAGTTTGGCAGTTACTCATAAAATTGGGATTTCACACACGCATAATAGCCACATAGATACTGTAACAAAGACTAATACTTTTTTCGTGGTACGAAAAAAGTCGGTTTGAAATTTAACGGCTGAAATTTTTTACATATACAGAAAGCTTCAACATGCTATATTCTTAGAAATGGTCTTGAATCACACTTTCTTCAATTTACAATCGTGATAGACGATTTCAAATTTTAAGCTTGCAAAAGGGACGGACAACCTAAGACTCTTTGATTGCCTCTTTCTGGTGTAAGGAAAATGCGAATCCATCCCTGGGTACCCTCCATTTTAGTGAATGTAGAGCAATTTACCAAGGATCAACACAACAGCTTGGAAAAGGAGGGAGGTGGAGCGAGTGAAAGAAAAGTGCATTGCAACTCGGGCATCGGCAAACCACTGTCAGTATATTATGTGTCTGTCTGTCTCGTTTACTAGATCTTAGAACAATTTACATACTATGCACCATAGTTCTGGAAAGCTCTAAATTACTACAGGAAAAAGGTTTATGAGAGAGGAAGAAGAAACATTGTTAGTTATATCAGATGTGAAATATGGATTGATAGCAATGTTAAATAACTATAAATGTAAATTGTATAAAATGTATGTGTGTAATTGTGTGCAATTTTGTGTGAAGGAGGGTGTGAAAGAAAGAGAAATATAGAGGAAGAGAGTGCAGCAGTAAGCAACGGAGGATATAAAAAGGAAAGAGAGAGAGAGAGAGAGAGAGAGAGAGAGAGAAAGAGATAGAGAAAGAGAGAAAGAAGAATGAATGAGAGAGCAAGCAAGAGGAAGAGAGAAGAGAGCCTTCTACAGAGAGAACTCAGAAAGAGGCAAAGCATAGTGATGTATCCACTGATGCTGTTACAAGAAGTGCATCACACATCAATCAGTAGCATGCAAATTGGATGTGACACTGTTATGTTTAAGGCCTCCGAAAAAAAAAAAAATGATTAGCCCCCCTCAAACTAACACTACAAACTATACATACAATCAGATTGAGTCCAGTGAGGAGTTGGTCAGCGATGATTCAATCTCCTTCGTTTTGATGAGGTAGCACCTCTGTGAGCTACTTCACACGCAATTTGTCGACAGCTGACCAACCGCATGTCCCTTTGCTTCTCTTTGTCTTTCTTTTATTTTTGAAGAAGTGAGGCATTTAAGTCTTGTGACGATCATGGTTTTCTGCTTCGAAATAGATATTTAATCAAGTCAATAATTGTCACAGTATGAAGACCACGCTATATTGTATTAGCATTCCTAAGCAAATAAATAATTTTCACAGTCTAAAGACCAAGCTTCATTGTATTGATAATCCTAACAAAGTAAATAATTGTCACAGGCTGAGACCCAGGCAACAATTGATTATTGTTCCTTATCTAATAAATGATTGTCACAGTCTGAACATCAGGCTACATATACATTGTGTTGATGATCCTGACCCACCAAGTAAAGAAGTGTCACAGTCTGAAGTGCAGACTATATTGTATGTGTATTCTTAACAAAAATAAATACATGTTACAGGCTGAACCCTAGGCCAAATTCCTAACTCAGAGTTTGAGATCCAGACTACATTGTAAATTACGCCACTCTGGTCACATTCAATAACTATTCCAGAGTTCAGGACAGTTCAACTGGAGAATAGTGTCACCTGGAAATGCATTATGTTCCTAGTTTTATACCGTTTTATACTGGCAGCATCGGTTGACTGCATGGCCATGTTTCCGTGTGCATGTGACAGCAAACAAGTTGGTGTTGAAATACATCAGTCATCCTTCATTTGCTCTGGAATGTGGAGTTGAGTTAATTCAGTTCAGCATATATTGTGCCTCATTCTATCCATAGCACTTGTACGTTGTGGCCTTGTTCTTTATGCAGCAGATGTAAAATGAAAGCAAACATTTTATTATTGCTGTTGATTGGAAGTTGTGAAAGCTGCATAGGTTTCTTGTAAAAAGCCCTTTGCCTGTTTATATACACTCATAAATTGATCCCTTTCATTACCAAATATTTGTTGGTAAGCAAATTTAGGAAGTTTGTTAGTTATTCAAAGAAAAAGGTTGTTGAATTGCAGAAGTAGCAGTTGAATACAGTTTTGCTGTCGTATTGGTAATGAAAAGTTTTTCAGAAGCAGAGTACATGCACAGTTTACCCTCAGTTGTGTACACCAGTATCAGCACGGAAATACTTAATGCTTACACATAAATATATCAACAATTGAATAAAGTTTGCCAAGGTCTTTCAAAGCTACACTACAGCTCAAAGGAATTGGCATAGGGAAAGGGAAAGGGAAGAAAGGGAAGGAGCCATAGTTTTAAATCGCGGTATATTTTGTCCAGTTCAGCATGAAACATGCTTTTTAGGCTAAAGCATTGTGTTTCATGTTGAACTGGACCAAATGTACCGTGGTTCAAAACTGCGGCTCCTTCCCTTTCTTCCCTTTCCCTTTCCCTATGCCAATTCCTTTGAGCTGTAGTGTATGTGTAGACTGAGATACTGCTTGAGTAATAATCCCATATATTTGTGGCTATTTGACTTCTTGTGTCATTGCCCCTACCCTCCATCTTTGAATATTTTCTGAGTCAGCCTCATGATTTATAATTGTTCATGTTCTGTTATTTCTGCTTCTGTAATTCATATTTCCAATGTGAAAAGAAGAAGTTAATAGGGCTGCTTAGAATTAGACAGTTGAGATCTGGGGTATGTACTTTAGAAAGGTGGCATGGAAGAGATAGCTATGAATAGAAGCAGGGGAAAAAAATGAGGTTTACCTGGAAAGCAGCCTGACTGACTGTTTAGCAGATTAAAGGGCATATACTGTACTGGGAAGGCAAAAAAGCCTTCAAAAGGTAATTGTTAGCAATGTTCTTGCCAATGGTCTCAAATTCATGTATTTTCTATTTTAGAAGCTTGCTGAAAGTTATTTGCCCTCAAATGATCCACATATGGAATAATTAATGATTAATGATTATATCCTCAAAATGTTCGGGCCGAACAATTTGAGGATTTGTGATTTAATCACTCATTTCTCCAAATGTAGATCATTTGAGGGCAAATAACTTTCAGCAAGCTTCTAAAATAGACAATACATGAATTTAAGACCATTGGCAAGAACATTGCTAACAATCACATTTTGAAGGTTTTTTGCCTTCCCAGTACAGTATATGCCCTTTAAGAGGCTTTGTACTATGACATGGAGCTGATACAAAGGGCTCAGGACGGAGAGTTGTGGCAATCTATCACAGGATATGGCACTTAGATTGTATCATGTCTTCATCTGATGTCTTATCAGTATTGTATAATTCTTGTACAGTGCTTGTGAGCATACCACTAAGCGCAAGATAGAAATGTACCACACTTGCCTTATAATTGATGAGTATCTTTCTTGCTCTTTTCCTGACTCCTCGTCCCTTAACACCACGTAAACAGGATATGTCTTCGTCGAATATTTCTTGTTATGTAATTCTTGTAGATGAACACAAATGTACCACATTTGTCTCATAAATATCATACTGTTATGTAATTCTTGTAGAGCGTTACCGAACATTATGATATACAGATATGTATCGCTTTCATCTTATAAATGATTAATGTCCTTCTTCCTCACATCTCTCTGTCTCTCGTCCATCACCGCGCTCACATGATATGTCTGCATCTAATTTTATTGTTATGTAATTCTTGTAGAGTTCTACCAAACATAGCATTGATATATATTCATCTTAGAAATTGTTATCGTTCTTCTTTCTCCCTTCTCTCCATCTCCATTAATCAATAAACAGAAATGTACCACATTCGTCTCATAAATGATTAACGTCCATCTTTCTCTCCATCTCCCTTGTCCCTCAACGCACTCACAGGAGAAGCTGGAGATCATCGAGCCAGTGGCGTACGAGAACTTCCTGACCCAGAAACGGTCGCAGCTCGGCAACGACCCGCTACGCCTTATGCTCGTGTTTCCCATCGACGACGTATCGGTGAGTCAACGCTTCCCTTCCGTTATTTTTTTTCTCGCACCCTCCCCTGTTTGCCCCAGATAGCGCCGGTGTCGACTCCTGTCGATACCGTGTGCGGAAGAAATCCCCAGAACGTATTTCAGCAGTTGGTCTGGTCGGTGGTTGACAAGAACAGAAAGGAAAACACTCCACGGGGTTGTTTTTTTCTTGAGACCGTGACAGCTCTAACATCAGCGCTACTGCCAAGCAAGTGCCCAACGGGGTCAGTTTTCTTGAAACCGTGACAGCTCTAACATCAACGCTACTGCCAAGCAAGTGCCCAATCCTGCATTGCAGGGCCCCAGTATCAAACAGAATTCCAGCTGATTGTGATCAACAGATCAATTGTAATTGTTATGACAAAGAAGTTAGATAGAAATAAATCGGAACCTGATTATAGCTCAGAGAGCAGTGATGGTTCATAATACAGAGATCTGTAAGCGATCACAACTTAATACAATCTATCATGGGGGAACCAATTGATGGTGTGATCAACAAATCAATCTTAAATCGGAATGATAAATGAGTCGCAATAGAAAACAAAGCTGTAAGAGATGTTGATCTCAACTCAGATTGCAGTGATGGTATGTGATACAAAGATTGTAAGTAGCTTACAACTTTGCAGGTGATTGAAAAATTGTATTCTGTTGCGATTTGAAATAGCCTTCAACTTTGCAGGTGATTGAAAAATTGCATACTGTTGCAAGTCTCCTTGTGATACAGGGCCAATAATCTAGGCATAGACAGATTTTAGTGGGAACAAGATTAGAGCCCCAGATCGAGCAAGAGCTAATATTTGAGTTCTCACTTCATCAAACCCACTCTTCTTGTTATAGTGGTTGTGCATTGTGACTGTAGATTTCTAGGTCCCAGGTTCAAACTCAGCCATGGCACTTGTTTCCTTCAGCAAGACACTTCATCCACATTGCTGCTCTCCACCCAGGGGTATAAAATGGGAACCTGGTAGGAGGTGGACGCTTATCTAAATGATCTTGACCCAGTGCCGATATTGTGCAATGGGCAAGGAATACTCCTCAGGGAGTGGAAATGGTGCACATATACATTCTACTTTCCAGCGACAAGGGATCTTCTTGTACTATCCCTCTTAATACAGTCTGTGGACTGTGAAAAGGGACAGATCCTCTACACCATTGAAAAAAAAAGGTCTTCAACAGGTGGCTTCTGTGGTTGGAAAGCAATTTAAGATGGAAATATCTCCAGAGTACCACAAGACTTTTGGCTGTTATACAGAGTCATTACAGTGGTGTACCCACAACTTCCTTCCCTGTTATTTGGGGGAAAGGCTACCGACAAATGCAGACTTATTTTCCGCAAATTTGTCTTTTTTTGACTGATAGCTTTTTTCCCCTGGCTTGATCATTCCGTTTGTATAGGGAAGTTGCTCTTGTCTACATGTATGTAATTTTTTTTCACTCAGCCAATGTGGATTTCAAAACGCCAGTTTATGTATACCTCTCTCTCTCTATCTCTCTCTCTCTCTCTTTCTCTCTCTCTCACTTTCTCTCTCTCGTTTTCTCTCTCTCTTTCTCTCTTTCTCTTCCTCTTTCTCTCTCTCTCTCTCTTCCTCTTTCTCTCTCTCTCTCTCTCTTTCTCTCTCCCTCCCTTTCTCTCTCTCTCTCTCTCTCCCTCTTTCTCCCTGCTTCTCTCTCTCTCTCTCTCTCTCTCTCTCTCTCTCTCTGTCTCTCTCTCTCTCTCTGTAAGTGCTGTATCCTGAGAGATGAGGCGATCGTAGCAGCCACAAATGTCTATTTGAAGGTTTCCACTGCATGCATACCACTCATAGATTTTATGAAAAAATGATTCATTTTTAGATGGGTGACTGTGCTAATTGTCATTACCATCCATAAATAAGATCACTCTTTAAAAGAAAAAAAATAGCTTACAACTTTGTACAAGTTTCTGACAAGTGTTCCGAATAGAAAATTGCTCACATATTTGTAGGGTTTTAGGGTCAAAGTCATGAACGTGAGCAACCTGCATGCATTCACATTTGTTACAAGTACATCAGGAATGTATCCCAAAGTGCAATATACTTTCTAAAGCAAATAAAAGAATTTGTGCAAATGTATGACATGAGATATCTTGAGGGACATAAGCTGACATTACACAAACATACACACTGAACCGTGTTGTGTGTTATACTCTATGAGAAATATTAGCTTTTCTACAGGGGCTCTTTTTTGCATTTTGGGGGCTAAATTGCCCTGAACCCCCATTTTATATTTTCAGCGGTGTACATGACAGAAGTGATAATCTTTCTGTTATGACCACCTATGGGGCATTATCTTCAATGCCTCATCCCAGGACTCAGGTAGTCCAGGAAATGGGAATAATTCGGATCAATTTCCCCAGTGACCTTGACTTGCGCCCCCGTCGCATGGCTCAATACCATGTACCGGTGCAGGGGTGTTGAAGCAAGCTTCATAATCGCCCCCTCCCCTTCTCCCTGTGCTCCCAACCACCCCCTTTCCTCCTCAAATTAGGACACCCTATTGTATAGTCATACTTTGTTTTCTATTGTGCCTCAGGATTCAATACTATGTGCCGGTGCAGGGGTGTTGAGGAAAGCCTCATAATGCCCGCTCCCCTTGTCCCCCTGCCCCCCCCCCCCCCCCCCCCCCACCATCCCCTTACTTCTCAGATATTGTATAGTCAAGCTTTGCTTCCCACCACCCCCTTCCTGCTCGAATTAGGACACTGTATTGTATTGTCATGCTTTGTTTTTCAATGTGCTGCAGAGTTCAGTACCATGTACCAGTGCAGGGCTGTTGAAGCCTATAATGCCCTCCCCTCCCCTTCTCACCCTTCCCACCCCCCCCCCCCCTTCTCGCTCGAAATAGTACACCATATCGATAAGTTATGCTTTGTCATCCAGTACAATGTACTGGTAAAGGGTTGTTGAAGCAAGTCTCAAAATATCCCCCTCTTCTTCTCCCCCTTCTCCCTACTGCCCCCCTTCCTTGTCTAATTTGGTCATCTTGCTTTGTCTTTTTATACAATGTTCTTGTGAGGGGGTGATGAAGCCTCACAATCTCCCCTTCCCCTTCTCCTCTGCCCCCACCGCCTCCTCCCCCCCCCCCCCCCACTACCCTTCCTACTCAAATTGGGACACCTCCATGCTTTGTCTTATAAAATATTGTACTAGTGAAGGGGGGTTCAGGCCTCATAATATAATATCCCCCTCCCTCCTTCTCCCCCTGCCCCTCACCCTACAGTTCTAATTCAAACAACTTACAATCCAGAAAATGAAACGGGGGACCCTAGACACAAAGTCCCTAAAAACAATGTCCGCACTCACTTTGAGAAAAGCTTGTGTGGAGCACTTTTTATCAGTGATTGTTTTATGAAGAATAAAAAGCCCACCTTTCTCTGGTATAATGGAATGAAAGTACATTTTTACAGGTAGTATGTTTTTATTGCTTTAAGGGGAATGAGCTTGACGAAGGGTATTTCACCTAAGCTTTTAAGTGTTATTCACTTGAACCTTTTTTAAGTGGCTCTGCCTTTGATTACTTCCACTTTTGGTATAAGCGCTCAGGAAGGCACTACAGTAATAAGCACCTTGTACAAATGCAGATGGGTGCGTGTTACTGCCCAGTCCTGATTTACATAAAGTTACGACAAAACAGTATTTCAGAAAAGATCCTTAACATAAAACTGATGAGGAAGGAAATGTCACAAAATGTAGATCTGTACACGCACAATTTCATAAGTTGATTGAGTTCATTTTAGAGGCTCTTCAACTGAAACGCACATATTTTTCTTTGTAGAACATGGGACAGACCATACCTGAGTACAACTATACTATATACTATAACTATATTGCATACTTTACTGCGGAAGCTGGTGAAAACATGACAAAATATATACGTTGGTCACTGTTCAAGCCCAACATCACAAAATGCACACACTGAACCACGCTGTTCATTAAACACTGTGAGAAAAATTAATATTTGGCAATGGCTCTTGTATTATCTACAAATGTTCTGTTTTGCATTTTGGGGGGATAACTCACACCAGTGATAAGAGGAAAATGAAAAATTTACTAGTTTCGTATGTACTAGACTCTATTTTTGTAAGTTTGGATGGGACAGGTTTGAAAGCTTGGGGCTATATTCATGAAACCTTCCTAACTGTCATGTGTAGTTGCTAAAATTGCATGTAGCTGAATGCACTTAAGCTACTTGCTAGGCTTGGTAGCCCAGCTAGTACATATAGGATGTGTTCACATACTGCAGTAACTTCACTGGACATCTTGACATTGCTGGACCGCTGTATTGATCTAACTTAGATGTGAACGCAGCTGAGCAGTGTGCTTTGTTTATCGTATTGTGCAATCTAAGCCTCGCAATCCAAGCCTCGTAATCTAAGCCTTGCAATCTAAACATTGCAATCAAAGCCTTTTCATGTTAATCATCATACCAGTTCATACATGTATGTTTAAGTTGCAACTTGTATACAGCTGTTCATACTACTAGTTTATTATGTGGAAACTAGTAAAAAAGAAAGAGCTTAAAGGGCATATACTGTACTGGGAAGGCAAATGAGCCTTCAAAATGTAAATGCTAGCAAACGTCTTGCCAATGGTCTTAAATTCATGTATTGTCTATTTTAGAAGCTTGCTGAAAGTTATTTGCCCTCAAATGATCTACATTTGGAGTAATGAGTGAGTACATCACAAATCCTCCAAATGTTCGGGCCGAACATTTTGAGGATTTAATCATTAATCATTAATTACTCCATAATGTGTAAAGTTTATGAGATATGAATACATGTGGCAAACCAGTCAACATGATTTGCAAGAACAATGCCAGTGTTTAGTATTTCATCAAGATACATGGCAGTCAAAGAACTCATGGCTTAAAAGTCATTTGTATGAATATCGAGGTAGCATTGCTGTGTGAACTCAACAGAAATACATATCCGCAGTATGGGTATACACCATTTAGAAACTATTTATTCTTGACAAATCTTCATAGTTGCAATATTCACCCTAGTTCATTCTTCACGATGTGTATCACCAATAAATGTGTGTACATCAAAGTAAATGCTTATTTGTGTGACAACCAGGATAGGCATACTGAACAGAAATACACATCTTTGGTATGTGTACTCCATTTAGAAACATTTATTCTTGACAAATCTTCATAACTGCAATATTTACCCCAGGGCATTCTTCATGATATGTAGTACCAATAAATAGTAGTTTATGCTTATGTGTATACTACATGTAGGATAGCATGGCTAAGCATACTGAACAGAAATATACATCCTTTGTATGTGTACACGATTTTAAACATTTATTCTTGACAAATCTTCATAGCGCAAATATTTACCTCAGGGCATTCTTTAAATAAATAAATGTGTGGATACAGTCAGTATATGCAGGGTATGAAGACTGCACAGTTTCGAAAAGTGCAAAAGCTGACCTTTTCAAGGCACATTATGCAGCAAGTGTAGAAACCAACTTCACTCGACTGCTGTGAGCCTGCATCGAATGTACACTGACGCGTGTGCATAACGTCCTTACACGCAGGTTATTGCACATATATGGGATTCATCTGCATTATTGATTGTGCCATATTGTAGCCTGGTTCCCAGGCTGTTGGACATTTTTAAAATGCACTCTACAATCATAGGTGTGTTAGGGATTACAAACAAGTCTGCTTGATGTAGACTCATAATGGCTGTACAACTCTTCCCCGGCTTGGTGTATGGACTCTGCAAAGAAAAATAATTGTCCTGTTAATTCTAGATTCCAATGTACCTGTGATAGGATGGATTTAAAAGTATGCGATAGCATGGAGGCAAGGCTAAGTGCATTATAGTTGATGGTACAGTATATGATTCTATAAGTTTTACTTTAAGTAGGTTATTAATGTTTGACATTTCAGTAATGCCACACATGTATTAGTTACTTACAAGAGGGTAGGAGTTTTAATCATTCAATCAAAGCAGATGCGAAACACGTTTACAATATTTTATTACTGCTAAGCGAGCTATCATACAGGATATTAATTTTTTGACAAGAGTGTTAATAAGTAATCAGTATTACCAGAATATGTTTTTCTTCCTTCGTTCAAATTAGATGGGGGATGAAATGTTTTTTATTTTCTTGGCTGCTATTATATAGGGGATGTCATTTTCATTTTACAAGGTTGTTACCATGTTTTTATTGATGTCATGCATGCACTAATATCAGTTATCAGGAAATGTTCTCTTGCATCATTCTAATCAAATGGAAAAAATTTACTTCCTCTTGGCTGGTATCATAGAGAATATTGTTATATCGACTTTGAATGTGGACTTTTTTTACATGGACAAAATTTAAAAGAAACCCTTTGAAATTTTGTTCGCATAACAAAAGACCATATTCATAGTGTCCATCAAAATTATTAAGAATATAATGCCTTCTTAGTTACCAGGAAATGTTAAATTCCTTCACTCACATCAAACGTGACGGATGTGGTTTCCTTTTGGTTTAACTTACAGTGCTCTGTCAAATACATTGTATATAAAGTGATCATGTTGTATTTTGAAATGTTTTGGAGTTATCTGAGCATGGCATGTGAACAAGGTTTCCCTAGTGTGAAAGGCCCCTATCTGTCAGTCATTCCTAAACATGTAGCCCGAATGTGCGATCATGTTTGATGTGTAAACAAACCCATCTGAGAGGGAGGGGGGTATGATGTATGGGGCTCCTCAGGAGGGATGCTAGCCTCAGTTTCAGGTGTCATGTTATTTCTTCTTCCTTTACTGCAATCCTACAACTAAGTGTGCATTAATGCTCACCATTTTGGGGCCAGAATGAGGCTTTGTAAACCTGTCTAGTTCTTAATAGGGTTGCGTCCATGCTTACATTTGTTAAAATCCCAATCTCAAACGTACAACAATGTGTACAACAATTGGTGTTTCACCCAAAACACAATTCATGGGGAAGCGTGAACACAACATATGATGTCATATCTGACATGGGTGATTAAAATCGGCAAAAATGGACGCAATACTGTTTTAAATTAAACATTTCAATCTTGAATAAATGTCCTCATTCTTGCTCGAAAAGGTTGAGCACAACGAGCGCCCCAGTGAATTACGTTTTTGATGAATGTTTTGTTTGAGTGTTTTAAAACGCTCATTCTGCCTTTTGCAAATTGAGCATAAACGCACCGTAAGTATGACGTTACATGTACGCACAGACTAGCCTTCTCCACACGCCCTTGAGGCTTTAAAGAAGATGTTTTTGTGTGCGATGTGTTCATGTGCATAAATTGCATTTAGCGTACACAACAATCTGAGGAAGGATTGAAATGTCCCCTCTCCTTCTCCTTAATGTTCCAGTGTTATAGACCTTTTTTTTCTAAGCACATCATGCCTTTGTATGCTTTTAGCTGTCTGAAATGCATTCAGCTGTAAAAGAGCTTGGTGAAAACCTGTCATTTAACCATTGATTTCTAAATTGCTATTAGAAAATCAATATGTTCTTTGTTTCATATTGGGAACCATTCAAATGTATAATCACACTTTGAGTGGTGTCTGGGAATCAGTGGGTGAGAGAAAGAAAGAGAGAGAGAGAGAGAGAGAGAGAGAGAGAGAGAGAAAGAGAGAGAGAGAGAGAGAGAGAGAGAGAGAGAGAGAAAGAGAGAGAGTGGAAGAGAGAGAGACAGATAGACAGACAGACAGACAGAGAGACTACAATAGAGAGGTACACAAAAACAAATGGAGAGAGAGAATGAGACACACAGAAATTTTGGGAGACAGATATGAAGAGACAATAAGAAGACATACAGAGACAAACAAAAATGGATGAATGGAATGAGCAAAAAATCTTGTGGCCATATTGACTTTGAGAATCCCCCCTCGAAAAAAAAATCAGATAGGCCCATCTGATTTCAGTAATACCAGTAAGCAATGATGAAAAGAAAAAGAAAAAGAAAAAGAAAAGAAAAACACCAATACAGCAAAACCTTTTGTAGTGACCACCTGCCTGAAGGGCCACATACAAAGTATGTGGTCTCCCTTGAGCATTCTTTAGGTTTAACCTACTCACTACCATGGGCACAATTGTAAGTAGAAACTGAATGACCATTCTCTGGACTTGGCGCTGAGAGGGTTACCTGTATCGACTTGACCACATTTTATTTGTATCTAGTCTCACTGTGCCCACAACCATTCCTTAGGTTTAACCCTCTTCAGTACCAGGACACAATAGCAAGTAGAAACTGAAAGACCATTCTTTGGACTTGGCTCTGAGGGGGGTTACCTGTACCGACGTGACCATTTTTTTATTCTTTCGGTTTAACCCTCTTCAGTTCCATGGATGCAATAGCAAGTAGAAACTGAATGACCATTCTTTGGACTTGGTACTGAGGGGGGTTACCTGAACCGACTTGATCATTTTTTATTTGTAGCCAGTCTCACTCTGCCCACCGCTGTTCTTTAGGTTTAACCCACTCAGTACCAGGACACAATAGCAAGTAGAAACTGAATGACCATTCTCTGGACTTGGCGCTGAGAGGGTTACCCGTACCGACTTGATCACGTTTTATTTGTATCCAGTCTCACTCTGCCCACAACCATTTTGTAGGTTTAACCCCTATAGTACCACGACATAATAGCAAGTAAAAACTGAATGACCATTCTTTGGACTTGGCTCTGAAAGGGGTTACCTCTACCGACGTGACCATTTTTTATTCGTATCCAGTCTGACTCCACGCACTCGTCTACCTTGTGTGCATCGATCTGGTTCAGACGCATGACATTTAGGGATTGGACGAGAGGTATCACCCAAGCGGTAGATCGGAGAGTCATGTGATTGAAAACATGAAGAGTTCACGGCTTAGGTGGCAGCAGCCCATGCCCGCAGAAATGTCAATTTGATTTGTCTTTTGTGGAGAAATGAATAGGGTGGGATACATTTGCTGATGGGACTATGACAGCGGGGATGGGATGGGATGGTGGGGCGTTCGCTTTCTGGTTCTGTGGCAGGAGGATCGATGTAAATGGATGATGTTTGATTGGAAATAGAGGTTGGGTGGGTGGTCCAGGGTGGAGGAAAGTGTGGGTGTCAATGGAGAAGACTTTATGTGGAAGTCAGGATATATTTATGTACACAAAAAGAAAGAAAAGGGGAAATTAAGAGAGAGAGTAGAGAGAGAGAGGGAGTTAGAGATAGAGATAAAGGAGGAAAGAGAGATAGAGGGAGAAAGAGAGATAGAGAGAGAGACAGACAGAGAGAAAGAGGGAGATAGAGAGAGAGAGAAAGAAAGAAAGAAAGACACAGAAAGGGCGAGTAATAGTAGTATAGTGTGCATCTCTTCTAGATGCATATTAGATATATTCCTGATTATCATCAAACAATATGATTTTAATGAAATGTCTTTTCAAACACGTCCGTACATACGGATGAAGTTAGTTCAGGGGTGTAGTATCATAACAATATTGACATCCAGCATACAGAACACTAGCCTCTCTTTCTTATATGTCATACTGACCCATCCTTCAACTTAATCACTCCACCCTAATTACGGCTCTTTACTCACCACTCAGCCCTTAAGCCAGGCACGAAAGCCGGAAGGTCAGCATAAATCCCAAATCACTCTCCCAAAACAAACCGCATCATCTGACTTGTAACATGTACTCAGTAGGTGCGTCTTCATTAGCTCGAGCTGGGCAAAATAGCGAGCTTGTTCTGACCCGGCTAGCTAGCCAGATCACGAAATAGCTAGCTATTTGCGTCTTCATTAGCCAGATCAGGCAAAATAGCGAGCTATTTGGTCGAGAAAATTTCCCAAGAAATCTTGGGCTAGATGGAGCTAGCTCGAGCTAGTTCGCGAAATAGCTCGAGCTAGTTCGGAGCGTCTTCATTAGCCTGAAAATTTCTCGATCCCGGCATGCATCAGCGCCCACGAGGCATTGTTTACGTAATAGGTTTTTACACGTGCATGAATGCTAGCTCACAACCGAAGCCATGCGGTCATGGCCTATTCCTGTCGCACACTGCTGGTATGTGCGAAACTCGGGATAATTTATGCAACCCGAGCTCGAGCTTACGTATCCCGAGTTTCGAGCTAATGAAGACGCGATTGCAACTTCAGGCTAGTCCCTTACAGAAATCCAAGCTTGCAACAAGCTTGCAACAAGCTTGCGGTGAGCTTGCAGCAATCTTAATAAGCGTGCGTTCACAAATTTAAGATTGCAGACCTTGCTTGCAATCTTGCTGCAAGCTAACCGCAAGCTTGCAGCAAGCTTGCAGGATCTGCAGTTGCACCCTGCAAGCTCGCAGCGAGCTTGCAGGGCCCGAGGTTGCAACCTGCAAGCTGGCAGCAAGCTTGCGGGATCCGAAGTTGCACCCTGCAAGCTCGCAGCAAGCTTGCAAGACTGGACATCATATTCTGCAAACTTGCTGCAAGCTTGCAGGCCTCATGTTCCGCAAGCTTGCAGGGTGCAACCTGGGGACCTGCAAGTTGGCAGGACTCAATCTTAGGTCCTGCAAACTTGCAGACTTGCAGGACACGTGTTCTGTACTAGTAACCTTATTCCTCTAAGCTTGCTGGACATAAACATGGTTACACACGTACGCTTGTAAATATTTATGTAAATATAAGGCCCATAAGCACCACAATTGCACCCTGTAAATTAACACAGTACATTACTTGATAAATGTTGGCACATGACACTAATTCATGCATACGCCCCAAAAGTGTCAAATCATATTTAATCATTTCAAGCCACTTTCTTTTTAAATCTTCACCAAATCTTTAGTGTTTTGATAATGAAACTAGACAATATACAGACACTAACAACTTATTGTTCTGACCCTTGCCAGAACTCAACATCACCTATATAGCTGAGTTAAAACAGATATTCATCTGATATCCATCCCTTGCCATAGATATGCAGTTTTGAAAATATTCTAATTATATTCATTTAGATAGAGGTCACATGTAAGTGACATGGAACTTAACATTAATATATGACGAATGCATGCCTAGATGCCGACCAAGACCAAAAGGTAAACAATTATTGCATTAAAGATAATGTTGATATATTTTTGCCTGTATTCAGTTTACATTTCATTTCATTGTAGTCCAAATCAAGATCCATTATTGTTTGTTGTAGCCACCCAGGTCGAAATTCCCTCTTCAGACCAGTAGACTCTACTGGACCAGTAGGAACCAGACGGTCTCTACTGGTTTCTACTGGTCCAGTAGAGTCTACTGGTCTGAAGAGGAACTACGAATCAAACCAGTAGAAACCAGTAGAAACCAGTAGAGTCTAATGTGTTGAAGACCAGTAGAAACCAATAGAAACCAGTGGATTCTAATGGTATTGAAGACCAGTAGAAACCATTAGAATCCACTTGTCTCTAATGGTTTCTACTGGTTTGATTTTGTTTTTTTCACACTCCTTCTCAAACCACTAGATCTCACTGGTTTCTATTGGTTTCTACTGGTCTTCAATACCATTGGAATCCACTGGTCTCTAATGGTTTCAACTGGTTTGACTTTGTTTATTTCACACTAATAGAAACTAGTGAGATATAATGTTTTGAAAAGGAGTGTGAAAAATTCAAAGTCAAACAAGGAGAAACCATTACTAATAGAAACTAGTGAGATATAATGTTTTGAAAAGGAGTTTGAAAAATTCAAAGTCAAACCAGGAGAAACCATTAGAGACCAGTGAAACTTAATGGTTCGAAAAGGAGTGCAAAAAATACAGAGTCAAACCAGTAGAAACCATTAGAGACCAGTGAATTCTACTGGTGGAGACCAGTATAAATCAATAGAAACCAGTAAGACCTAATGGTTTGAAAAGGAGTGTCAAAAATTCAAAGTCAAACCAGTAGAAACCAATAGAAACCAGTGATATCTAATGGTTTGAAAAGGAGTGTGAAAAATACAAAGTCAAACCAGTAGAAACCATAAGAGACCAGTGAATTCTCCTGGTATTGGAGATCAGTAGAAACCAATAGAAACTAGTGAGATATAATGTATTGAAAAGGAGTATGAAAAATGCAAAGTCAAACCAGTAGAAACCAATAGAAACCAGTGAGATCTAATGGTTTGAAAAGGAGTGTGAAAAATACTAAGTCAAACCAGTAGAAACCATTAGAGACCAGTGAATTCTACTGGTAATGGAGACCAGTAGAAACCAATAGAAACCAATAGAAATAGAGATGCTCATGAATATTCATGCATGTATTTACGTGTCCTAATTTTGTACTTTTAAATAGATAACCTCCCCCTAACCAGATAAAAGGAATTTTACCAAGTAATGATTTCAAGTTTAAACATAAAATAGTGAATGTCACCTACTTAAGTGAAGACAATAATGATAATAACAACAAAAATGATCTTCTTAAATGTAAGTTGTAGTAACCAATATATTATGAACCTTATAACCGTACTGCTATATATATGAAAGTCTGTGAAGGAAAGACCAGGAATTAGGATGGGTTTTTGATAGAATAGGAATAAATATAGGATAGGATAGGATTAGGTTATAACGATAAGGAAATATGCCATAATTCAGATTATCATATACTAAATTCACATTAATATTTCATCAATATTTTTAATTTTGATTCATATTGGTCTCCTGATGGCTCCAGTAAGTATTCTACTAGTTTCTACTGGTAAGCTTGCGGCAAGCTTGCAACTAGCTTGCGGCAAGCTCACTCTGCAAGCTTGCAGCAAGATTGCGGGTTGCAAGCTTACTAGCTTGCAGCAAGGTTGCAGGATACGCTAGGATAAGCTAGTAAGCTTGCAACCCGCAATCTTGCTGCAAGCTTGCAGAGTGAGCTTGCGGCAAGCTCACTCTGCAAGCTTGCAGCAAGATTGCGGGTTGCAAGCTTACTAGCTTGCAGCAAGGTTGCAGGATACGCGCTATGTTCTTTGCCCTGATTGGCTAGTAAGTTATCTCATTTGCATTTTTGGAACCATGCAAGCTAGCGGCAAGCTTGCAACCAGCTTGCGGCAAGCTTGCGGCAAGCTTGCAACTAGCTTGCGGCAAGCTCACTCTGCAAGCTTGCAGCAAGCTTGCAGATTTTTCTATAAGGGGTTCCCCGGATCAGCAAACTAGCTTGCTATTTCGTCTGATCGGGATAATGAAGACGCACCTAGTGCACTTAATCCTTTTTACATTAGGTTTTCTTAGCCTCGTAAGATCCGTTAGCCCCATGTTTTTTTTTTTTTTTGAAGCTTTTTACACTGGCATTTAAGCCTAGTAGTATTTTCTTAAACCTGGCTAAGGAAAGCCATTATGTTCACATTCAAAATGAGACAATAAATAAGACCATGAGACGGATAGAACAATGTGTGTGGACATTTACAATCTTTCCTTTATCGAGTTACAGGATAGAATATTTTTATGCCTCCGCCACGAAGTGGCCGGAGGCATTATGTTTTCGAGTTGTCCGTCCGTCCGTCCGTCCGTCTGTACGTCCGTCCGTCCGTCCGTCCGTCCGTCCGTACGTCCGTCCCGAATCCGTTTAGGCAATATCTTGAGAACCGTTAACCAGATTTGCTTCAAACTTGGTACAAGTGTGTATTGCATAAAACCAATGAAGTGTGTAAAATAGGGGTCAATTGTGATTGAGGTCAAAGGTTAAAGGTCAATGAACTTTGTGAAAAATTGCCCCCAATTGACCTTTTTCACAATAAAGCCAAATCCAAGGATCCAGTTCTCATGAAACATGGTACAAAGATGGATCACTACTTGGGAATAGACTGGTGACATTTTTGATAAATTTCCTGAAAGTTCAGAGGTCAAAGGTCAATGAATTTTGCCAAAATTGGCTAAAAACTGCCCCAAGCTTTAAATTTTTCACAATAAATCCAAATCCAAGGATGCAATTCTCATGAAACATAGTACAAAGATAGATCACTACTTGGGAATAGACTGGTGACATTTGTGATAAAATTCGTGAAAGTTCAGAGGTCAAAGGTCAATGAATTTCGTCAAAATTGGCTAAAAACTGCCCAAGACTTCATATTTTTCACCATAAAAGTCAATCCAAAAATGCAATTCTCATGAAACGTGGTACTAAGATAGATCACTACTTGGGAATAGACAGGTGACATTTTTTTTGTGAAATTCCTGAAAGGCCAGAGGTCAAAGATCAATGAACTTTGCAACAATTTAAACCCAAATAAACCCAAATCCAATGGTGTAATTCTAACCAAAATATGGTACACTTCATGCAGGTAGATTGATGAAAGTTTGTAAAATTCCTGAAAGGTCAAAGGTCAATGAACTTTGCCAAAAATAGCTAAAAAATTGCCCCCAAAGTAATATTTTTCCAAATAAGTCAAGATCCAATTGTGCAATACCAACCAAACATGGTGCAAAGGTAGATCACTACTTGGGGGTAGACTGATGATATTTTTGGTGAAAATTCTCAAAGGTCAGAGATCAAAGCTCAATGAACTATGCCAAAATTGGCTAAAAATTTAGCCAAATTTAACATTTTTCACATTGAATGCAAAACTAATGGTTCAATGTGAACCAAACATTGTACAGAGATGTATCACTTCATGGAGGTAGACTGGTGAAAGTGTGTGTAAAATTTCTGAAAGGTCAAAGTTCAGTGAACTTTATCCCCAGATTGGCTAATTTTAAACAAACTTGATACAAGGATGGCTTTAGACGGACTGATTAGATTGGAAGTCAAAGGTCAATGAACATTGCCAAACATGGAAAAACAGAATATGATATTTTCATTTCACATAGGAATTAAATGGTTCATTGCCAACCAAACAGGTTTTCTGAGAAAAAATCTAAATAGAGTTAGCATAGAGGCGGATGCATATTTGTCGACTGCGCGGCAGTCGAATTGCTCTAGTTTGAAATGATGTTTCTATATGTATAGCGTTCCTTTACAGAGTTTCTGTCTAAACTTTTTCTGTGTCTACACGCTATTAGTTACCGTCACAAAGAGGTGGATTTAGCGTGATTTAAGACTCCTTTTAGTTGTCAAAGGATCCTGTCAGCCAGCTCCTACCCTATACATCATGTAATATGTAAAGCGCATACGTTTTCAGAGCACTTTGTCATTTATGTACCATTAAACTTACATTGCCCGAAGCACAGTTACATTTTACATGCTTTATTTGTTGTATATGATGGTGCACATTTTATTTTGCGTGTAGTGTAGAGGTCTTGTGTTGTTACATGAAATTGGGCACTTCTGAGTTCTGACTTTTCTTACTATTTTAAGTTTTTTTTATTATTAATATAAAGCACGACCATTGATAAATATTAACATGTAATGTAATGATTTCAGCAGGGTTTATTGAAATGCATTTATTGCTAAATCAAGATATACAGTGCAAATGGTATTCTAAGGTATGTTCTATATACAAATGTGTTTTTTTATTTCTTTCATAATTGCTATCATTTTTTGATAGCAAGAAATAGACCATGCTTTTCTCTAATGGCATGCTGTTAAACATAGTACATGTACAGGGTTGTTTGTATTTTGGAAAGTCAAGTCACACAAACTCCGAATGGTTTTGGTATTAGTTTTTATTAACATCAAGGAACGGGCCATGTTTTCCTCTCATGACATACTGCTAAACATTGCACATGTTTGTTGGAAGTTCAGTCACCGTATCAAAATAGTTTTGACAGCAAACAACAGGCTTTGTCTTTCTCTAATGGCACCCTGGTAAATATTGTACATGAATGTTTGAAGTCAAGTCCCCATATCCAAATGGTTTTGTTATTATTAGTTATTTGACAGCAAGGAACAGCAACTGTGTCGTCTTGTGTCATGCTGCTAAACATTGTGGATGTTGTGGAAGTCAAGTCAGTGTGTAACTAATCAGGACTCAAGGATGCAATTAATTAGAGGAATACCGCAGTGATATGACAGAGATATGATTGCTAACCCTGATAGCAAGACAGAGGCATTATCCAGGCTTGACATAGCCTGGGTTCCAGGCTGTTTGTCATAATTTTCAAAACATAAAATACAGACTGCACATTCACATATTCAGTATGACTGGGTTTGGATGGAATAGACTAAATGCTTCTAAGTTCTTCCCTAGCTCCTTCAACATGGAAGAGTCACGAGCTTTGTTAGAAGTAAATCTGAATGTACAGTATCCATATTAATGCTAGAGATTAGATTAAGTCCAACAGCATGGATGCAAGGCTAAACATGACAATGTACGTAAAGCCCAACCAGCCTCAAGATTGTCAAACAGGTAGCTGTGTAACAGATGTAGGTATAACAGATAGTGCAGGCAAACTGTAACTGACACCAAGGTTTTCTGGAGGCCTGTACATCCATGGTTGGCAGTAAGAGGGCCTGCACACTGCAAGGGAGGACTGTGGGTGGACCATGGAACGTGCTATCTATCGTAGTGTGATCCATGGTCTGCCGAGTGACACTCGCTGCATTTACACTGCACTGAGATAGCTGTTGTAGGACGTCACATGGGAGGTGCTCTTCCACATGTGTACAATTTTTTGGAAAATATGCATTTTCTCAAGAAAATATGCATCCTTTTACCTTGTGCATTTATTTCATCTTTAGAAATGAATAATGCACACAACATATGGGCAATCACCTCGCACGTGACATCAAATAATTGAAATTTCGAAAGATCATAACTTTCTTATCGTTTGACAAATTTTTGTCAAACCTTCAATTATAAGTTTCTTTCATGTGTCTCTTTGATTGAAACCAACTTGTCTTCAGGGTGAACTATCCCTTTAAAGTAATCATTGCAGAAAGTGAAGTTATAATTTTTATTGGGACAAGCTATACATGAGCATTAGTAGCAGTAACAGATAAAATAGCCTTCCCTGCCTCATAATTTATCAAAACAGGTAGAAGTATCAGGAACAGCGAGTGAACAGCCATGTTTTATTGATGGAGCAGAACCCTAATACAGTCACATATATAGCATTGACTACATATTTCATGCAGCCTTCAGATTGGTTGTAAAGGTGTAACAGTTTTATGATATATCACAGATAAACCAGTGCCAAGAACAGACACTATAATAAGAGAGGGGGAAATAAGATGTTGATTGGATAGATGTACGATACATAAGTAGTATCAGCCTGGTGATGTATGAAATATGAAACATATGTTTGCTTCAGGGATTGGGGGTTGGGGTGGGGTGGGGTGGGTTGGGGTGGGTTTGGGGTTTGGTAGGGGTGGGGAGCCATGAAAAAATGCATACATAAGTCCCTGTAACAAGATATTTTCCCTCAATATGGTATCATGCATTATACATGTATGGTTCAGGGTGTCCTTCCGTCTCTTTATATTGGGCTTCAATACAACATGTAGCCCCACAAATACCCCCCCCCACCCCCCCCCCCCCCCACACACACACACACTGCCCCCCTCTCTATGGGGAGGTTAAAGGCTCTCTGATCCAATACTGATTCAATCATATCATTGTGTACTGGTGTACTATTGTACATTTACATAGCCTCCATACTCTTTAACTCATTGATTTTCTATTGCTCATTAAAAGCAGTTCTGTAGAACAAAATATTGTTACTTTCATTTCCTTTTATACTATACAATGTACGTCGACATGTTATTCAGCACAACGTGCATGGAGCAAAATATGTTGCTCTTTCAGAAGTGATTTGAGAGAGAGTAAGAAGGGGGGGGGGGATAAAGACTGAGAGATGGATTGCAATATTGAGAGTCTACCTGCGACATAAAACAGTTTATTGGATTCCGCTGCAGCTCTGATAGATCTAAACATAGCATCGATTGCTTTCTACTGTAGTGGAAGTAGAGAGATGCATTTCCACAAGACTTACTCCCAGTGTTTCATGACTAGTATGTGACAATGGATTGATTGCACACTATATTAGATAGGGAAGGGATAGAAATATCATGCTTTCAAATGAATTGGTGGCTCTACTTTATTGACATTCAAAAGTGTTAGAGGTTTAAGGAATTCCAGATAACAAATGTTAAAAGGGCTACAACTCTCACTATTGACATAACCACAAGACAGCTGAGAAAGATTTCCTCCCTTTGTTTAGTAACCATGAACATCAATGTGAAATACTATCTCCAAACCTGAAGGGGTTATCTGAAGGGTTATATTGCAGTAGCAGAAATATTTTGCCATTCCAGCAAAGCCGCAGGCTCAGGTTCACCAATTAGTGCCCCTCACTTGACATTTGCTTTCTCTCTCTGTGCCCTCCTCTGTCTCTCTCCACCCTTTCCCTCTCCCTCTCCTTCTCTCTCTACTTCTCTCCCCCTCTATCTCTCCTCTCTCTCTCTCTGACTCTCCCTCTCTCTTTCTCTTCCACTTTGAATCTCTCTCTGTCTCCCTCCTTCTCTTTCTCCCCCTTCTCTGTCTCCCTCTCCCCCTTTCTTTCTTCCTCCCCATCCCTCTCTCTCCCTCTCCCTCCCTCCCCCATTTCCCCCTCCCACCCCCTAATCTCTGTCTCTCCCCCCTCTCTCCTCTGTATCTCCTAGGTTGTGTGATAGCTAGGAAGATGCATACCACCGCATAGAACCTAGGCTTACAAACAATACAGAATGATTCCACAAACATACATGTAAATTATAAGTTGCTACGCTGTGTATATTAAGCATCATCACTATTGGAGTGATGTAATATGATGTCAATTCTCATGTATGCCCTGCATGGTTTCCAATTGTGAATAATCAGTTCTTTTTTTTTTTGGAACAAATCATGTTTTAATGTTTTAACTATCACATCACCATTTATATGACTTTCAATGTTTTTCATGTTAAATAAATCTATGGTTCTATTTTCTTCCCCCACCCCCTTTACAGCAATCCACCATTCCGCGCACCCTACGAACAACCTGCTCAACAGTACCGGACTCTGCCCTCGAAGAGGCCTCATCAAACTTTGTCAGGGAGGTGAGAAAATGACCCCATGCGGATTCCTATTTTCGTATTCTAAGTCTCTGATTTTCTTAAGCAGTCCAAAAATATGAATGATATAAATACACTGTTTATTATAAATACGGAAATAGCCATGAAAGAAAAAAATGACCTCCCCTCTGGATATAGGAAGTGAAAGTGAGTTTCCATGGAATCATATGGATCGTTAGATTTAAAATTGAATCATAGGCTGGTCATATTTCATTTAGTCTACTATCTGCAGACCCTTCTGATGACCATTTACAGTGTCTTAAAGGGAGTATACTGCACTGGGAAGGCAAAAAGCCTTCAGAAGGTGATCGTGAGCAATCTTTTTACCAATGGTCTTAAATTGATATATTGTCCATTCTAGAAACTTTGCTGAAACTTATTTGCCCTCAAACGATCCACATTTGGAGTAATTAATAATTATTAGTGAAATCCTCAAAATGTTTGGCCCGAACACTTTGCGGATTTGTGATTTAAATCACTAATCTCCAAATGTGGATCATTTGAGGGCAAATAACTTTCAGCAAGTTTCTAAAATGGACAATACATGAATTTAAGACCATTGGCAACAAGATTGCTCACGATCACCTTTTTGAAGGATTTTTGCCTTCCCAGTGCAGTATACTTCCTTTAACTCTCTCTATACCAATACATTTCCATTTGGGGAAAAAAATACTCTTTTAAGACAAGGTACAAAGAGGTATGTTTTTCATTACTTATTTGAATTAATTTGAATTATTGGAATTAATTTTCATTATTAGAATGGGAGACACAGAGAAACAAAGTATATATTTCAAATGTAAACAAGGAGAATTTTTCACTTTTCCTAATATTTTGTGAAGCTATGACTGAGATTTCATGCATGCTATCAATACAGTATACTACTCATCCATTCTTAGGATGTGTGTGTGTGCATCAGTGCAAAATGTAACAGTGACGTTTATTTACTATTTATTTTATTTATTTTATTTATTTTATTTATGTTTGTTTGTTCCATGGCAGTGTATTAATATCTACACAACTGACTGGAAGTTGGTCAACAACAAATATGCAGCGTACGCTGGAAGCTACCAGGATCTACCCAAGTAAGCCTACCATTTCATATTAACCCTCTCAGTACTGCACAATGACATCTCCATGTGAATCCCAACACATTAGATTTTGTTTTTTGTTTGAGTGATAAAAAAAATGAATTGAAATTAATTGAATGTAGATGACACTAGAAAAAGACATACAGTCAAACCTGTCTTAGCGGCCACCTGTCTATAGAGGCCACTAAAACAATTCCCCAGGAGATATCATGTGTTAAAGAACCTTTTTATAGCAGCCACCTGTCTATAAAGGCCACAATTTGTGTTTCCCTTGGGTGGCCACTCTAGACAGGTTTCACTGTACATGTAATGCTCTGAAATAATGATTCTGAGACATTACAAATCTTCCCTCAATAGTTTGTAAACACGTATAACATACCCTGTGTATTCATGTGCAGCTATCGTATGCCGAACAGACTAGTAGAAGAAGAAGGCATAATGTTTTGATATGCTGATTCTGAATAACCATTTGGCAGAATGAGTCTGCCCTCAAAAGTTTGTAAACACATTAAGCATACCCTGTGTCTCTCCTGCAGCTATCTTGTGCCTGTCAAGACTACTAGAAGAATAAGACACAATATTCTGAAAGAATGTTTCCCAGAAGCCATGTGACATAACAAATCTACCCCCAAAAGTTAGTACAAGCAGTTAACATACCCTTTGCCTCCCCAACTACATGCATGTAGATAATGACACATAAAGAGGAAGAAGACACAATATTCTGAAACAATGTTTCCCAGGAGCCATGTGACATAACAAAAATTAGTAAACGTTAGTCAGTAAAAGTTAGTAAAAGCAATTAACATACGCTTTGCCTCCCCAGCTACATGCATGTAGATAATGACACTAGAAGAAGGTGGCGCTATGTTTTGAAACAATCATTCTCAGGAAGAACTGTATAACATAATATAACTGTATGTCATAACTGTATGACATAGTAACATACCCTATGTCTTCCCGTGTAGCTACCGTATGCCCGACAGACTACCCACCCAGCACTATGAAGTGGACGAAACGGATGAGAACAAGCAGGAGGACTCCGCCCTCTCTCCATCCGGCAGCATCTTCAAGCAGGGATACCTCCACAAGACGCCGTTTGGTAGCAAGGGGGATATACAGTTCATGCGGGTAGGTGTCTCGGAACCTTTCACCCTTCATCTCCTCTAGCAACATATCATATGATTAGTGTGCAATCTATTGTACAATATACTGGATTATATGTACGACAAATATAAAATGATCCTGAGTGCAGGTTTATTTCACCAATGCCGAAGGCCGAGGTGAAATAGACCTGCACGAGGGATGATTTTATATTTGGAGTTCATATAGTCCAGTAATATTGTACATGTATGATAGAGCATTCACTATTTATTATAGTAAATAGATCCCTTAATCTAAGTCCCCCTTCATGATTTTACCATAGCCAAGTCACTCTTTATTTGTAAAGAGCCGTGTCCAACATGATGTCACAATGCTTTTTGTTTGCGCGCCTTTTGCAACGCGAATACAATTACCAATTAACGTGGGCGCGATGCAAATACGCAATGAGCAATGCGCCATACAAGTACTCAGTGTAATTCTCCCCATTCATTTAACGCGGGATTTACCCTTAAAAAATTGAAAGTTGTATTGTACATATGTACACTATAACTTTTTGAAGGATGGTCACATGGTACCAATCTAGCCAAATACAGCTCGTATTTTACTACCACTATTTACTATATACATAGATCATCCCATTCTGTTCCTTCATATCCCTACCTCTTCCTCATCTCCACCCCTTGCCCCCTCCTTATTCCCCTTCTTCCCCATCTTCCCCTCTCCCTCTATATGTCCCCTCTCCCTCTCCTTCCTGAGTAGGTGTCACAGCCTCTTTCATCCTTCATCTCCCATAGGCATATATATCACCCCACGCTGTTCCTTTATCTACCTACCTCTTCCCCTTCTCATCTTCCCTACATCTCCTCCCCTCCTCCTTTCACGTCTCTTTTTTATCCTAATGTAGCCCCTTACCTCTACCTCATCCTCTTTCTTCCTCACCTCCATCTTTCCCTCTTCTTGTCCCCCTACCCTCCTCCTCTTCTCTCCTCCCCCTCTCCTGTCCCATCCTCCCCTCCTCTCCTCTTCTTCTCTCACCTTCCCTCCTTCCCTTGCCCTGCTCCATATTCTTCTTCCCTCTCCCAGCCATCTCATCATTTCCCAATTTAATCCCTACCCCATACCATCAGGAAGATAAACCTGTGTTCAAGCCGGACTACTTCTTTAAAATACCATTCAAAGCAAGGGAAATATGCTGTTCATGAAGATGCCTGTATTTTTTGAATGCTAGTCCTTTCCTTACTTTCTTTGCTATGTTTCCTTTCTTACAGACCAATGCTAATAATTGTCATTATGTCTCAGTGAATGCTCCTCACATAAGGAAGTACATCAGTGCATGAACCTGGAATTACAACTCTTTGAAGAGGAGATTGCTTCAACAGAAATGAAACAAATCTAAAATTCCTTGTTTTGTGTAAATGTATGTTCATGAGAGAGAGAGAGAGAGAGAGAAAAGAGATAGAGATGGAGATAGAGGGAAAGAGAGAAAGAGAGGGAGAGAGGGGGAAGGGAGGGAGAGAGAGAGACAAAGAGAGAGAGAGAGACAGAGAGAAAGAGAGAGAGAACAAAGAAGTAGATCTTGAGGAGGAAGCATGTTCCTTTTTGGTCAAAACAAATTAGGACTGGGTCAGAAAACCTTCAACTCAGGAAATCCCATGGAAGTGTGTACACAATTGTAATATTTTCCTATTAAAGTTCACAAGGTAAAAATGTTCTGGAATAATATAATAGTGGACATGGTAGAATCTGCTCAAAATTGAAAATGTTCATTAGAATAGAAATACTATCCTGGTGCCAAATCATAAAAAAGTGTTTGTTTCATGGATAGTTTTAACATGCAGAGAGATATTGACTGGAAGATGTGAAATTGTTATCACCCGTCTGTTGATATGACACTTACGCTAGTGAAACCTGCACCAGGATTACATAAAAATCCCTCAAAGCTCTTAATAAAACGCCTGAATTCACCTGGAAAGAGAACCCCGCAAGTAGACTTCTCCCATCACATTGTTTTTATTGCTTTCTACGCAATGGATGTCTACGTCATATGTCTATACACTGCGGCATATCAACGTGAAGATTTTTTTTATTTTTTAATAACAAATACCAATCAGTAGAGGATCACATCGCTCATCAAAATTTGTTGCCTAATTTGCCTGTAAAGACATGTTAATGGCGTGCTATGCTCTGGAGCATGGTGTGACGGATGAGGGCATGCTCAGTCCAGCGGTTCATAAGTGCAGGCGACCTCTCAGGCAACCTGCTTGAAGGTAGTTGGTGTATTCTATGGTAAGGTGCAGCTTCAAGTGTATGTTTACACTGAGGGAGCAGTATGGGCATCCAACAGAATAATGGAAATGATTGTTATCAATACCAATATGATGATGTTGATTAATATGATTTTTGGTATTTTGATTACCATTTTAACCTTATTGTTTGTCTTCTTATTGTCACCATAATTTCCATCGGTATAAGTATTATTATTATCATTGTCATTAATTTGTTTCATATTTCTTCTTCTCCTTCTCTTTTCTTCTTGTTCTCCTTTTTCTTCTTCCTTTTCCTCTTTTTCTTCTTGTTCTTCCTCTACTTCTTTGTCTTCTTCTTTTTTTGTCTTCTTCTTCTTCTTCTCCTCCTTCTCCTTCTCCTTCTCCTTCTTCTTCTCCTTCTTCTTCTTCTTCTTCTTCTTCTTCTTCTTCTTCTTCTTCTTCTTCTTCTTCTTCTTCTTCTTCTTCTTCTTCTTCTTCTTCTTCTTCTTCTTCTTCTTCTTCTTCTTCTTCTTCTCCTTCTTCTTCTTCTTCTTCTTCTCTTCTTCTTCTTAACATTATTGTTAAAATCATTACTAGCTTTACCATCTTTACATTTATTTCTAGTACACTTTTCATTTTTGTGTTTTTGGTTATATTAAAAGAAGATTATTATCAATTTATTTATTAATTTGGAACAAGTGGAATATTCCTCACAAAATGAGCTAAAAGGAAGAAGGGTGTGGTATTAGTGAGAATGTTGCTGTTTATATGAAAGGGCCAGCTTACTAGTCTAACCACACCCCCATCCCATGCTTCAAAACTTGCACATTCATGAACATTTACATATCAGGTTTCAGGGTGAAGCATTTATTCAATTAATCAAACTACATGAATTTCCAAAAAAATGATTCCAGTCATGAGTAATGGGTCATCACCCTTATATAACAAACGATGATAACGTACGTACATTATATGGTTAAACTGATGGGGAGTATCCTGTAACGTTGATCAATATAGAAAAGATACACGAACCAGTGCTTTAAAACATGTGTAATAATTGTCCTTGGGTTTGATCAAGACTGTCAAGCATGTTCCTTGCCATGGCAGAAAGCGGCTCTTGTGAATATTGCCTGTGAGGAGCAGTTATCTCCTGTAGGGGCCCCTCTGTATAAGGCCATGTGATCAGCGCATGCCAGGCGACAGTCATTGCCAAGACGCAGACAGAATTAGCCCCCTTATTGCATGGCCATGGAAAATTCCTAAGCTTGTAGCTAATGATATTATCCCCCAGGTTTATCCGAGCCACCTCCTATCACTCTCATTCTGATATCTGGTACATTTTTTTTCTCTCTCTTTTTGTCTATACTCTGTCTTTTGCTTTGTCTGGTCCTTCTTTCACTCTCTATACATGTATTTGTCCCCCCCTCTTCACCCCCCCCCCCCCCCCCTCTCTCTCTCCCTCCCTCTCTCTCTCTCTCTCTCTCTCTCTCTCTCTCTCTCTCTCTCTCTCCCTCCCTCTCTCTCTCTCTCTCTCTCTCTCCCCCCCTCTCTCTCTCTCTCTCTCTCTCCCCCTCTCCCCCCTCTCTCTCTTTCCTCTCCCTCCCTCTCTCTCTCTCTCTCTCTCTCTCTCTCCCTCTCTCCCTCTCTCTCTTTCTCTCTCTCTTTCTCACTCTCTTTCTTTCTTCCTCTCTTTCTACTTCTTTACTTCTGTATCTCTTTCCTATCTACCTTTATACCTCTAAACCTCTACTTCTGTTCTTCAGTGCCTCTCTACCTATCTACTTCCCAGCTTTTGTACTTGCAACTTTCTTTTTTATCTATGCCTCGAGCTCTATCCCTCCAACTCTATCCCTAACTCTGCTCTCTATCTCATTCTCTCTCTTTTTTTTTTCTCTCATGCTCTTCCTCCCCCTTCTCTCTCCCTCCCTCACACACACCCTCTCTCTCTCTTGCTCTCTCTCCCCCCTCTCTCTCCCCCCTCTCTCTCCCCCTCCATCTTTCCCTCCCTTCCTCCCTTCCTCCCTCCTTTCCTCTCTTCATCCTCCCTCCCTCCCTCTCTTCCTCTCTTCATCCTCCCTCCCTCTCTCCCTCCCTTTCTCATTCCGTCCCTCATTCCCTCCCTCTCTCCTTCCCTCCCTCCCTCATTCCCTCTCTCCCTTTCTCTTTATTTCTCTCCTTATCTCTCTCTCTGCTGCCTCTCACGTCTCCATCTCTGTTTTGCCCCTCTCTTTATATTTTCCTTCTCTCTCTCTCTCTCTCTCTCTCTCTCTCTCTCTCTCTCTCTCACTCTCACTCTCTCACCCCTCTCTACCTATTCCCCTCCTTTTCTGCCACCTCCTTACCTGTCTTGAATTTCATGAATGCTTTACATATTCATCCATCATATTCTGGCCATGCACATTCATGTCTCACTCCCATGGCATGCCCTGTATAAGTCACAATTTAATCATCCCGAGGATTTCTCCTGAGAATTCTTCACATTTGAATGCATGTCTGGAATATTGATGCATTGCACACTTAACCCGTTTTGTACTAAGCCTGTATATTTTTTGACTGGCTTTTCTGCACTCTAAGACTGAGCAGCACGACTCCCATGTGGTATGCTGTACGAACAATGGACAATATTCAATTCATTTATTCATCTCATTCTCTGATAAAACAATACATCAGTATTGGATTTTTACAAAACAAAACATATAAATCAATTATTTTACATTTAAAAATTTAAAAAGAGGGGGATAAAGAGGGTGGGGGGGGGGGGGGGTGGAGATGCAGAGTGAAAGAGGGATGTCATTACATGTGCCTCTAGGACTTATTGATATATTGTTGAGTGCTGTTTTTTTCTTTCTGCAGTCCTACAAGCGGAGATTCTTCTACCTGAAGCAGCTGGCAGATCGGTCCTTCCTGCTAGAGTACCACAAGGATGACAAGAGCACCGAAGCGAAGGGCAACATGTACCTTGATTCACTCGTGGAAGTCACCAAGGTAAGGACTTCACTTAAGAATGTTCCTGGGTTGATATGACTATTTAATGAGCTCTTTCCTGCTAGGGTATCACAAGGAAGACAAGAGCACTGACGCGAAGGGCAACATGTACCTTGATCCACTCGTGGAAGTCACCAAGGTAAGGACTTCACTTACGCGCCTTGTCAAAACATGTTGACCGCCTCCGCCGCGTCTTTTATAAAAAAAGAACGGATTGGCCTTTATACCGCCGTCTTTCTTGAATATCGGTCAAAAGGTTGGAAAGATTGGAAAGGCCGGCATTCCAGTAATAGTCCATCCGGCCTTTTTGTTTCTTTCCGCTGCAATGTATTATAGTACTATGGCATGGACCCTTGAAGGGTCCATGAATACAGTGAGGAAAAGGACTGCGCACATGTTTTGAACAAAAAGAACGCTGGTGGCTGTATATTGAAAAGGACAGGGGATTTTCGAGCCTTTCATAGAAAGGATCGCATACCGGGTTTCTCGGATATTACCGTAGTCTTTGATGTCTTGAACTTTTGACAAGATGCCTGAGGAAGGTTCCTGGTCTGATATGACTATTTGATGAACTCTTTTCTGCTAGGGTGCCACAAGAATGACAAAAGCACCAAAGCTAAGGGCAAGGTCGCCAATGTTAGGCCTGGAATTGCTCATGTACCTACTTTCATTTGATTATGTGGGGAACTCTAAAAGATAAAAAAAAAACACACAATTTGACAAAAGCTAAAAGGAATTCAGCAAGGTTTGGCATGCAATTACAAAGGTACCTTGTTTGATTTGATTCTCGGAGGAACTCTGTAAGAAAAAAAACCCATCAAAACTAAAGGCAACTTAATCACTTTAATCTCCCTCCATACCCAAATGTACATCACAATCCATGATTGTGTAATCATAACAAATAGGGTATCATTGTAAAAAAACATTGATTTTAGGCTTGATATTATTACCTAAAAATACCGTTTAGTATAGTAATAATAGATATGTGATCAATAAAATATGAGTTCCAAACTTTTCCTCATGAGTCTCCAAGGAAAAAGGTCGTGTTTTCCTTGATTTCTCTAAATGCCACTGCTCATGACACAATCAAATCAATCATATTGACTCTGTAGTTGGCTAAATCACAGGATCCGGTCATTGGATTTTTGCAAGAAGGTGATGTCACATTTCCAGTCGTCTGCCCTCATGACTGCAGAATCGTGGCAGATCCGTGTAATCTGTGATGGCCTTTATCTGGACTAAGCTCTAGTTTCAGAGTAAACATTGCAAATTCTTACAGCCTGGAGGCAAGCCTATCCCCCGTTCGTCGTTCCAGCCAATCTCTCTGCCGCTGGCAGGTCAGCTGAGATGGCGAAGGATCTGATGTTTGGCGGGTCTTCGCTCCTCCGGGGCGTGACGATTGGAAAGTTAAACATTCAGCAGCACAAAAATAGAAGGCTGGTCTTTCATCTCTGGCAGCAGTGGTTCTCAAATTTGCCTGTGCCAGATGCATTCATAAATTGTGCATCTGCTTATATGATATGGCTTCTGGTTGATATAGTCTGGATTCCAGTCTTTTAAACATTTCTAATCCTGACTGACAAAAGAGTCTAGTACTTTAAAGACAGCCCGTCCCTTTTTCAGATCACCATAAAATCATCGAAACATTGGCAAAACATATAGAGAAGTGTAAGCAAGCTGTATATTCATAATTTGAAACTGATACGTAGTGTAAAATTCAAATAATGCATGTAAACAGCGTCTGATTAATAGTCTTTACCTCAGGCTCTTAGCAGTTTGTGTTGAAATATCTGCTTTACTGATTAATCTGTTTATTAAATTATAAAATGCATTATGAAAAAAATTGTTCTATAGAAGGAATCATCTCCAAAGTTTGGTAATTATTCATAAGATTAGGATTTCACACATGCATAATAACCACATAAATACTGTAATGAAGACTAATACTTTTTTCGTAGTACGAAAAAAGTCGGTTTGAAATTTAACGGCTGAAATTTTTTACATATACAGAAGGCTTCAACATGCTTTATTCTTAGAAATGGTCTTGAATCACACTTTCTTCAATTTACGATCGTGATAGACGATTTCAAATTTTAAGCTTGCAAAAGGGACGGACAATCTTTAAGACTAGTCACTGTATCATTCTCCTCTTTTCTTGGTCCGTCTTCAGCCGGAGAAGGAATTGAGAATGATTAGTCTACTGCAGCCAGACCTGTTTATTCAATAACATAGTTTGGAGTGGAAATGGAAAACGAGAGGGGGGGGGGGGGGGGGAAGAGGGGAAGACAAATACACTCCAGCTCAAAGGAATTGGCATAGGGAAAGGGAAAGGAAAAAAAGAGAAGGAGCCGCACTTTTAAACCGCAGTATATTTTGTCCAGTTCAGCATGAAACACGATGCTTCAGCCTAAAAATCATCATGTTTCATGCTAAACTGGACAAAATATACAGCGGTTTAAAACGGCGGCTCCTTCCCTTTCTTCCTTTTCCCTTTCCCTATGCCAATTCCTGTGAGCTGTTGTGTACATGTATAGAGAGTGAGAAAGGGGGACCAGACAAAGAAAAGACAGAGAGAGAAAAGAAAATGTACTCAAGAAAGCAGAAATGAGAGTGATAGGAGGTGTGGCTCGGGACAAAAAAAACCCCAAAACAGCGTGGTAGCCAGGTTAGGTTGAAAGGAAGGAAGGAAAATCAAGATGAAAGGAGGAACAAGAAGAGGAGGAGGAGGAGGAGAAGGAGATGGCTGAGATGATTTTAACATGGATTTGTGACCGGTCAATGACCAAAGTGCTATAAAATTGAAATATTCTTTTTAAACAATCAGGAGATCCACTTGTAAGCTTTGCTAATTAGATTGGGAAACAGACAGAAAATTAGATATCAGTATCAAGAGGGCTGTATATGACCCGATATGATTTACTGAAATTGAATTCCTCTGTGAAATCATTTATAAATTTGAAGTGATATTCATGAGAAATCTACTAATCCACTAATTTACAGGTAATTTCATTTAAATATCTGAGTAGTGCTGTACACAATTTGATCTGATTTACAGAAATTGATATCTTGTTTGAAATCATGCATAATACATGCATTTATGCATCGAAAATAGGGTGAAATTTATTAGAAACCTGCTGTCATTGATTCTGCCACTAATGTGCTGGTATCTTTGTTTAAATCGCAGTCTCACAAGTTCTGTCCTGGATGCGATATGATTTACAGAAGGTGATTTCTTGTTTTGAAATCATTAATAAATTAAAAATCAATAATGCAGTGGAGTTTATTAGAAATCTGCTGTCATTGATAATGGGAGTGAAGGAAGAAGTAGGGGAAGCAATCAATAACAAGCTGGCCAGTACAGGTGCCTTGGGTGCCCCCAACAAAAGGGCTTTCATCAAGCCAACAGTGGCTATATTTAGCTGACATTTACAAGTGGTGTAGAGATGTGAGCTGTAATGTACATGGCAGGAAGGGCTTGTCGCTTCATACAGCGAAAATTCATGTGGATATTTGCTAACAGGGGTGGTTTAGAGATCTCCAACTGTGATTATCAACATCCAGATTTGAGCTTTATTAAATGGATATCTGTTTTTAATTTGGGAAATAATGTAAGCATGTTACAGGTGTGTATTATAGGTAGGGTAGCCTTTTTGCAGCTCATCAAAATCAGATTGTGTAAATACCAAGAGAAATGGAAGAAAATATTTTTTATAAACTTCCCCTTCAATATTAGAACAAGAAGCTGACTTAACGTGGAATTATAGTGATCACTCGATTAGGAGTAGGTTTTGGATGGGTCAGGGACTAGAGACCGCTGTCCACACAGCAGTGATGCATTCTATACTAGCTATGTCCGCTGACCGATCCATTGAGCGCTGACCGATCCATTGAGCACTTACCGGGGCAATATGGTTTAAATGGAGACTATGGCCGCTATGAAACCGGGTATTTCAAACTTAAAACAAGGATAGTTTTATGCTTTTCCTGAAAAGGTTTGCAATGCTTTGACTGAGATTTCATACATGTTATTTTTAAGGTATATTGCTATTCCATGCAGAGTTTCATGAATTTTGTAAAACGGGCTACACTGCCCTTAATTGTGCAAATAAAATCACATGTTTAAACTAACATTCAGGGAAATACTGGACATTGATACACACTCAGTGTAAGAATATAGGATGCTCATGTCTATTTGATAGAGTAAATAGCAGTAAAAGGGCAAATAGGAAATCTGTTTCAGGGGGAAACTACAGTTCAGCGAAGTATACAAACTGCGTAACGCAAGTCATATACAGAAATTGACATAATTATTTAGCACACGTCTGTAGCAGTCTATGGATTTCAATATTTAATCTAGTCTTGTCTTCCCTTCCCTTCCCTTAAAGTGCATTCATGCACTCATACATACATACATACATACATACATACATACATACATACATACATACATACACACATACATACATACATACATACATACATACATACATACATACATACATACATACATACACACATACACACATACACACATACACATATACATACATGCAATGCATACATACATACATACATACACACATACATACATGCATACATGCATGCTTGACACATGCACAAGCATATGTACATACTGTACACTGCATACTCACACAAAAATGCACACATAAAAGCAAACATACACGCATACATACAAGCAAATATGCATGCACATGCCCAAGTGCACACATGTAAACAAACATGTACAAATAAACATACACACGCACATACATACACACACATACACACAAACACACGCATACACACACACACACACACACACACAGCTAATGTCAATATCATGTATCCTTTAGAATTTGTATAATTGTATTTGTTTTTCTGTTTATATGTAACTTGTTTGATGTAACATTCCTCGCTTGTATCAATGTATCATAACCAGTGAAGATAAAATTTCCAAATTGGACAATAAATTGCAATATCAATATCACATAGATGCATGCTAACATGTAAACATACAGTACGCGCACACATACATACACACACCCTCTCTTACGTCAGAGGGAGACCACGGCAACGCCAGTCTTCTTCATCAAGCTAGAAGCAGAAAACAATCTCTCCTCAGTGATCTCGCATGCCAATATCCAATAAAACCAGGCTCATTCGGTACACACCTGAAGGGACGCGCACAAGGGTCCGTACCCACTGGCCAGAAATCACTGTGCTAAATGCATACATAGGTCTGTACCCATTGGTCTGAAATCTATGGGGTAGATGTGCATAAGGGTCTGTACCCATTGGCCAGAAATCACTGTGCTACATGCAGACATACATGTACCCTGTAGGTCTGTACCCACTGACCTGAAATCAGTATGCTAGATGTGCGCAAGGGCTTGTACCCATTGCCTGAAGTCACTTTGCTGAATGCATACATGGTCTGTACCCACTGGCTTGAAATAACCGCTAAATGCACACAAGGCCTGTACCCATTTGCCTGAAATCAATGTGCTGAATACACAGAAGGGTAAGTACCTACTGGCCTAAAGTCAATGTGCAGAATAAACACAAGTACCTGTACCTGCTTGCCATAAATCACAGTACTGGATGTATACAAACCCCTGTACCTGCTGGCTTTCATCCACTGTGCTTGATGCACACCAGGGTCTGTACCCATTGGCCTTAAATCACAGTACTGGATGTATACAAACCCCTTTACCTGCTGGCTTTCATCCACTCTGCTTGATGCACACGAGGGTCTGTACCCATTGGCCTGAAATCACTGTGCTGCATGTTTCCTAGTGTCTGCAGCAAAATGAATCAATTTTGTATTTGTTGATGGAAGGGAGAGAAAATATCCTTCAGTTTGAGAAACGATTGGCCATTACTGTCTCTAACGATGAGTTCTTTACATGCGGTTAGATAGTAGTCTGCTTCGATAGACCCTAATCTGACAATGTCTCATTACATGTGTCTGCAAGACCTTCTTGGTAGGCATATAGAATATGTCTCTCTAGTTTCAGACCCAGTGACTCAAAAGCCACCACGCGACTAGGGTCTGCATGGGAGACTAATCAGAGGAAGCTGGGTGGGTAGCCGGGCAGCTGGAAGTGTAATCGTCTGCTAATGAGCCTTTCATTTGCGAGGAATGTGACCACACATACATCTCAACAAAACAAGCTGTTGATCATTAAAATTCAATATTCTAGCACCTGCACAAAGGTGCGTTACATTGATGATGTGACAGTTGACTATCGCAGTGAGAGCAGAACTCGCACCCCAGCCCATCGTAAAAGAGAAGGGGAAGATAGATGTGTATGAAAGCATTTCCCCACGGTAGCATATGAGGTTGCCCATTTGCAAAAGTCATGAAAATCGGCAACTATCAGCAGTATACCCTAACGATAATGTGTTTGAAATCTCAGTCATAGCTTCATGAACCTCTTAAGGAAAAGTAAAAGACGATTTTTGTTTACGCTTCAAATGTATTGGCCGTAGTCTTCATTCAAGGTCATATTGCTTGGGCATTGTTCGTATTGAATGCATGCACTGTAGTGTGAAATTTCAAGATTTTTTTTTACTATGTATTTACTATGTTGTTTCTTATACATAATTGCTACAATCTTAAAGAAGGTTTCTTTTATTTAATGCTTACTTGTGCCAGCCTTTAAAACAATGGCAATTTAGCCATGCTACAATAATTGCTTGAATAAAAACCTTAATTCTATTCAATTGCAGGAGACATTTCCCACAAAACAATTGCTTGCGATTAATCCAATCAAGACAAGCAGGCTGAAACCACAATTTTCATAATCTCAAGCAAATCTTTTCCCCGTCCAAATACATGTAGATCTTTACATCCTCCAAATAAGATTGTGAGAGAAAGAGAGGGAGAGAGGACAGACACGACATGAGATCATTGGAAGAAGCTTATAACGGATTATCCCCAGTTAACTACCATCACTTAGATGCTAAAAGTGCTTAGTATCTCTGGATATAATGCAAAATCTTGTCAAGACATTACATAGAGAGAGAGAAAGAGAGAGAAAAAGAGAGAGAGAGAGAGAGAGAAAGAGAGAGAGAGAGCAAGCTGTGAATTATTACCACCACGTAGAAATTCAGTTTTTCTTACCAGTTACAGATTCAGTGTCTTGTGCTGTACATGTGTATACTCGCTGAAGATATATTGTTACCATAATGTATTACCATTTTCAGCAAATATGATTATTTCATTTGACTATCAAACAAAATACACATATCTAATAATGATAACTCCACATTTAAAACGCGCAATTAAGAATATAGACTAGCATGGCTTTGAATTGATATGGTCTGACAATTGTACCTTTGTATAAAAAAAAGTGTGCTTCATACTACCTTATGTGTTCATGTCCATAAAATCAGTCCACCTTCCCTTGGGGAAATAGGAGACACATGGGGTACCTATATATAGTGAGGCCCATTAACCTGTCCTAGTCATTTAATCCGCATTCGTTAGTGAGAATTAGTATTACCCAACGAACCAAGCATCTCGCCTGGTGGAGCTGTCATGAGAGATGGCGTTATTTTCAGCGTTAACTCTGATCCCAGTTAGTCTCCTAACACATTAATGTTAATCGCAGAGGAGTGACTCACTCCCGCACATACACTAACACACAGGGGTATGCTGGCTGGTAATTGGTCTGTGGTGAACTGAATATTAACGCCACAATGAGATATGATTCGGGGATGATCTCTCTTGCAGGCTCTTTCACACGCGGCTTTATCCCGCGGGAGGATGCAGGAAGATTTGAAGCGGCTCGGTTGTATACTGAATCAAGGCCACTGAGCTCATACCGAATTAAATTACAATGGCAAAGTGTGGAGACTGTGGTTAATGGAATATTAAAGACAGCCCGTCCCTTTTTCAAATCACCACAAAACTATCGAAACATTGGCAAAACATATAGAGAAGTGTTAGCAAGCTATATATTCATAATTTGAAACTGATACGTAGTGTAAGATTTAAATAATGCATGTAAACAACGTCTGATTAATAGTCTTTACCTCAGGCTCTTAGCAGTTTGTGTTGAAATATCTGCTTAATTGATTAATCTGTTTATTAATTATTAAACGCATTGTGAAAAAATTGTTCTATAGAAGGGATCATCTCCAAAGTTTGGTAATTACTCATAAAATTAGGATTTCACACATGCATAAAAACCACATAGTTACTGTAACAAAGACTAATACTTTTTTCGTAGCACGAAAAAAGTCGGTTTGAAATTTAACAGCTGAAATTTTTACATATACAGAAAGCTTCAACATGCTATATTTTTAGAAATGGTCTTGAATAGACGATTTTAAATTTTAAGCTTGCAAAAGGGACGGACAATCTTTAAAGCCACAATGAGGCATGATTCAGGGATGATCCATCTTGCAGGCTCTTTCACACTCGTGGCTTTCACCCACAGGAATATGCAAGGGGCTCTGGAGTAGCTTGGTTGTATAATGAATCAAGGTCACTCGGCTCTTACCCAATTCCATTACAAGAGCACAGTGTGAAGCCTCAGTATGCCCTTTCTAGGCTACGGGAACACACTCTGATGTGACCCTTGCTGAACACATGTGGTCTGAAAGATGAGACTAAATCCTGACTTGCCACATGTGTCTCTCCTGTCTTGAGGCATGTACATATGGGTGATTCCTCGGGACAATTTTTGTGACATACCACAACTCCAAATCCGTATCTTTTTCAAACCAGGCAAATATAGTCCAATAATGGCATGAGCAAAAAAAAAAAAAAAGGGGGGGGGGGTCCCATCCAGTATTATTTCTCAAAGACCGTGGCATATTGCAATTTGACTTATGAAAACTTCTTGTCCAATGTGATATCCTTGTTTGTAACTGTGGTAGATTTTTGTATGCCTGTTGCTTTAAAGCCATAAAAGATTTCCAATTTTAACATCTATTACAGAGAAAAGAGAGCAATTTTTGATTGACATCTCAAAACTTAACCACAACTGAATTGATCTTCATAGTGAAGTGTAAAGGTTGATACCTTCGTTACATGGACATTGCACGAAAATTTTGCCCCAATCACATGGAATGACCCATATGGAATCTATGTTCAGCGTGAAACATGATGCTTTAGCCTAAAAAGCATCATGTTTCATGCTGAACTGGACAAAATATACCGCGGTTTAAAACCGCGGGTCCTCCCCTTTTCCTCTGCCCATTCCTTTGAGCTGGAGTGTAAGACTTTTTCACAAGTAGAACACACAAATCCTATTGAGCGATATTTTTATCTGGCACACAAAGGTAAAAGAAAAATCACCAATGATTGATTTTAACCCTCTGCCTTTTTCTCTCCAGACCTCCAAAGGGCGGAAGTTTGGGCTGGAGCTGAAGATGGCTGACAAGTCGATGGTGCACAACATTGCCGCTGAGAGCGAGGCGGAGATGGAGGAGTGGGCTAGCGCCCTCAACAAGGTCATTGAGCAGCAGAGGACGGACGCCAACAGCGACAAGCAGAGCGTGTCTTCCATGGATGAGCTAGATCAAGGTGGGTGGGCGAGGGAGACGGCATTTTGAATTATCTTCCAAAATCATTTTAAAAATATTGAAATCCATAACTCTGTAAGTCTTGATTGAACAAAAAAAAAATTCTTAAAGATGGCTGAGAAATGTGTTGCAAAAATATCCAAAATATATTCTTCTATTTCTTCTTCTTCTTCTTCTTCTTCTTCTTCTTCTTCTTCTTCTTCTTCTTCTTCTTCTTCTTCTTCTTCTTCTTCTTCTTTTTCTTCTTCTTCTTCTTCTTCTTCTTCTTTTTCTTCTTCTCTTTTCTTCTCTTTTCTTTTTGTCCATATTTCTAAATAATGTTTTATTTTGTACATTCAATGAAATTGTTGGTACTTTCCGTTTCTGTTTGCAACCGATTTTGTTCGTAATCAGCTTGTATGAATCAAAATTGTGTTTTGATGTCAGCGTGGAATGTGGAATAAAAGAAACTTCAAACCTCAACTTCAAACTTCATTGTCATCATTATGACTACTAGCTATGATTCTTTACTCTCCAGAGTATGGGGGGGACGACCTCTCGCCGACGGGCAAGCCGGAGTCATTGCTCATGAGTCTGGAGAACAGCAAGCACCCGGACCTGACCAAATACGCCCGGGAGACGGAAAGGTTGAACGCCCACAAGAGGAAAGAGAACCGCCAGAAACTCTTCTACCTCTACCCCCGTATGCAGGTACAGGGAAAGCAGCTTTAGGGACTACAGATGCGACTGCATACAACTGCACAGTTGATTGCGCGCATATGAGCTCAATCAAGTGCGCGTAAAATAGCGCGATCGCGCGCTCTTGTAACGCGCCGTCTCTGCCAAGGTGAACGCAATTTATTGCAGTTGATTGCGTTCTCGATCAAATTAGCTCATACACTCGCGATCAGCTGTGCGGTTGAACGCAGGTGACACTGTATCTGTAAAGGAAGACCATCTGCTCATAAACGCCACATTTAGGTCCTATTGTATGAAACTCACCGTTAATGGTAACTGTCATCAATGGTAACCACCATGGTAACATCGCCCAACAGCCAGTCAAATTCAAGGTTTACATAGAAGTTGCCATTGATGGCAAAGTTACCATCAGTGGTAAGTTTTATGCAACAGAGCCTTGGTCATTAATCAGTTAACATTTTTTTTTACCTTAAGTTAATCCTCCTAGTGCCATATCCCCCACAAACAATGTTTTTTCCCCTGGATTATTGCAATCTGCCATTGAGTATATCAGTATTATTATTTATTCGACCATAAAAATAACATCATAACAAAGAAATAACAAAACACAAAGTACACAATACATATTACAGAAAGAGACAGCTTGTGGGGTCAGGGTCCACAAAAGTGAAATAATTCCCTAT
>OZ022590.1:7218813-7353813 GCA_963669155.1 Arbacia lixula | reverse complement strand
TATGGCAGGCCAGAAACATCGCGATGCACATAGAGTTCCATCTTAACTTATTATCGCATTCTATGGCAGGCCAGAAACATCGCGATGCACATAGAGTTCCATCTTAACTTATTATCGCATTCTATGGCAGGCAAGAAACATCGCGATGCGCATAGAGTTCCATCTTAACTTATTATTACATTCTATGGCAGGCGAGAAACATCGCGATGCATATAGAGTTCCGAGACTCCGATGACGAGGGGGCCCAGCCGCTGCGGTGTTTCTACGGGAGACCAGGAGGAAGTTTGTTCACCTCGGCTGGAAGCGTGGCTGTGCTACATCACCAGCAGGTCCCAGAGTTCTATGAAGAGGTCAGTTCATTTCTTAACTCCAGGGGGGTTGTTTCATCAAGCTGCTTGTAAGCTACTAAGGACTTGACAAATGACTGGTGACCCCTTCTTGTGCTAAAGCAGATTTTCCATGATTTTGATTCCCATCGTCCAAAGTTGAAGTTTGATCTTTATAAATTAAAGTTCTTGTTGTTAACAAGTGTCTGAAAACGCAGTTTATTATTTGTCAAATTTGATTGGGATTGTTGGAAATTAACTCCCACTATGTTAAAACAGGAACAAGTTGGGGGTATCTCATTTAGCACATGAAAGGGTCACCAGTCGTTCGTAAAGTTGTTTGTAACTTACGAACAGCTTGGTGAAACACCCCCCTAGAACAGGGCCCTGTTGCATGAAACTTACCATTGATGGTATTTTTGCTACCAGTGGCAACATCAATGGAGACCTTGATTGGATTGGCTTTCGAGCGATGTTCCATGGTAGTTACCATTGATGACAAAGTTACTTTTACTTGAAAGTTTTATTAAACGAAGCCCTGGTTATACCCGGTTCCCTTGTTACCTACTCAGAAAATGGGAACTGGGTATAACCCGTCCCTAGATACCTACCCACCTCAGCTTCTGTTAATCTTAAGTATTTTTTCACAATAGTTTGTAGTTCAATAGTTAGCTACCATTCAACTCTATGTTTGTAGCACTTGCATGTGTTGTTTAAAGCCCTTTCTAACTCTTGACAAACGCCCTCTTTGTTGGCTGCAGGTGAAGCTTGCATTGCCGACCCAGCTACACGGCAAGCACCACCTGCTGTTCCGCTTCTACCACGTCAGCTGCGAGACAGGCAAAGGCACTGTTAAGAAGAAGGAAACAGTCGACTCCTTCGGTAAGCAGCCTCCGCAATTTAACTCACCCAATACACCTGTTTTCTACCTTTAACTCACTCACAAACCAAGACCTTTTTCAAGCAAAACTAATCACTATTTAACTTTCAATTTGACAATGCTGTGTTCTTGAAATCATGAAACGGCATGCACTCTTCAGTGTAAATTAACAAAAAGTTAGCAGATTATGATTTAGGGCACAATTGTGCCAATTTAAAAAGCCAAATTGTTACTTAGAACTTTCCAGATTATATCTTTCCTTTATTTCACTTTGAAATATTAGTACTTATTGGTAAAAAAGCTAAAATGGATTCATCTTGTGCAAAAATGTATGATCTTTCAAATTGTTTCTTTGCTTGATATATCTGCAACATGTATGCAGATTAGTTACAGTATAGTGGGGAGATTATAGAGAAAGTGTGTATTAAAATTTTAAACAGCTCTCAAGAGACATCAATGCCACTTAGTCATAGGTTGTTTTGCCGTTTACATCCCGTATTATGAAAGTTGTTTTTGTGGTGTAAAGTCATTAATCACCATTTATCTGACATGAACCAGCATGAAGTGTTTCTTCTTGAGTGCTATAAAGTTTCTCTCTCTCTCTTCAATGCCTCAGATCTATTAACATTTCACATAAGTGTACACAAAATCCATTTTCAATTAACATGAGTGATGAAAGTGCTTATGTAACAGTTATTTGTAGGTGGTTCCGCTAATATTATGTCCACTTCCATTGACTGTTCAATGTGTAGAATGCTGTATCGCGTTCCGCATCATAACATTTTTAATTTGTAGTGCAATGAAGTAATTGAAAGTCAGTACAGTTTTCCTGTGTCAATTGATTTTCCTATGTATGTGATGCCTATCATTTCTACAGCTATCATTCTGACAAGTTTAGGCACTGGTCATGTATTGTTCTCTCTGTTTTTTATTTTTCTCTTCTTCTCATCCCCTCTTTGACTAATGCTACTGCCTCCCCTACACATATAGTGGAACCTCTGGAAGGTATTGCATAACGCTCGGTATATGTTCACTGCTAGTCTGCGATCTGAAGACACAATTTCCCTTCCTAATTTTGATTTGGGCAACCAGCGTTTAACTAGCCTTCTCCACGATGGCATGATTGTTAACCTGTTTAGTCTAGAGAATCTTAGCAAGTTGTGGATTTAGCCGAATTGTTTCTGTGCTCTTGCAAAGTGTTGAAGTGTTTCACTTGAGTTACAAATCACAAGTATTTGTCATAGCACCACTTTATACACGTATGTTGTCCTATGCCGCACAGGGTTAATTTGGACTCACAAGGCCAAATTCAATGTAAAGCTTAACTCTTTCATTACCACTGGCATGAAGGTGTGTAGTAAGCTAATGGGGGTTTCTAGGCCTGGTTATGTAAGGTTTAAGCTAGGCGCATGTATATACTGGGAACAAGGGGGTCTAAGGCAAGGTACTGATGAGTCAGTTTTTGATGATGAGTCGAGGTGAATCAATGTTTTAGTCTGCCCTGGGGGTAGTTAAACCTTGGTTTAAAATGAGTCAATATTAAAAACTGTTCAGGGGGGGGGGGGGGTTAAACTGTTGTGTACATATTGTGATTTCACATGCACAGATCTCGCAGAAGCTGAGCATTGTGATCAAGCCTGTTTAGTGAAATATGTTTCTATCGGTGAAAATATGAGTCTAAAATCGAGGGTGGTGCAAAGAATACTTCAGCCCACAAACAACTTGTCATATTTGTTTTTATTTTATTTGTCTTTTTGCCCAAAAATATATCCTCTGTAGTAGAGTAACAAGCATATGAGGGGAAATATTTGTTAGAACGTGTGGTCCTAATCTAGTATTATGTTCTGATTTTGCATTTCTTTTTTGAAGAAAATGTATTTTAGAATTATATTTTTGGGTAAAATGTATGAAAAATAAAATAAAAATGGGTACAATTTATCTCTATTTCATTGTCACTCTCGCTTTGACTGTGCATGGCCCCTTAGAAAAGCTTGAGAGTATCCAAGAAATCTTGGAAATGGAAGTCACCAATTGCCACTAGTTTTCCTCGTAACAAAACAAGACTGTGATGATCATTGGCTGGCAGATGGTTACTGATGTTGTGTTCATTTGTGTGTGAATGCTGTGATGACTGTAAAACTAGAATTCAAGAAAATCAGTTAAGAAATGTGATATCGTCTTGTTAACATGATGAATTTTGGAACTATATCAATGTTGTGATTGGGTATGACTGAGCGTCTGATATATATATAGTGTAATTGTCGTACTGCATGAATCTGGTTTTAGTTGTGCAATTACATGTATGTAAAGTTTATATTATTTTTAATGCATTTGTATGTTTATGTTGCAATCTATGTATATTTTAATTTCAGTGTTGTCCATTTTCTGTATTATGATTTGCTTTCTGTATGGGATGGGATAAACAATTTGCTTTGAGAAATGGTATTAAGTGGTTAAACAAATACTGTACCTGGATTTCTTGTGTCCTTTGATATTGGTGTGGTATATTGTTTAAAAGCCTGTTTACAGTGGAAAGGGACATGTCCAATCACTATGTGTTATGCGCTATAAAAGAATCACTCATTATTATTTATTATTATTATTATGTATCTTTGAAAAAAACTGATGAGTGGTACTAGAACAAAGAATATACAGGTAAATTACAGAAGGATGAACCTTTTTTTTTTGGAGAAAATATATATTTTAAGTCTAATATCTAACAAATAAATAAACAAGTTTGTCAATTTCTTGAATTGTTACTCGTATACATGGAGCAGTACGTCCACAATGAAAAACACTTTATATTTATATGTACTGGAAACAACATTTTCAAAATGTTTATGTTTTGCATTATGTGTACACCAAATATTTTTGAATATAAATATATGAAAATCAATTTACATTTTTGTTAATACCTCTTTTTTTTCTTTTTTTTTTTTCAGTGGGATACTCATGGATACCACTCTTGGATAAATATCAGTAAGTTCAACTTTTCACCATTTTTAATTGGATTTGAACTGTGGAGCGTGAGATCACCTTCATTGATTGCAACATACATGAATGTGGATGAATGCATGGAGCTAATATTTTTTCTTTCTCCCATTTTTGACGTGAGATGCTGATCTCATGTGCTGTTTAATTGAATTCAGTAGTGCTATATCATGAAGCAGTAATTAGCACAACAACAATAGTTTGGAAGTAGAGAGATGGGAGTAAAAGGAATGCAAGTCCACTTTCTTATAGCATTACTCCATCTCTATTTTCTTCTCTGTCTGTTGCCTTGACTTAGCAGACAATGTACAAGCAATTATATTATTGATTCAAAGGTATACATATATATTTTTTTTTCATAAAAAACAGTACTTAAGTCGTGGCCAAAGGCCAAATTGTACAGAGCTTTACAATAAACATGTGTGATATATGATTTCTAATCCCGTCCCAAGAGTACATGTACCATACTGACCGGTGTATTAGCTGCACTCGCATATAAGCCGCACCCCGAATTTGAGCACGTCCTTTGAAAATTTAAAAAAAAAAATGGAAATACCAGAACAGGATGCTAACGCCGTGTACAGTATAAGCCGCGCAGACTTTGCGGTGATTTTTGTAAGAAAATAAACATGTGGCTTATACGTCGGTCAATGCAGTAGTTGTCTTTGTGGAGCATGCTAAGATGCTTCTTCTATGTCTTTTTCTCTCCCAGGAAGCTGAACGTGGGGGAGGTGGCTGTGTCGGTGGCGGCATCCCTTCCCAACGGCTACCTGTCGTCCAAGACCCAGCAGGGACGGGTGAGTCAGAGGTCAATGACCGGTGGATGACCGGTCAGCGACCCATAGCTACAAACAGTCTAACCTGTCTTCAAAGACTACTTTGATTGTAACAGGAAAGAGTGGTCTATAAATGAAGATGCAATTCTACATACTGCATATGAAGGAAAAGTCTTCTATGATGCACCGTGCAGCCACAGTCGGATTTAGTTTGCAGTCATGTCTGCTTCTGGAGCCTGTTGCATAAAACTTAACATTAATGGTAACTCTGCCATCAATGGTAACTACCATAGGAACATCGCTGGACAGACAATCAAAGTTGAGGTTTCCATAGAAGTGGCCCTTGGGAGCAAAGTTACCATCAATGGTAAGTTTTATGCAACAGGGCCCTGGTCTACTGTACTAGTTGATGAAACCGAAAGCGGACAAGACTGGAACAGAAAAAGCGGTCTTTATTTACAGGTGATTTACCAAGACAGGTGCACCTTAGCTTACAGGTGGTATATATATAGGCAGTGGTTCTTTGTATACAGGTTTGATTGTGTGATAGTATACCCAGGGTTCCATTGCTAATAGTTACCGTTAATGGCAACTCTGCCATCAATGGTAACTAGACGTACCATGATAACAATGATCGGCAGCAAAATCAAATTCAAGGTTTCCATAGAAGTTGCCATTGTTTGTAAAGTTACCATCAATGGTAAGTTTTATGCAACAGGGCCCAGATGTGACTCTACATGAGCCTGTTGCCATGCCATATTATATTCATCCATACTCGGGCTTTGTCGTAACATGTGAAACAGGTTCATTATCATAAGTACTTTTTCAGACCCTGAATGAAGCTCTAGATGTCAAAGCAACTAGGTCCTATTGTATATTTAGATTTCTATAAATTACTATAAATTACCCTTGATTGTATCTACCATTGAAACAGCCAAAGGGTTCTTAGCATCGTATTTGTCGTCATGGTAATTACCATCAGTAATAAGTTCAGAATCTCTGTGCAACATTTCTCTGGTTCTATACTATGGTTTGTATTCACAACTCTTTTTTTTAACTTAGACCGCATACTAAGCATAGGCTAATTTTACTTTTAATATATACATGTATGTATGTGGTTTACCCAAATGTTAAAGTATGCCCAAAGAGACAAGAGTACATTGTGCATGTACTGGGTATTTATTGCCATGATTTCTGCTTTCATGTCTGATTTGTGACTCACTAGTCTACCATCATATCATTGCATGTCCCTCTAATTCATTTATTATTAATGAATGTTGAAGTTGTTCTTTTCTCCTATCATGTGAAATCCTGTTATCTTCATTGCTGATTGTTGTCATACTTGCTTCTCTTCTCTCATCTATGTATTGCTATGGCAATGAGAATGTAAATGAATACAATTATACAAAGAAATATGGTATAATGTACATATTGGAACTTCAGTGTGTTTACCATGGATGAATCTAATATGAATAAAAAAAACCCCACTTATTATTCTGATGAACTATAAAATAGAGTTATGTGCTATTATGATCTGCTATTATAATGCCCAAAAGCAACTAGGAAGACTGTACAATAACAGTTATATCCCAGCCAGTATTGAACTAACACTTCTAGTATCCTAGAAGCAGAAACATGTACTGTTGTTTTGATAAGGATTATGACCTGTTGCATGAAACTTCCTTTCAATGGTAACTCTGCCATCAATGGTAACTACCATGGTAACACCACTTGGCACCCAATCAAATTCAAGGTTTCCATGGCAGTTGGCATAGGTAGAAAAGTTACCATTAATGGTAAGTTTTATGCAACAGGGCCCATATGTTATATCACTGTTCGATATCTACCCCTCATTCTTATCCTTTCATTATCACTGCCCTCCTCATTATAGTGTGCCGTGCCTGTCTTTCATTTTTTTCAACAAACTTCACCACATTCTCTCTCAATGTAGCCCTGGCTCATGCATTCACCACCCATTGCATCACGCACTCTTTCTCTCTCTCTCTTCCTCCATCCATTCACAACCACGTCTCCATGGAGAGCTCATATCTAATAGATGCTAGCTGTGTTCTCTTCCATTATCATGTAACCGGAAGCAGCACTTGAAAAGAAATTAATTGGGATTGGGAGTGGGGGTGGGGGGGGGGGGGGTGTGCCCCCTCAAAAAAAAGGGAAGAAAACCCTTGGTTTTTTTTTAACCCTCTAAGTACCGTAGTTTCATGATATGTGAAATAAATTCATGGGCTACAGTTTATACATTTGAACGAAACAATAGCACATTTTCTCTAAATTACGCAAAGTGGCCTGAGTTGGAAACAGCTTTTCTTTTGTTATTTTTTGTTTGTCCTCATTGTTATTGACTTTACTTTGTATCTTCATGCTGCATGTAGTCTTCTTGCCAGCACTATTCAGCCTCTGTAGTGGGGCCTGGATTACTTTTCAACCTCTTGGTAAGGTCTGCACACCAAGTCTAGCTTCTTTGCTATGTGGCACCCAATAAAACACATACCCTTTTTCACGCATGCTATCTATCTGTAGGCTGGATATACTGTGTTAGCCTTGTTTCCAGGTTGTGGCACATATATTTTTTTTTAGTAGTTTGGTCATTCCATGGGGTTAGGGTAAAGTTTCCATGCAGTGTCCATGTAACGGAGGTATCAACCTCTGCAGTTCACTGTGAAGATCAATTCAGATGTGGTTAAGTTTTGAGCTGTCAATGAAATATTGCTCTCTTTTCTCAGTAATAGATTAAAAATATTTTATGGATTTGAAGCAACAGGCATACAAAAATCTACAAGCATTACATGGACATCATATTGTTTTTATAAGTCAAATTGCAATATGCCATGGTCTTTGCGAAATAATACTGGATGGGACCCCATTTTGTTGCTTATGCCATTATTGGACTATATTTGCCTGGTTTGAAAAAGATATGGATTTGGAGTTGTGGTATGTCACAAATAATTGCCCCAACCCCATGAAATCTGCCATTTCTTTTCTAGCAGGAACAAACTGGGAGATGGAGAGTGTTAGTCCTCTCCATACTAAGTCAGAATTAATGATTCATGGTCATTAATTACTATAATTATTGTTATTATTAATGATAACTTGAATTAAAAAAATGTGAATCAGCCTGGAAGCCAGGTTACCATTATGTACAATGTAGTCAGCTGAGGTTACCATGTAGCTTTCCAAACTGGTTGCATAGACAACAACTTATTTGTGTGGTACATGTTAGGTCCGAGGAGTGTGAAACCTAGATCATCATCCAAAGACTCATATATTTCCAATTAGCAAAGCGCTATACAAAATAGACATCGGCTGTGTATTATAATTTCGAGTTTAATTAGCAAGATTTGCACTACATGCAGAATTTTGATATCTCTATGAAGATTCTTTTGAGTTCATGTAAACACACAGCTGGCTGTGTGTCTTTTGTTAAAAAATTCTTTCATGCCTAGCCTTGTGCTATTTTTCAGACAATTTTTTGTTAATTTCAGCAGGAGCAGAAGTCTGTGGAAGTTGATACTCTATTATATTAACAGTTTATTCAGTTGTTCCAGCAACATAATACATGATACTAGTCCATGAACTTTTAGATGGGCCAATCCATTGTACTATGGTATAAAATATGTCTGTCCTATACGGGACATTCGTATGTGGTGATTTTGAAGATACAAGTTAATGCTCTGTTCAGTGACAAGTTCTGATTTGACAAGTAAATCATTTTATTTCTGGTATTTCATGGTTTAATGATTGATTTTCATTTAGTCATAGATTTATCTTACAACTTCCCTTTACTGTAGATATGCCCTCTTAAATATTTAATTACCCAAAAGCTTTTGTTCCCCAATTTTCATTTCTTTAGCTTTTGTTTAGTGCTGACTTAGATGTTACACTTATATTTTATCAAAATTTGTTTTATTTTTAATTATGATTTGTCAAGTTTGATATTTCTCTTTATAAATTGGATTAAAGATTTGAATTACATGGTGGACTCTCCTTTTTCTTAGTGGTTTTACGGTTTTGGGAACAAAATCATTGTTCCCGTCCTTAGACTCATTTCGTGCTTGTGCCCCAAAAGAAAGCTATCTGCTGTGAAATGCATCAGAAATTTTATTTCTTTGAGTGAATGGGAACGATGTGATGTGTGCTCAGAGCATGTGACTACTCTGGTATGGAGGTTGTGTTTAGGTTTGCAGTGAAAACAGACAGGGGGTCTATCTTGCATGGACTTGTTATACACACATGAAGTCAATGCATTGCTGTGGTTCTGAACATCGCTCTGCAAAACACTAATCCACTGAATTGATGTGCAGAACTAGTTGCAAAAATGGGACAACAGTATGGAATATATTGTTATATGCGTTAGGAAGTATATATTCTACTCATTCTTGGCACACCACAGAAGGCTTAACTCATGTAGTTAATGTTTATGAAAATTTATTTATATCACTTACATTTGTATTCACAAGTATATGTACATGACTCTAACCAGAGAATAAAATTGCATGGAAAGATATCACTGGTAAGTCATCTTACTTGAGCCTTTAATCCTCATTCTGTTTGGCATACAGAATAGGAGTATTTGTTTATGTAGTAACCATGGCAACCAAACTTTCATCCAATCACAATACAGACTCCTGAGGTGAAGTGGGTGGATGGAGCCAAGCAGCTGCTGAGAGTTAATTTCAGACCAGTCACTACCATCTATTCAACGGTGAGCAGCCCTTAATGTCTGTAAAGCTGTGTCTCTCTGTTGATCTCTTTTCAGCATATTGATATCTCCCCTTCTTTATCTCTCTCTTATTCTCTCTTTCTCTCTCTTTCTCTCTTTTTCTCTCTTCTGTATTTTTCTTTGTTTTCCTATCTGTTTCTCTGTCTCTATCTTGTTACTCTGTTTCTTTTTCTCTCTCCTTTTTCCCTTTTTCTTTTTTTCTGTCTCTTTCTGTCTCTTCCTCTCTCTTCCTCCCTCTTCCTCCCTCTTCCTCCCTCTTTCTCTTCTTTCTCTTCTTTCCCTCTTTCTCTCTTTCTCTTTCTCCCTTTCTCTTCCTCTCTTTCTCTCCTTTCTTTCTCTCTTTCTCTCCCTTTCTCTCTCTTTCTCTCTCTTTCTCTCTCTTTCTCTCTCTTTCTCTTTCTTTCTCTCTCTCTGTCTCTCTTCTTTCTCTCTCTCTGTCTCTCTCCTCTCTCTCCTCTCCTTCTCTCCTCTCCTTCTCTCCTCTCCTTCTCTCTCTTTCTCTCTCTTTCTCTCTCGTTCTCTCTTTTCTTATTTTTCCTGTTTCTATCTCTCTCTGTTTCTGTCACTTTCTCTCCCCCATCCTCTCTCTCCCTTTCTCTCTCTCTCTCTCTCTCTCTTTCTTTTTGTCTGTCTGTCTCTTTCTGTCTGTCTGTCTCTCTTTCTATGTGTGTTTATCTCTCTAGAAATCTATATGACTGACCCTTCATTTAAACACATACATGTATGCTCATTTTTCTCCTCACTTTGTCTCTCTCTTTCATTTATTTTCTCATATCTTTCATAGAGATTTGACCCATATATATTCATGTCAAGGTTATAATGTGTTTCTCTCCCTCTGTCTGTGGTTTGCAGGACCCACATCTACACAACTTCTTCCAGCAGTGTGAGGGGTGGGATGGCTCGCAGAAGAGCTGTCTGGAGATCATCACTTGTGTCAAGGTGAGGAGGCAGAGTGGAGTGGTGATGATGGTGGTGGTGGTGGTGGTGGTGGTGGTGATGGTGGTGGTGGTGGTGATGGTGGTGGTGGTGGTGATGGTGGTGGTTATGTTGTTGATGTGGTAATGGAGATGATAGTGATAGTGGTGGTAGTGGTGGTGATGATAGAAGATGGTGGTGGTGGCGGTAGTGGTGATTAGAGTCCTGGTGGTGATGTTGATATGGTGATGGTGATGGTGGTGATGGTAGTAATGGGGATGATAGTGATGGTGGTGGTAGTGGTGGTGATGATAGAAGATGGTGGTGGTGGCGTTAGTGGTGATTAGAGTCCTGGTGGTGATGTTGATATGGTGATGGTGATGGTGGTGGTGGTAGTGGTTATGTTGTTGATGTGGTAATGGGGATGATAGTGATGGTGGTGGTAGTGGTGGTGATGATAGAAGATGTTGGTGGTGGCGGTAGTGGTGATTAGAGTCCTGTTGGTGATGTTGACATGGTGATGGTGATGGTGGTGATGGTTGTGATGGTGGTGATGGGGATGGTAGTGATGGTGTTGTAGGTGGTGTTCAGCATGGAGGTGATGTTGATGAGGTGATGGTGTTAATGGTGGTGGTAGTGATGATGATAGAAGTGGTAACAGTAAACACCTTTTGCACTATTCTATATCTCCCAATCCTGATATTCTTTGTGTTTTGAACACCAGGCTATGCATGCTGTGGAACCAAAGACGTACATCAACTACCTTCCAGTGATCCTCAACAAGCTCTTCAAGCTGCTACCACTCAGTCCCATGGAAGAGGTGCAACTCAACGTTGTCAGGTGTCAAGTATTATGTAACATAAGTCCATTTAGCACACACACCCTCCTTACCCTAAATCCTATATCACCCATTTAAAACAGGGTAGCTCTTTTGCTAGTCAAAATTTTTTTTCAAGTGGGTAAAAACCACAGGAAATGGAAGAAAATAATGGATAACAACTTCCCTCCCAATTATAGAATTTGAAACTGAATTAAAGTGGAATTATAGTGATTGCTAGATTTTGAGGAGGTTTCAGGCGGGCACGTCCAAAACCTCCTAGTTCTGTTAGCCTTGATACCGTAAACTGCTGTCCGTTGCTGTCCGCACCACAGTACATGTGTTCAATGTGCACTGACAGTGGTGTTTTATGAATGTGTTTAATGTTTATGAATGTAGACTATGGCCACCATGTTTCAAAAAAAAAAAAAAAGTATTTTTTTTATCACTTTTCCTAACATTCTCTTTGTTTTTCTCTCCCTTTCTCCACCCAGACTACTCATCTTCATGGTCGCGCAGGTCCACTCCGTGAAAAGAGAAGACGTTCTGAGGTCATACGTCAAGGTCAGTCTTGTAAACCCTTCCTGTGACAAATGAAATGCAGCTCTATTGGATTTGTGTACATTACTGGGGGCTCATCAAAAGTTAATGGGGGTTTGTGTGCATTATTTGTGTTGTGATACCTGGGCTTGTATTGCAGACAGGCAATTGCACCTCAAGTACAACTTTCAGTATCACAAAAGTCCTTGCCAATGCTTTATCAATACTCTATCACATAGTTTTGATTGATGCACACAATTTATGATCTGTATCTCCTGGTATGATACTGGTCTACTCCCAACATTTTTGTGACACTCATTTAACCAGAATATCTATAGTATAAGCAATAAACAGATTTCCCCATATGAATATAAAAAAAACGTATAAATCTAAAAATAACAGATTTCCCCCGATTTTTTCTATGTAGTATGTGTATAAGACTGAGTCTGCAGTCATGATGCTAATGATAATTCTCCTTATATTTGTTTTCTTTCACCATGTAGTACGTGTATGAGACTGAGAAGGAGAGCAGTGGAATCGGCCGGACCGTCCACGAGGAGCTGGTCAAGAATCTGGCCGCCTCGCTACGGCCAAGCACTGACCACATGGTCATCAAGAACCTTATGAAGGTAGGTCAGGGATTCAGGAGAAGCCATTTCACTGACAGAGATTCCTTTGTTCTATTGCTCCTCATTCCTGATAACAATCTGTCAAGCAGTTCTGTGGTGGTATTCCGAAAATCCACAGAGATAAAAATTTTGTATCCCCTTAGATACAATGTTCTTAAAATATTTTATCTTTGGTATTCCAAAAATTATTTTAGGAAGATTTTAACAAATATTAATGAGCGCATGCCCTGCACTCCTATCCCAGATGCAGCCAGTAATAAATGTCCTTTCATGTATTTTGCATATATTAACACCATCAAGCTGATAGTGTGATGTCATGAAACTGAAAGGGACGTTGAGCATCAATGTCTTATCAGCGTGCATTATTGTATTTGATGTGCCCATGTGCACAAAGTTAAATGCGCGATTTATTTTTGCACGTAATGCTATGGGCCCAGGCGCGTACGTCTGGAGATAAAATTGCTTGGGAGCAGTTTCATCTTTTATCCTAACTATTTTCCTAAGTACGTTTCGTAATACCAATTTAGCTCATTTGCATGAAAATTTTATATCTGAGGCTTATTTCCGTAAAAATTTTATCTCTAGCTCATTTGAATAAAATTTTTATCCTTTTACCTAGGTTGGCTTTTCGGAATACCAAAAGATAAAATTTTTCCTAAGTCCCTGAGATACAATAACATTTTTCCTAAGTTCGTTTTTGGAATACCCCCCCCCCCCCCCCCCTGTAGTTTTGCTGAATTCTAAGCCAGAGGAGGACTCAGAGTCACAAAGTGTAATAGTTTGAAGTATATTCATTCATCGCTAGGATCTTAGAACTGAATGAAAGTTCTGTGATTATTGATTGATGATTAGCTCTGGATTTCTCTCTCTTCTTTGCTTCTGTAAGTTTTACCTCTCACTGCTTTTGAAATGTCTGTAATTTACTGTGTATAATACTATTGTGATTCTAGAAAAAGTGGGTTTAAAGATGATTTTTATGTAATGAGAATTTGTAGCCTAGCTTCAGGAATGATTTTCACATCGCCATTACAAGTTTCACCATTGGTATTGTAAATTTGTCAATACTTCTGACTATGACCTTTCATTTAATCTAAGTTGTATGATTGTTTTGTCCTCCCCCTCCAGCATCTGTGGTTCTTCTTCTCTATCCTGATCAAGAGCATTCAACTCAATGTCTGTTTCTCTCCTCAGTACCATAGCATATCTAATCCTATTTGTATAATACCCCCCCCCCCCCCCCAGCATGTAGGATTCTGCTAACGTCCTCAATGGGAATGCATATTTCTTTTCCATGGTTGATCTAATGTTACTTGAATTATTTTTTTTTTCCAGCACATGTGGTACTTTTCTCCAGCACATGTGGTTCCTCTTCTTCTCCATCCTGAGCGAGAGCATTCAGTTCGATGTATGTTTCTTTCCCCAGTAACATGGCACCTCTCTTATTTCTATGAATGCATGTTTCTTTACCATGGTTGATCTAATGTTGCTTGTATCATTTTGGTTTTTTTTTCTCCAGCATCTGTGGTTTTTCTTCTCCATCCTGATCAAGAGCATGGCCCAGCACCTGATCCAGGCTAACCTCCTCAGGGCTCCCAGGCACCAGAGGTTCTCCACCAACTTTGAGACCGGCGTCAGGAACCTTGTCCAGGTCAGAGAAACTCCCCCTATCATTTCATCAAGTGTGCCTCTCTTTAAAAAATATTGAGTCAACAATTGATATTCTGTCATATAAGAATGGCATTGTACATGATTAAGTCTGTTAGAATTTCTCATTGCATAATTTTTGGCCTCTTTTTAAAAAACATAAAAATTTACAAATCAATAGTCAGTTATATTAAACTAATATGAGTTCATGATGAAGTTCATTACAATTTCTTTTTCATTTCATAATTGTTCACATCTCTATAAAAAATATGTAAACTCTTGTGGGCAATGCCTTTACAATGCCTAAGTGTCAATCCAGAAAAGATCAGAAAAATGTTTGTGACCCTCTCTTTATGCGAAAATGCTGGCTAAAACATTCAATGCTCCCTTTAAATATTTCAAGATCTGGCCCAAGTGATAAGTTTCCACAATTGTAATTTGTTATAGGGGGGTGTTTCACCAAGCTGGTGATCCCTTCTTGTGCTTAATCAGATTCTCAATGAATAAAGTGTGGTATCGCATTTAGCACAAGAAGGGATCACCAGTCGTTTGTAAAGTCGTTCGTAACTTACGAACAGCTTGGTGAAACACCCTCCGGATATGTTTACTGCTGATTGATTTATTATTGCTTAAGTCATAGAAGATGTTTTCATAGAGATGTTGTCATGGATACCTGTGATTTGATGTCCTAGGTGTTGATGCCCCATGTGAGACAGAAGCACAAGGACTTTCCTCAAGAGGCCAAGGATGCCAACTACCACCTTGCTTTCTTCATCAAGGTAAGAGTCTACCTGTCTGTTCTCTTTTCTTTTTTTTTTTTTTTTTTACTTCTCGCTTTCTTCATCAAGGTAGAGTTATGTCTGTCTCTGTCCTCCTGGTTCTGTCATCACTATATTTTATATAGGTACCCCACCTACAAGTTACTTTGAACTTCCAGGGGCTCCTAATCCCATGTTTTATCAAAGTCTGTATATTCATGTATTTTTTATGACTGATTGAATAAATTTGAATTGAAATTGTAATTGAAATTGAAATTGAAATTGAAATTGAAATTGAATTCTTAATGAAGCTTAGATCCGGTCTTGGCTGTTTATTCTCTCTCTGGTTTCTCCATAAATGTAAGAGTTTGTCTCTCTGTCCTTTATTTATCGTTCTCTCTCTCTCTTGTTCTCTTCTTCAAGGTTGAAGTTTATAATACTATGTATATTTGTCCGTCTCTGTCTGTCCTCCTGTTTTTGTCATTCTCTATACTGCTTTCTTAATGAAGCATTGAGATTTTTTATCTTAAAAAAAAAAAAAAACTCTTATGTAGTCTTATTTTGAAGTACACACAAGTTTCTCTCTCCCTCCAATTATTGGTCTCTCTCTCTCTCTCTTACTCTGTTTTTTGTTTTGCTTTTGTTCTATCCTCGTCCTTTTTACACACTTTGCAATAATGAGCATTGCATGCTAATTCTGTAATGATGATAACAATAATGTGGAGTGTATCATTATCTCATTCGTCTCTCTTGTCAGAACTGCTTCACATACATGGATCGAGGCTTCGTCTTCAGACTCATCAACAACTATCTTCAGTTCTTCGACCCAGAGGACCCCAAGGTATGGATGCCATGAGAGCCTCAGATCTACCAATGGCTACAAATGGGTCATGTTTGATGAAGTACAAATATAAAATATTTGGTGAAACAATTTTCCTCATTATACATGTACAAGTTTGTTTTTAAATGAAAGAAAATGTACGAAACAAAGTGCACATTGTACATTGGAGTACAATTATTACTGCAAGACTGGTTATGAACTCTCTTCTGCTCCTTCTGAAAAATGCAAATTTTGAATGTGTTTGTATTCTTCTTAAGTAATAAATCTATAACTGGCAGTAATAGTGGTAATATGTAAAATATGATGCATTTCTCTACTTGGTATGATTTATTTATTTCTTATTTTATTTTTATTATTTTTTTTTATTTATTTATTTATTTTTTTTTGAGGGGGGGGGGGGGTAAGTTGTTAATCTCTGACTGTGACATAGAGGGACTGCATTTGTGAACAAACGTTTAAGCTTATTCCTCTCAGCATTAAATGTACAACAAACAATCGACACATACACATTGTAAGATGCTATGGTAGGAAGCAGCAAAAAAGAAATATCCTTATAAGAGCTGACCGACCAAAAAGACAATTTTACTATGTGTGCAAATGTTATGCTCACTGTTTAACAAATAAGTTGCAATTGGTAGCCCTTAAAGCCCTCAATGTTTTTGTCTGACTAGAAACAATTATAAGATTCAGAGTGCATTCCACCAGTTGAAACTGAATCCTTAGATACAGGTGAGTGTAACAACGTGTTTCTATGCACTTACGGGGAAATTTGTGCCGACATTACAAAAATGGTAGATTTGAACATACGTAGAGAGGGGGAAAAGAGAGGAAAGGGAAGAGAGGGGAAAATGTTAAAGTGTCACTCTGCAGTAAGGGGGGAAAGTTATGACAATGTAACAAAAAATGCTTATTGTGTGTCCTTTTTTGCAGCCCTTCTTTGAGATGAAGTTTGAGCTGCTGAGAGTGGTGTGTAGCCATGAGCACTACCTCGCCCTCAACCTGCCCCTAGCCAAGAAGGGCCAACAAGCCAAGCAGTTCAAAGGTAACACTTCCTTCCAACCCTCCCCTCCCTTCCCTTCCACTCCCCTATTCCTTTTCTCTGCAATGCACCTGTGTAGCCTTCATTTAATTGTTCTGCCTTTCATTTATCTGGGCCCTGTTGCATAAAACTTACCATTGATTGTGACTTTGTCACAAATGGCAACTTCTCTGGAAACCTTGGATTGGATTGGCTGTCAAGTAGTGTTGCCATGGAAGTTACCATTGATGGCAGAGTTACCATTAATGGTAAGTTTTTTGCAACGTGGGCCCAGCACTGGCAGCAAACAGGAGGCAACAAGTCTGCCTGACTCTGACAAAAGGAAGCAAGTGACAAATCACTCAAATCTGGGTTATTGGTATTCTTAGATTGTACCCAGCATTCCCTACAAACAGTCAAAATCCCGACGAGAAATATTTGTCTTGCTGCGAGATATTCAATCTGATATGATGTGGTGTTGCACTGATGCCAGTGCAAGTGACAGACACAATTTGCTCATTTACAAGAAAAGTATGTTTTGTTCATTGCTTCCTTTTGTCAGAGTTGCGGCATACTGCTTTATGTGTGAGCATAGTTGTATCTAGCCATGTTGCCTATTCAGATCAATAACATCTGTATGTTACCACAATGAATAACATCTACCTTGTTACCAGCGAATAGGTTGCAAGAATTGTGTCTGTTGCCACAGAAGTAACCATCGGTTATAGGTCACATACTTTATTGTTGAAGAGCTCTTTGCAACAAGGGCCTAGCTCTTTTTCTTACATTCATGTGTAAGTTCAGTTGATTGCTATGTGGCTGACATGGTGATAGATTGATAAAGTCACAGATATCAATGTGGAAAAAGCATGATAATATCTATACTGCTGAAAGAGTACTCTTGATGCAACTTTATTTAGACTTGATTCTATTATATGTTATCATTTACCCCTACATAATTTGTTATAAATCTATAAATCTATAAATTACAGTAGATTGATAGTATTAATCTATTAATAACCCAAGTTAAACTTCTCGCATGTTCACGTAAAGTAGAATTATTCTGATTGTTTTTTATACTTTTAATAAATATTAACATTCATATTTACAAGCATATTACAAGTTTATGATGTACTGGTATATTTGCAATTTCACTACTTGTATGCCTTTCACCTAACTTTCAAATAATTATTCGGGTAACCGGAAGATTTCAAGCAAATCTGATTTTTTTTTTCCGGGGAGTTTTTCTGATGACTTCAAACTCAATGTGTGTAATAACAAACTCTCATGTCTTGTGTGTTTGATCTACTATCTCTACCTCTCCACCTTGTGGTCCTCCATCTTCACACATTCTGTCTATCCCCTAACCCACCCTCCCTCCCTCCACCCACCCTTCACCCACCCACCCAATCGACCAATCCTACAGTGGGAGGATCTGCGGTACAAAGCGGTATGTACTTTCTCTGTCGGCGGTCTTTTCATTCTTGGTTTGAAACGTGTGCAAGGTTAAAGGTAAAGGGTCGAAGTGGAAATGATCACGGGCCATCATCATGATAGAACCATTCTGCCATCGTCACCAGGGCCCTTGAATTTTAATTTGATTGGCTGTTGAGCAATGTTACCATGGAAGTTACCATTGATGGCAGAGTTACCATCGATGGTAAGTTTTATGCAATGGGGCCCAAGTTTTGATTTTGTCTCATTACAAAGATGTCATCATTTGGAGATGATTCCAACTTGGTAGTCTTTAAAATCAAATAATGATGGGTCCTGTTGTCATGGCAGTATGGGACTTCATAGCTTATGAGTACCCTTTTTTTATCACTTCTACCCTTTATATTTGATTCCTCTTTCTGTGTTTACCCTTCCATCCTAACTTTCCCATGCTTGCTAGCTCACACTAACCTTACCTTATTGTGTCTAGCCTATGTTTTGTTTAGTAGGCTTGTCTAAAGTTTCAGAGTTAAATGTTGACTTTGTGCCATTAAATGTCTCCTTTTGTAGTGGAATCCACTTTACAGATATGATCATAGCTTAGGAGCAGCACACATTTATCGCAAATCCCACCTTGAGAGATGATGTAGTGCTGTGAAACATTTAAAACTTACAGACAGAAACATAAAAATTGAAGGAGTTGTTCTGAATTATTATGCTATGAAAGGCTCAAAAAATCTTTTTGCATCCTGCATGGTGAAAAGTTGCACAAGTCGAGAAAATATGTTTGCACATGATGAAAATATGATGGATACATTATCCTACCAACTTAGATAAATATGTCCCAGATAAAACTCTTGAGAATCAAACCTTTTTCCTTGAATTGGTACAGTTAACTATTTGAATTTTAAAGTGAAAAGATTGCCCATTCTGAATGCCAGCATCTCGTTAGACAGCCCATCCTGGCACAAAATTCATTATCTCTTGAGTTAAGTAATACCCTCTCAGTACCAAGCCTTGAAAACTACAAACCCTTTATGCCAAGGGTAATGAGAGGCTATAGTATGGTATGTCCCTGTAGCGCTCACATATGTTTCACAATGAGCTGAGATTTTTGATCACCTTGTAATTGTAGATAAGCTTGAACACATACATAAGGTCACTAAATTGCTACGCTCCAACTATGATACCACTAACCATCACATATCTATCCACACCCAGTGTTACTCTCATATCTATCTTGCTGTTTTCATTCAAATAATTGTGCATTAATAATTCTGCCGGCTGCTTAGCTATATACCCCCTCATGTTTCTTTCCTTTCCTAGGCAGATGTTTATGTCAAACGTTGTGATGAAGTGTTTTGACATTTCTTTGCAACAACATGGCAGATTTTTTTTAAAGAAAAAATGGTGTTGTTCATGTTGCAGTATGATGGAATCCTCTTTTCATTCATTTTAGTGTATATCTATTAAGTTAGAGTTAGAGAGTCATAAAATGTCACAACTTATCCTTTATTTGGTGTTCTATTGTGATATTCTTTTGTGAATTATTTATGAGTGTCTTATATTTATTATTTGTCATTATCTACAATTGAATTTCTCTGCAGCATTTCATGTACAAGTAGATATTCATCTCCATAAGCTCCAATGCATATTTCCAGAATGTATGCATTTGCTTTTCAACTATAAAAGCATTTGTTAATTTAATGGTATCATTCTGAGATGAATTAAAATGTGCATGATATGGGATCTTTGCTTGAGAGCACAGCTTCAATCATAAGTTATCATAACTCAAAATCATAACTCAAATATGTTTTCAGATGTTGACAAAACTAATCATAGTTTACTGATATTTGCAGAGATTGGAATAAAGAGTTTTCATTATGATGATATGAGAACTATACATAAATCAAATAAATTTTGAGATTGAAAGCTCATCAAAGATATTCCTATTCTCTATGTATCATGACATGTTATGTATTGCTAAGTTTTTATTGACTTGATTGCATGATATTATATTCAAGAGGCTTGTGGGTTGATCATGTTGCTCAAGAGTTTACCATCAACTCTAATTCCCTTACGAACATGACTCCGCAAACTCATTGCTTTCTGCTTCATATATATGAAACCTTTCTATTGATTTGACTCCCAAGTCCCCCGTCTGAATTCAGTTTCCGTTCTTGTGTTATGATTTGTATGGTTTGTTTTTTTATGCATGCATGACATTTTCTTCCTGGTTTTTCATTTTCCTCCTTCCTTTGCTCCTCCTTTTCCTTTTCGTTCTATCAATCCTTCCCTCACGGCAGTGGGAGGCAGAGCGAAAGTTGATCAGAAAGGCAGCAAAGGTAAAAACCCATTTTACAATCTTCTCCTCAAAAGCAGACAGCAGAAGAGTGAATGCAAGCATTGTAGATAGCAAATAAAACGATTTAGGGTGAGAATGAAACTGAGAGACTGAAGCAAAGAATAAAAGCAAAAGTGGGGGTAAAATATAACATCTTTGCCATTAATATAGAGATAAGTGAATGCAAGCATTGTAAATAGAATAGAAGCCAAATTAGGTTAAGAATTATGTGGCAAAAACAGTGTAATTTTGAACGAAAAAATCAGATACTACAAATGTACATTAAGTTACAATCTGCTCCTCAAAGAAAGTGAGCCGTGTGAATGCAAGCATTGTAGATGCATAAAACAACAGATTTAGAGTAAAAATCAAACTTAAGGACTGAAGAGAAGCAAAGAAAGTATGAAAACTGGACAAAAAAAATCCCTGCAGTTGAATGATCGATGCAAATGTATAGAGCTGAGTGAATGCAAGCATTGTAGCAAAATAAAACATGCATCAAAGAATAAGATTTAGAGTTAGAATGAAACAGGACTGAAGAGATGGAAACAAAGAACGACATTTGGAGGGGGAAAATCTCCTTCCTGATATTACGATCCATGTATTGCTGCATTCACGTGTCAAAATGTCGGTGAGGTAGAAAACTAACCAACTAATAGCAATACTGCCCATCAGTATAATTGTGGTGTAACATCCAATACAACATAGATTATGAAATACTGCAATATAATTTTTGTCATTAAAAGACAATTGTTTGCAGTTTATATTTACATGTAGAGTATACTTTATATAACTGGTGTGAAATCCACAAGAGTGATTATCACATTTTCTTGGCTTTTTCCTGTCTTGCAAAATAACATTGATTTATTATCTTCAAATCTTATTCTGAAATTGGCATTGATGGGGTAGGAGAGATGGGGGGGGAGTGTCCACAATACAAAGTCTGCTTCTTAAATACGATATTTTTACTATTTGGAGTACAATTTTTTCAGGCAAAGGTTGGAATCTCTGTAGAAGCATGGTGTGTAGTGAAGACACTAATCATTTGCTGTGAAGCCCAACTTATTCCACGTGAACCACTGCACCTTAGCAACATCTTGGATTTATATTTTTTCATACCACATTCATTTCTTTTAAGATTGATCTTATTTGAGTAAGTTGTTTTCAATCCTTGCAGTTTTCCCCTTATTTATTGTGCTTTGCTTACGCACACACACACAAGTCCTTTTGAAGTATTGTTTATTAAATTACAGCAGTTTTTGTAGGAGCATGTGTTGAGCAGCCCCTTTATATGCGTTAACCCTTTATGTGACAGACGATTTAGTTCTCCTTCTATTCGAGAGATAGAATAAACATATCTTCCTGCATTTTAATTGTTTCTTCTATTTCATATTGATACCTCCATTTCTCATGAAATTACCAAAAAAGATAAAGATTTCTTGAAACATCTAGTTGAAAATATATAGTATTTAGCATACAAAGTAACAAAATTAAATGAGGAAAAAATCCATCTGGTATGCCAAAGGCAAAATTATTAAAAGTTAATTTAAATGAACTTTTCAGGGTATAGTTTTCAAAATCATCTGAAAAGCCGAAACTTAGTTGTGACTTAAGCTCAGACTTAGTTGTGGTTAGGGTACTGCATCAGAAAGGACCAGACTCTAGAGCCGAAATCCTAGGCTAGCAGCTTTGATTAAAAAACAAATCCCACCTTTGTCTTTACAGCATGTAGCATGTAATATAGATAGACACTAATCTGGGTTCCAGCCAATCGATGATTTGCATTTTGTTCATTGCTCATCAATTATTCATATATTTCTATATGCAAATAAGCCACTTTATAGCCTTTCAGCTTTTCTAAGCCATTACTCTGGTTGTAACCACATGCTCTCGCATAATTAAAATCGAAGCTAAGACAATGAGAGACAGTTCTATATTATGAATATTGACTATTCATATTAAAGTCAGGTGTCATAGTGGGGATGAGTTACATATCACCTGTTTTATGTATGTTATTTGGAAAATGTCTTCGTCTGCTGACTTATTATCGCTATTCCTGCCTGCTTCATTTGCATATTACATTTCATGTCACATTCCTTCATCTTTTGCTCCATTTTCAATGTTGTATTACAGTCATATGTTAAACGGGGCAATTTCACCATGCAAAGTTATATGTTGTTGGTCTATATGGATTCATTGTATGTTGTTGATTGTAACCTAAATATGTAAGTTTATGTATAGCAGATATACATGAAATATGATTTTATAACGCACATAAATAGATGTTATTCTAAAATGTCATCTTACTTTATTTGAAGCGAATTGCATGGAAACATTCAGATTAATTATCAAGTTGATCGTTACAGGAGTATTTTTATAACTTTAAGTACATTACATGATAAAAGAAAGTGTCAATGACAAATCAGGGGTGAAATCACAATGAATAAATCTTATCTATTAGTAAGATACTTCTTTCATTCAGTCAAAATCATTGCACATCAGAAACTTTTGAAGAAAGATCAGCACTACAAACTTTCCAGTCTCCACTGATCAATATTCAAACACTTACTATATTCGCAAAATATGAATTTGCCCTTTCTCAAACAAAAAACAAATCTTCCAACATATGATACTTAAACATCACAATCACACTATTTACCAAACATTTTTCACATATCACATGTCATACATTAGCTTCTTTTTCATGTCTTTCTTTCATTTTGATTAGTGCATAGGTTAGAAAGCCATACTTACGTAGGTATTGTAAAACGTTCACTTTTTATGTACTGTTTTTTTTTATGTAGAAATATCATGCTTGCTAAAGATTGTATACCCTTCTTGCTACTTTTGCCCTATTCAGCATATGGAAGCAACTTCAGGAAGTATGGTAGGCTCACCAGTCTCTCCCCTCACAAAGATGAAATCTTGTGGGATTGTTTTTCTTCTAAAAACTACCTAAGTAGTCTTATAGTGTTGCTTTTCCTGTCTGTATAATTGTTTGTGAAGAATTACTTTGTTTCCGTTGTATTTTATGTCTTCTTTGTGTTTGTGCTGTCTATATACATGCAGTTTGCATAGAAGCAATACAAAATTGGATGAGTAAATAAAGAATAGTTAGGCAAGCTAAAAACCTTGGTAACAGTATAGCAAATTTATGATACCTATTTGTTTTTTAAGTTGTAGATGTCACAATAGCAACATAAAACACAAGGAAAGAACTGTTTTTATCTCCTCTTTTTCTGAGAGTTTCAAATTTATTTTCTTTGCGCTAATGTTTTGCATATATTTATCATACTCTGAAATAAGGTTTCATGTTAATTCAGTTAATTCAATGAAGAGTGATGAAAATGCAACCATTCTTACAAATGAATTTTCTGTTTGGGCTATTTGTAAATGGGCAATGTCTCAATGCATGATGTAGGCAATATAGGAAACATCAATGTTTTTTCTAATATGAATTTAAAAATGCTTTAAACTTTAAAAGTCTTCCATCATTTTTTGAAGCTCATTCTTGGGAGTCGCATGCAAGTAGGGGATCTGGCTGGGTTGTGAATATGGTTAAATGGAATTGATCGTGCATGACTCCAAATCAATTTGCAGGATAAGTGTTCTTCAGAAGACAGCAAATTGCTTAAGGAAAAGCACCTGCAAAACTTCTTCAGATAGGACCATCTCTGTTGTACAAACCTCACTTTCTACCTGGTCATTGTCTTTCTGTCTGCATAAATTGTTTCATTCATAATTTTGTAAATTTGCATGTCCTAGATTTTGATGTCATAGGTATCAACCCATATTGAAGCCTCATGTAGTAACATATAGTGAAATCAGATATTACACATGTTGAATGTTCATACACTGACATATGTAGAGGCTGATATTAAAGAAAACTACATCATAAACCTCAAATTTATCCCATTACTGACAAATGCATATAACTCACTTTTAGGGGGTTTTTTTTATCAGTTTAATCATAATTCTCCTTATATAATCAAAATCAAATGTTTCTTAGTTTTCTTTAATTTGATATACAAATTTGAATTGTAATCCATTGCTGTAAGAACTAAATAATTATGATTAGTTAGGTAGATTTAGAATAAGATCCTGAAGTTATCAAAATTATGTTTTGCTTAGTTTTACATATGATATACCATCTAGAACTTTATTATTCAAGCAGTCTGAATAAATTAATTAGATTCGAAATGTAAGTAACAAAGATTAAGGATAAAACCCTAGAATTATCCCACTATTTGCAATAAAGATGTTTCCCTGCATGCTGTACGAACACTTTGTTGTGGCTTAAAATTGCATGTTTAGAGCACTTAGTGGTATTACCTTTTTGCTTTAGTGTGAGCTTCCACATCTTAAAACATATGCAATAAATGTATGCCTTCTTTTAGAATCAGAAATACATGAATATGAGATTCATATTTTCCTTTGAAGCAAGGCAGCAAGAACAATACATTTCATGAACAGCTTCATGTACAACACCACTGTTATTAAACACTTATTTGACTTGCTCAGCCCCACAGGCAAGAACCTGAGTAGTTCAAGGGAAATTCCACCCTGAACTTACATTGGTTTTAATAAAAGTCAAATCATTAGAGAAATAAATTAGTGAAGATTTGATGAAAATATACGTCTAAGAATAAGAAAGTTATGACTTTCTAAAGTTTTTTTTGACATTACTTGTGAGGTACTCGTGCTAAGATGTATTACATTTTTTCGTTAATTTTAATTAATCATATGGGGCTGTCCATCCCTAGAACTGAGAAAGTGAATAAAAGAAATAACACAATTTTCATCACATGCCTCTAGATACTGTCCCTGGTGAATATGTAATCAGAAAAGACAATATTTAAGTGGTCCATTGGCAATTGGCCTTAGCAATCTTCAAACAATGAGATATTGAAAATGCATATTCCTAAATGTTAATTAAAGTAATGTTGTCACTGTGATGACCAAAGTATATTTTAAAACAATATTAATTTACAGCGACAACTACAAATGTCAGACATCAGCCATTGATATTTGGCGTACATGGGGCACATGTTATGTCTAGAACCACAAACTTTAATCTCAGAAAAAAAAATGAGAGAGTATAACATCATCAGTTGGTCGCAAACTTTACATCTTTTTATCCCAATTTTAGTTGTTTCCAGAAGTTCTTCATAGCCTCCCCCCCTTTTTTTTATACATAATTATGAGGAAGCCACATAAACTCTACATTTCTACATCAAATATGATAATACGTTTATGTTAATTGTCTTGCTGTCTGTGAAGTAATGTACCTAATGTGACTATGTTTTATTGTGTTTTCTTGCTTGTCTTATGTAGACTGTCCTTGTTAATATTCTGGGTTATGTTACCGTATTTTGATAAATACCCTTCGCAATATATCTAAATAGCTCTTTAAAAAGATTGAATGTCTCAGTACGAGCAAACAAGTTTTCTGAATATGTTTATTACATTTCGTATTTAAAGTTCAAAATCTATCACAATTTTTATAAATCTGAGGCAATGGGCTAACCCAAATGATGTTAGATTCTTCTTTTTTTTTTCATTTAAAGACATGGTCGCCCTGAAAAGGTTTGTGAAGCTATGTTAGATTCCATACACTTTGTCGTCAGGGTTGACTGCTGATTACTGCCGAGTTTTGTGACTTTTGCAAATGGGCTACCCTCTCTTTAAAAGAAATGTAATAATGTTACTCGGAATGTTGAAGTTCTGATTATAAGAACACATTTCTGACGTATGTCATTTTCCATACTTTACATCACATGTACTTTACATTGTGAGAAAGGGTTAATTTTTTAAAGAGTGTGTGAATGTTTATAGTACATGTACCTTTAATCAAGTGTCTCTTGCTTATTGCATGTGCAACATTTATTCTATATGTGTGACAAATTAAGTCAATGTAAATAACAGTGATAATATATTGAACATGTCATCAATTGTATTCACACTATGTAAACATATAAATATGGTATAAACACATCTTACTTATTTTAACATAAATGAAAAATAAACAGCTCGAAAACAAACACATCCTATCAATTGCTGTATATTTTAAATACAACATATTCAAAGAAGTAAATATGAATTAAGAAAGCATAAGATGCTGCACAAATTCTGTGTGTAAAAGCAATGTTGTGGTGTGTTTTGTTTCTGGTTTTATTCATAAAAGCAAAGCGCCGTCTTGGTTTGTCTCTCATACTACTGTATTGCATGCACTTGAGTTCTTGTACAGTTACAGATGAAAGTATTTGTTGCAATGTTGTATGCCACTGTATATGTACTAGAGGCTAGCAGTTGTGAGACATTAGGGATTGGCTCATTCCTGTTATTGCCCTCTTTAATCACCCTTTTTTAATGCAGATTACCGAAAGTACAGAATAAATATGGTTTCATCCCATGAATCAACCTTTTCTTAAATATACAAATAATTAAAGATCACAAAGTAATTGTATGCTTTCTGAAATTCATTGCTACTCTTTAAGTATACAGTCAGTGAAAAGTAAAGTAGCTACAGTGTAGAAGGGATCTACTGTAGTGCAAGGGGCCATATTTTGCATGACCAAAAAGTAATTTTCTTCTTTACAAAAAAATTAATTTGATCCAACATTCTTGATCCATCAAATTTTATAAGCCTGATCATCTTGGTTTTGCAATGCTACCTGTCTTCCACTAATTTTCTTCAATGTTTCCCTAATATTTTACCTAAAGCATTTGTTTTTGTTCATTTTGATATAGACTTGGGTTAAACATTTCTGATGTTGCTTGGATAATAACTTCAAGAAATTGATGTTGAATAGGGCCATGAGGGATATAGATATTTAACAATTGTAACTCACATAATTATTGTAACTTCCATTGAGCCAGCCAATGAGATGGAGTTTTAAAGCTGTTGCCATGGTGATTATAATCAATGGTGTATTACAATAATCTATAATATTGAAAAAGGTCCTTGAAATGCGCTAAACCCTGCTCCTAGCTTCTGGTACATGGTTGTGTATGTGTGTTCACATTGCACAGAGTGGTGTCTTTTTTTATACCTGCATCTCACGAACGAGCAAATTTCTTTTTCTCCTTCCTGTATCCATCCATCCATCATATCTTGTTCTATCCATCCATCCATCCATCCATCTATCCACCCAAACAACCAACCTACCACGGACCTGTGTGCTTGCCATGTACAGTACCGTTCCGCTCGTCGAAAGACCAGTACAAAGGTTTGTGGAATATGATGCCGTACCCTCTGTCTGCTCTACCCTGAATTCATGGTTTTAAGGGTTTACTCAAATCATATTTAAAGGGCATATACTGTACTGGGAAGGCAAAAAAGTCTTCAAAATGTAATTGTTAGCAATCTTCTTGCCAATGGTCTTAAATTCATGTATTGTCTATTTTAGAAGCTTGCTGAAAGTTATTTGCCCTCAAATGATCTACATTTGGAGTAATGAGTGATTAAATCACAAATCTTCAAAATGTTCGGCCCGAACATTTTGAGGATTTAATCATTAATCATTAATTACTCCATATGTGGATCATTTGAGGGCAAATAACTTTCAGCAGGCTTCTAAAAGGGACTATACATGAATTTAAGACCATTGGCAAGAAGATTGCGAACAATTACATTTTGAAGGCTTTCTTGCCTTCCCAGTACAGTATATGCTCTTTAAGGGTTTACTCAAATCATATTTAAAGAAAAATGCCTAAATACACTAATATCTCAATTGAATATTAATGAGCAATGGGTGTCACTTATTACTGGGATATATTTGTGATGTACATGGGAAAGGATCTAAACAACATAGACTTATAAACAAAGCAAAAAAGTGGTATGAAAAAGCATTAATATCACAAAAAAATTATTCCAAATTTTCACGACAGAATACATGTACATTTTTAGCTTAACTATATTACATTCTTAAGTGGTTAGGTTTGATGGTAAGTTGTTTGAGCCTCCGCAACAAAATTTGCTGGATGGCATCATGTGCTTAGGTTGTCCGTTCCTCCATCCATCCGTTGGTCTGTCCGTCAATCTGTGTGTGCTTCCGTCTGTCCAAATTTCATTTACACAGGACAATGAACTGATTAATAGGTCAAAGCCAAATCCTAAATTGTGTGTTTTTTTTTTGTTTTTTTTTACATAACTCAAGAAATATTGACTGGATTTCATTAAATTTTGTACAGTAATACATGACAGGATGATTAAGAAGTCCATGTAAAAAAGTGAAATATGTGATCAAATATCACTAAAACGCTGAACAGATATGCCGAATGAAGTTGTGTGTCACAGACATATATCTAATTTTCCAGGCATTGGAGAATGAAAGTTTTATAAATATTAGATATTTCTTTGCAGAAGGGCGCGCAGTCAAATTTCTCTTGTTTTTTCCTGTAATAGTGTGTGTTACTCACAAAGTACCCTGCCATTGTTTTTTGCCTCTGGTGTGAAACTAACTCCACCCGTCAACCAGCACAAACAAGTCTCACTACCCTATTTTCATTATGCAATTTGAATGATGATATTAACTTATTGAAACACACCATGCATCAGGGTGTGCTCTATAATTCACAATAAAAATAATATGCTCGCTCATTATAATGCCCAACTTTGTGCAGGGGATTTTTTTCATGGCATGGGACTTGAAATATTGTTCCTGCAAATATTCTTGACATCATATTCCTGCAACCAGTATATTTTTTTTTATTTGTACAATGATGACTGTAAAATGTCACAATGCCATTGTTGATTTATTCCTATTAACCTGTTGGCAGGCTTTAACCCTTAAAGGGGAAGTTCACCCTGAAATTATTTTGGTTTCAATAAAAAGAGACAAATGAAAGAAACTTATGAGTGAAGGTTTGACGAGAATCGGTCAAAAGAAAAGAAAGTTATTTGATTTTAAAGTTTTGATTTTGTGACTTCACATGCGAGGTGCTCTCCCATATGTTATGTACAATTTTTTTTCGAAAATGTGCTTTTACTCACAAAGATATGCATCCTTTTACTTGTGTATTTGATACATTGTTATAAATACATTTTTACACACATACCTGTACAAAAAAAATCATTCCGTTGTCAAAAACAGAAAGAAGGTCAATATATTGACTTATTTTGTACACAAAATATGGGAGAGCACCTCGCACGTGACGTCACAAAATCAAAACTTTAAAATCAAATAAGTTTCTTTTCCTTTGACGGATTTTCATCAAACCTATACTCATATGTTTCTTTCATTTGTCTCTTTTTTATTGAAACCAAAATAATTTCAGGGTGAACTTCCCCTTTAACATGCTGAGTGGGTTATCTCTTCCAACAATACACACTCATCCACAAGAGCAGCATTTTGTCTGTCACATAAAGAGTTAATACCACAAGTTGCACATTTATAATCGTTTGCTGCCCCCTATTGTTCACCCCAGACCTGAAGTACGACTACTCCCTGACAGAGGAGTACTGCCAGCTGCACTTCCTGACAGGCCTGTTGCTAAGGGAGGTGGGCGTGGCCCTGCATGACGTCACCGAGGTCAGGCAGCACGGTATCCGGGTGCTGCGGAACCTTCTGGCCAAGCATAGCGCCGACGATCGCTACCACGTCAAGGTAAGAAACAAAGGCAGTGTTTAGGTATAATGTACACCTTTTTATAGGATATTCACTTTCTTGTGAATAACTTATCCAAACGAACACAACCTAAAGTAATTTTTATTAACATTTAGCATTATCTTTAGATCGGTCTCCCATCTCAGCTTGTCTCCATCTATTTTTCCAGTACGAGATCATCTGTTTTATTTTGTATATGTCTTGATGTTGTTGCAATGACTGCAGTACCAGAGGAGAGTGAATGGTAAACTAACCTTCTATTGGTATTCAGTATCATAATCCATCTCTCAATTCATCCAATGTCTATGAAACATTTTACTACTTGATCATCTCCTCTATGATGCATACGTTTTGATGTTGTTACCATGGCAGCAATACCAGGTGCGGGTAGCCTGCCTCTACCTCCCGCTTATCTCGGTCATCCTGGAGAATGTGGACCGGCTAGCCAAGGACGGCCCCCAGACCATCGGGCCCGGCGGGAACCTAAATGGGGGCGGGGACAGCCTCTTTGACCTGTCGTCCGTCTCCCAGATGTCCATGGATGGGGGCCAGGGAGGGAGCAGCCAGGGAGGGGGCCACGCCCAGGGTCACGAGAGGAGCAACAGCGTGTCTTCCAGCGCCAAGAGTCGCTCCCTCCAGAGGGACTCTAATGTCCTCGACATCATCGCTGGCAGAGGTAACCAATCACAGCTCACTCTCCTTCTTAATATAACTCGCCCACTCCCGCATCCTACATCAGGGCCCTGTTGCATAAAACTTACCATTTGTGGTAACTTTGCCACCAATAGCAACTTCTATGGAAACCTTGAATTTGATCATCTCTCAATCTTACCATAGTAGTTACCATTGATGGCAGTGTCACAATTAATGGTAAGTTTTATACAACAGAGTCCTGGGATCCCAATTCAAAGGGGAAATTCTAATTCAGGACCATTTCCCCCCTCATATTCCAGGAGTTTATAGTTTTATTTTCACTCCCTCAGTACTACACAATGATAATCTCATGTCAGTTCAAACACTCTCCTTTCTCTCGCCTGTTTCTATTTCATTCCTTTTACCTCCATGTATCAGGGATCCCAGATTTCAGGGGAAACATCAAACCAGGACCATTATTCCCCAACATAGTTCAGGCTTTCCTTTCATCTAAATGGGTTCATTTAGACTCATGTCAGTCCCAAACAAAGGAAGCCTTTGATATAACGTAGACTGTGATAGTATGTTGCTGCATTCTGCCTTGGGAATGCGTGTGTTGCATTGTGATCAGAATCCAGTGTTTGCGTAGGTCAGTGCATTGACTAACACAATAAAGGTGCGTTCCCACAGAAACAGTTTTCTTATGCTGCTTGCGGCATGCACGTCGCCGCCGGTGATTTACCGCGTGAAATGAGCCATGTGTAACACTTTGTCTGTGTCAAGGCTGTACACTCTTCCTAAGAGAGAGAGAAGTCACCATGTAAAGAACCCAATAGACATGGCAGAAGTGATATTATAGCAAGAGGCAGCAGCAAACTGGTTTCATGGGAATGTGCTTTAACCCCTTTTGCAGCAGATAAAATCCTGCTCTATGGGATTCATGTGCATTACATGTGCAAAAAAGCACAAGTGCCGCATAGAGAGTTAAGTAACGCATGGTTTAAAAATAGGCACGAACTTGATATCAATTTAATCAGATGGCTGAAAGTTGAGACAAAATTATCAGTCAAATGATTCCTTTTCATTCACATGGCACTCTCAATGCCATAGTGATAGTGCTTATTGGCATCTTAGTTTAACCATAAGGAGTCCAGATAAAACAAAAGAGACAAAAGTGTTTGATATGCATAACTTATGGATGAGTAATTTGTTTGGGTAAGTGCATGTTTTATTTGTGAATTTCTAACAATGATTACTTCCACAGATTTTTTTCTTATTCTTCATCGTTATATATACAATTGTTTACACTTTTTCTCTTTTCTCTCTTTCTGTTCTTGTCTTGCTCATGGTACACTCTTGTGTATTTCATCTTTTGTTAATATCATGTCATAACTTTGGTAGATATAAGACATGATATTGTTAATACCAAGCTATTTGTGTCCAGAATGCCTTGTTGAATACATGATGTTCCACTTTATCATTGACATCAGACACAGAATTAAATTGATCAAAATTCACTGTGTTAATTCAACAACGGACAAGTGTTTCTGTGATTCAAAGAACAAAAAATGTTCTCGATGTTATATCCAATTCATACCTTTATTTCAAATCTTTTATAAATGCTAATGTTCTATTGCTTCAGTGCCCATCTGGCATTGATATTTATCTCTCTATGCAACAGCCTACTGACCCACTGTATTTCTTGATGTAATATTCGATATATACAAGCAGGTTTTACAAATATTTATACTAGATTGTTTCTTACAAGGCAAAAACTTCCACAATGCCAATGTTCAATTGCTCCAATGCCCTTCTTGCATAAATATTTATCTCTACTCTACGACACTCTTCTGACCCACGATATTTCCATGTTTATATACAGGCGTAGCTACCTCCAGGTTATCGTCCATAATAGCTGAAGGTGAAACAAACTTGACACCATTTATTTCGTTTACCCTGTGGGGCTTTTCAGACATGCATCTATATGTACTTACATCGCCATCATACTCGCTCACTAAATATCAGAACTTTAAAGTTGGAATACATAAAAATATTGCGACATCTGTATTTGTAAACAGATGTGCAGAGTTTGTTATGAATTATTTGAATGATAATGAGTTGAATATGACTCTGCAATTGTAATATAGAATGTTGATTTCTGCCCATTAATGAGTGATGATAATGTTAGGTTAGGCTCACCAAATCATTTTGTCTGCTTTTGCAATACTTCCAAAATGCTGAACATTTATATTCAAAGGTAGATCTGTTTAATTGATTCTCTTTCAAGTTATGGGCTATGTTGCATAAAACTTAACATTAATGGTAACTTAACTTCCAATGATAACTTCTGTGGAAACATTGAATTTGATTAGTTGTTGAGTGATGTTTCCATGGATGTTACCATGGACGAAAGATAGCATTAATGGTAAGTTTTATGCAATGGGGCTATGGGGAATCATGCTATGGCTGGACCTTACATTGGCAAATAACCTACAGTGGAGCCGGAGGTCAAGTTCTTACTAATTGCAAGCAATGTGCATGAGCACACGGAGCTGATTGCATTTCATTGCAGTCGGTTCCAGCGATTCACCGATTGCAAACATTGTGAAGTTGTTCTCCGGCTCCACTGAATATCTAACCCGTGATCCCTTTGTGGTAGACATATAGAGTACCGAAGTACCATTGTTCATTGCTATGCCGGTCGCTGATTCTAAACAGCATCACCCCAGGGAGAGTTTCAACCGGTCTGACAGTGTCTAGTGGGCTTGTGTGGGCATTCACAACGAGAGTCCTGCTCTGATCACTGATGTTTGCTCTTCCCACAGAGTTAAGAACCAGTTGTCAAGAACATGCCTATATGATGTGACACTTCGGTACTCTCTTACATAAAACACACACATCCAAATTTCCCTTCCACACATGTATATGTACCTCCCCAGTCTTATTATTGAATATGTAATCACAATCGCTGGTATTTATATAAAAACAAGCTCAGCATTACTTAACCATTCAAAGGCAGCGGTGTAGGATAGGCTTTCTGTCATGTTTTGTCATGTATGCCTATGTGTGCAATTAACTAAATACAGCAATTTGTCATGGAAGTGTACACATTTGTTTGCATCATTAATCATGAATTTCATCATGAAGCAGGTACCATGTGTGATCCATTTCCCCCCAAAACTACCATAGTATTTATTTCAAAGAACTATTTCATGTGAGCCAGACCTACCATAAAGATGTTTCAGATGTGCTCAAAGCATTTGCCATTTCAAAGGTATCGAGCAAATTTTCAGCCATATTGCAACATATACATCTACACATGTACGTACATCATAAAAGATGAACATATTTTAGGAGCTGGGTCTTGTTGCATTTAATGGTAACTGTCATGGCAACGGCCAGACAGCTCTGAAGTCATTGGGTGTTCCCCAAGGCAGTTACCACTTCCCCTGGTGTTTCAGGTTGCTTTATAACATGGGTGTGATTAAAATCCATAATTCCTTTGATTATCCCAATTTGAATTTAATCTCAGACCTGTATGTTATTATGCATATATTTTAGGGGACCTTTGTGGTAATCGACTCTGTACAGATCACGTATTTCATATAGTCAAATATGCAGACTTGGATTAAAAATGTGTATAATGCTGGCTTTGGTGTTTATTCTAAGCTTGCCTGGGTGGTGTTTCACCAAGTTGTTCTTAAGCTACGAACGGCTTTACGAACGGCTGGTGATCCCTTCTTGTGCTCAATCAGATTCTCAATGAACAAAGTGTGGTATCGCATTTAGCACAAGAAGGGATCACCAGTCATTCGTAAAGTCGTTCGTAACTTACGAACAGCTTGGTGAAACACCCCCCAGATATAGCAGTTATAAGAGTATGGAGGTGAAGAGTACAGGAGCATCATTAACCTGTGGAAGACCAAATCATACATTACTAATAATACAGTGTAGCAAGACTATCATCATAAAGAAAAGTTTTGCTCAATGACAACATGTAACTAGACAGGGCACATATTAATGGAACTTCACTCAGCCGAGCATCCATATTTAGCAGCTACTGTACTAGGCTAGAAATGTTTCTTCAATATGGCCCCATGTGTATAAAGGTGTGTTTTGATGTGGAGTACCAATCTACACTGCTGCAGCACAAACGTTGATTATTAGGTATATATGCAGATCTCATGTAGGATATTTAGATCTTATGCAGATTACTAGGTATATTCAAATCTTATGAATATGAATGAATGTGTAGATGTCATGTATATTACTAGGTTTACCCAGATATTACATGTTTGTATGTAGCTAGCTACATACAGTTACATTAAAAAATCACGCACATCATGCTTAGTAGTATCAGATTTTATTTAGAATATTCAAATATTTTATGAATGACTGTGTTGATGTTATGTATATTACTAGGATTATTCAGATATCATGTAGCTAGGTACAAGTACTTTCAGATCTCATGTAGATTAAGTAGTATGTTCAGATCTTATGTAGATTACGAGATATATCAAGATAGATACACCCCTTATTCTCCCTTGTCCAAATGCAGTGAAACTACAGATTAAGTGGGACTTCATGTTTTTGTATCATGACAACTCTCTCTCTCTCTTATTTCTGAACTTTTTCTCCAATCTGACCAACCCAGTTTCCAAAGACACTCCACTGACATTATCAGGTAGCAGATCATTTTGTGCCGAAATGGTCCAAAGTTGCCTCAAAAGAGGTCCACCATTTGCATGATTATAGCTTTCCTATATGTGACAAGACTTTATTTTGACAATTAGTTTTCTTGAGTATAAAACAGGTATCAAGCTTTCATCCATTTCATTTGTGTGAATAAAATGTTTGTGAGTTATATACTTTATCAATTCCATTTGTTGTATTCCTGAATTGAATCCCTGGCTAGGTTTTTACTACATTCTTGTTTATCTAGGTGCTGTATATTGATTGCAGAGCTCTGTGTTTTTTTTTTTTTACATCAATCCCCCCCCCCCCCTCCCCAAAGTGATTCATCGCAATATGCTATTATTTATGTTGTGTGACCTGATCCTTAGCTTTTTTCATCATTTGACTCTTATTCCTTTTTTTATGGTAAACATGCCTAGATTGTGTGTCTAGTCTTTAACATGTACCTCCAAATTTATGGCAAAACACCTACATACGTCTAGATACTGAACATGTGCATATACAAATATATGCTTTAGTATTCCTGTACAGATGCTAAATGTATCATAAAGTGTGCATTGGTATTATCATAGATTGATACAAAATAGTCATGAACATTAATCTCTGTATATTTACTTTATCCCACAATGATTAATATGGCCATATTCTTATTCTTTGCTAGTTTGTGTTTGGCTCTTGGCAGGGATACCCTCTTGGAGACTTAAACTGAATTCTGAGTAGTTTTTTACCCTTATGGAGATCATTTTTTGTTGATCATTTCTTGTCGATCTTGTAAGTGTCAGTGTGAAATAAGACCTACATTAGAAATGTGGCAACTCATGAATCTCCTTTTGTACTCCCCAAAGATTTAATTTTGTTTTTATTTTATCCCCACTCCTTTTATTTTTTACAGCAAACATGCCGTCAAATCGTCCCTTTCATGTTCCCTCCAATTTTGTGCGAAATTCTGGTACTCTACCTCCCTATTTTATTATTGTGACGCCAACTCTCACGTGTGATTTATTTGAGTGTCTTGTTCTTCTTCTGCAAAAGCAATCATATAATTTTACCAGTTTGTGTTTTCTATTCCATTTGTTTTCACTTTTGTACTAAAGCTAAATGTTGGAATGAGCTATGCAATGTGTGTATACTACAATGTACACTGTGCGTAGTTTTGAAATAATGCTTGCATCGCAATGCATTTCTCCTGTCTTATCAGGGACTGCATGTACAACAATTATTTGTTTTTTCTTCCACAAATATTGGAGAGGTTTCTGGTATAAAAAATAATATTTTTAAACAAATATTCTGCAAAAGAAGAACTAAGACTGCACTGCACAATAACATATATGTGGCCAATCTAACACTGGATTTAGAATTTGGAATATAGTTTTGTAATGTCAACATGTATCTATCCAGAAAGTGAAATACAAAATATCATTAAAAGAATTTGGGCTGATATCACATTTATTTTTGGGATCATTAGATGGAAAAAAATTAGCATCATTTTATTTCCAGCACCAAATTAGAAAACATACATTATGAGGGTATTTCACTGAATATAATGCGTAAATCAAACTTGGTCTCCATGTAATAATTCTTCAAAAAAAAATTACAACGTTTTGGCATGACTCTACCAGTGTTTGGATTTTTTTTAGACTTAAATCCCTTTTTCTAAAGTTGATTCACTTAAATCTTAATTCACTGACCCTCATCTTAGTGTGTGGTGTGCACCTTATATTTTCTAGACTACAATCTGTTAATCACATTTTCTTACAACAAAGTTTATTAAAGATTGACCGTGGCACAAAAAGTCTCTTTTTTATAGATATTACAAGATCATGACATTTTTTTTTTTTATAGTTTAGCAAACAAAATTCATTTTACCATTTGCCTTTGGTAGCATATCATCTGCGAAATTATTTACAAGAAAAAATTTTTATGTAGTTTTTTTTTTATAATCAATTTTACTACTTCATGTGCCCAGTGAGATTTGTATAGTTCTCTGCTTACACATGTAACTTAATTCTCTATATAACTGACTTATTGTAAGCTTATAAATATGTGTTGGAAATGTCAATTTACACATATTTTGTGATGCAAATATGTGTTGATAAGACCATTCTGGCAAAATTTAAATGCAACTGAACTCAACTATTCATTCACCTGGCCAAGTGAGAGGGGTAAAAGTCAACCTAAGTATACTAACTTGAACAATTTTCTGGTGATGGTCACTCTTATGCACTCTATAATAAACTGAGTTTTGGTAACACAAATATATTATTACACACACACGTTAACAATGTACCTCTGTATACAATATACCCCCTATATTCCTCTTTCACAAATGTAACTATTTTATTTGGTTAGACATCTATATAAACATTTGTTAATCAACAGACTGGTTTGGTAATCTTTAGTGTAATTAAACATTTGAGGATATGTACTTAGAGAGAAGACAAGAATATAAACATTTATGTTCTTCTACACTAAGTTAAAATATATATGCAAAAGGATTGCCAACAGCAGTCCCTAGCAATGGAGTTATCTGATATTGTAGCAGTTTTTGAAATAAGAAAATATGTCACATTTGTGTTTGCAACATTTAATTGTAATTATTATTCTGTTAAATCTAAAATAGACCTGTGTGAGGTACATGTAACAGTTTGACGTGGCGTTCAACATTCAAAGTAACAGTAATGAATAATGAATACCTCTCTATTGAGGTACCGTTAACTTTGAGATAAGAAATGTTTGATTACAGTAAGATGGAGCAATGTAATTAATATTGCTTTTAAGGTGAAAATATATGTAATGCTGCTATTTGAGTTTCACCGTTTCCTGTTCTTTCGTTTAAGAACAAAGACAACCTTTTTTTTTTTGGTAAGGACAAAAGTGTCCCAGCGTATATGTGAAACCTGTAACTCCTCCTCTCGTACCAAACGATAAAAAAACCCTCCGTCTTTAAATTTGTTTGCCGCTCCCCTTTTATTTCCCATGATGCACCCCGCTGAGCAGGAGTCCGCCATTCCATTTCCACCCCTTCCATGCCCGAAGCTCAACAAAGAAGAATGAGCGCGTCAGGTTTGTCCTTAAGTATTTATCTCATCTTGTCTTGTCTGTCTCCTCCCTTTTCCTTTATTGTGGTGTTTTTTTTTATTTATTTGTTTATTGATTGATTTATTTAGCCCAGTGGTGTCGCACTCCTTCCCGCCCTCTTTGAATTAGATCGCAGTTTTTATTCAAATAGGTGGCCCGGTCCTCGCTAGATGGGGAAGTTGATGCAGCAAAAATAGCTAGCCGCTAGATGTCATAGCTTGAAAACTTGTGCAGTTGCAATTTTATTCTCATATTATTCTAATTTTTTATTACAAAGTAGAAGATTTAGCTTGATGATCTGCAGGGTAGGGGTTTCTGGATTATTTCTATTTAAGCGAGCAAACAATTTGCAGTGTTGGAGTTTTCGTAATTCATTGTACTGGCCAAGTTCAACAATGCTTATAGTCCCAGTGATGTGAGCACTTTAAAAATGTACCATGTATATGTAGGAGTTCTGTAAAGATCTTGAAAGTGAAAAGAGGTGGACATATGAGAGAAGGAGAATGAACGGCATTATTTTGAAAATGTTTGGAGCAGGAGAAATGAAGGGATAATCTGGTAGTAGTGCAGGCTTAGCTTCTAGTTAGTTCAAATTCAGCAAGTAAGCTCCGTCATTTAGCAAATGAAGTACAGCAGCAATTCTCCAATTGTACATTTTCTCTCTCTATCGCCCTTCTACAGCAAATTCTTTGATTCTTTTTCCAAAATGGCATACTTAAGTAAGAATGGATGCTTCTAGATTAGACATCGTAGGTAAAACAAATTTGGTGCATCTGGGAAACAGGTAGTCTCCAGCTGCTTATAGAACATATCAATGCGATCCAGTAAATATTTTTCAAATTTATTTAGATTTGCAGAAGCACATTATGCATATAGTAATTTCAAGAAATTTAAAACAGAAGTATGCAAGCAGAAATTCTATATTTTGAATTCACATAGGAAAACGAGCATTTGGGCGATTGTTTCTGAAAAATTGCTCTTTTGCATTGAATTGATTTCTATCTCTCTGCAGTGATATCCATTTGAGGGTGCTGTGATTTTTTTTTCATTGGCTTTATGGGGATATGGCTAACTAACAAGGTGTGAATTGTTTTTGATGGTACTAAACATTAAGTGGTTACTGTCATGATAGCACTTTATTTGAACTTTTTGAATCAGCTTGGGCATTTGCGTAAACCTCATGGATGATTAATGACCTTTGCATTCTCTTTTTGATTGGTAGATCAAACTTGGCAATGTGACATTAAATTTGTGAAAATATAGCATTGTCCTCGCCCTAGCCCGCCCCCACCCCCCCCCCCCACCCCCCCCACCCCCCCCACCGCCCCTCTTCCCCCATGAATGACAAAAATCACCTGTTGACCTCAGTCCTCAAATCTCCCCTCATCGAATGACTTCCTGTGTATGTTAAACTACAAAATCGCCAAGTCGATTCTATTTCAAGTTACCTCTGGTTTCCTATGTACTCGTACTGTGTTCATGTAAATTGTCCGCATGCCTACATGTATCCAGTAAGATGTCTTGTAACTGTGGTATGTTCATGTAAACAATGTAGCATGTAGTCCTGTTCCTGTTTGTGGAAAATGTTCTCGTTGTGTATAGTACAGCTGAAATCTACACTTTGTTCTTCAGGACAAGTCATCAAGTCCTACACTTTTTTCAAGAATCATGTACTCACATGTTATGAAATTATACCTGCATCTTGGTACACAGTGAAGGATGGTTCTGAAGTTGCCCCGTGATATATATATATATATATATATATATATATGTGATACACACACAACACTAACAAGATATACAGTGTAAATGCCAATAACTTCAATATATTTTATACATGTCTTAAAAAGTATATCTGTACATCAAAAGTGCACCAAATGGTTTTGTGAAAATTAATGGTTTATGTAGCGGGGTCCATTGTGAATTCCTTTGTGTGTGTGTGGAAAAACATGATGGATGGTGCTATATAGTATACAAGTTTGCCCTGTGATATATATTGTAGGATAGCACACAATACTAACAACAATTAAAATGTATGAATGGATAGTGTTCGTGATGTTATTAACAGATGTCATAAAAAGTATGTCTTCTTAAATATATCTACAGTAACTTAACATGAAAGGGAAAAGGAGTGTATCAGTTTATGTATGCAATATAGATATTCAGTATTACTGCTTTAATATATTTCAAGTATTTACATTCTTTACAGAATACATCATACATTATAACAAATGTTTACACTGCATAATGTAAGGAATAATCTGGAAATAGTAAATGGTTGAGAATTAAATCAAATCTTATTCTGCCATGAAAAAAATGGTCTATAACCATTATCACTACATCAGCATACCTTTAATATGTTTCTTGTTAGGTATGTGTGTAAAGTAAAGTCCTTTGTGTCTGTCCTTTCTCTTCCTCTTTTTCTGTATGAGAGGCATATGTTGTGTATAGGTTTCAGTCCCTGGAGGAAAATAAAATCTGCCGGCATCCATGGTTTCCTAGTTAAAATCACAGATTCCGACGGGCTTTATACCTTTCCTACGATTAACTTCTCTCCCCATTTGCAGGGGATAGGACCGAACTGATTCGTAAGCTCATGCGAATCCCTCCGCCCCTTGTTGCTCTAAGGCCTCGCAATAGGCTCTCTTGGAATGGAGGTTTGTGTGTCAATGGTAAAAATCAGCCAAAGCGGGCTAGTTCTGTCCTTTTTAGTACCTGCGCACTATACCGCACTTCGTTCACTCCTTTGATAGTTTCTATGAGTTCATGGATGCATAACTCAAAGTAGCTTTATTTCTGTTCTGCACTAAATTGCCAGCACATATTTTTTTAATGCCATAACAATTATTTGAAATATATGGCAACATATTTAAAAGGGATTGGCTGAATTTCTCCCTGGTCTGGAGTTTGATGAATTTGATAAGTCTTCTGATGCCACATAAATAATAGTGAAATAGTTCCTCTTTAAGATGGTTTATTTGAAATCAATATATACTGTCCAGTACATCCTGGGCTATTTGATGATGATGGGGGAGGAATAGATATGACAGAGCTGTGAAGAATTGAGTGTAAAGATCTCATCAGTGGCACCTGATCATTTGCTTATGGTATATTTATTGATTACTGATTTTTCTCTATTTCTTGATATGGCCCAAGGGGGCTTAATGTGTGTTTTTGTTTTCCTGTCATGTGGTTTTTCTCTGCCATCTCCACATTGTATATCCACACACATTTGTTGGTTGGATTCTATTTCTTCAGGGTGAAGTTGTGTGATTTACTGTACATCTTGGGTCCTATTCATACTCTGTTGGGGGAAACTTACAGCTCAATGTGAGCTTTAAAATGGAAAATACATATTCAGGGTTCGGCATATTGTACGTTGTGACTAACACGCATTTAGAGGACACAAAGGTACTATGTTTTTCTAAACGTTCATAGGTGTGTGGGGGGATATGAGAGAAAATGATTTGTCACCATTTTTTCAGTGGAACAGCAACAAACCCCAAGTAAGTACGCCAGAAACTCCACCGCTTTCGCACCAAGACCACTAAGCAGATCATCTTGGAGGAAAAGTTTTGGCGGAGGTTTGTTGAATTTCACATTAGCAGTAAAATAGAAAACAGAAGCAAATCATACAAGTAGCGAGAAAATCTATGATTTGCAAAAAATTGCACAAAAAACAGTCATACACCATTATGCAAAGCAATATGATTGATTGTGTTTTTATTTACTTCGTATTTACTTTGATTTTTTTTTTGCTGTCCAGCCAAAAATCACCATTATATTGTATTGTATTGTTTTGATTTCAGTGTAAACTTCACACATTTGAACAAACTCAATTTATATAAATTCCTGTGGGTTAAGGCATTTGGCTTGCAATATGGCATTTACTGCAAATGACATTTGTTTTCAAAACATTGTTTTCAAAACATACATCAAGGCTTGACTTCAGAATGTCCAGCAATTAGAGTTGGGAGGTAGCAACCGTGAAATATTGTATGTTACTCCCGGAAAAGAAAAGCAATTAATTTGCATTGTTTTTTAATGCTTTCTAGTGATGTATTGGTGGTTTTTGGCACAGCAAAGTTACAAGCTCACTTTTTAAAGAAAACATGCATCTTATCACAGCTAGGTATTACCATGCTCATAAATTTGTCACTTACAGCAGAGCAGTCTACGGAAAACCTCAACAAATTCATGCGAATTTCAGCCACCTCCACCACCCCGCGAAATCGAAATAGACTGTCGTGGAGCAGTAGCTATGGAGGTTTGTTGACAAAAAAAGAAAAGGAAATTACATTATCATGTAACTCATGTTCAATCGAATGGCCGTCACTAACGTCATGGTTTTAATCGCTTCCTAACAGAAGATACTACATAATAAGATAGCACTTGTCATTGTAAAGTCTTCAAGAATCTTGGAATGATTTGTGGGTACATGGATGTAAATTGGTGGACGTAGGTATGTATACATACTAGTACTAATCATTTTAACAACAAAATGACATAATGGTTAAAATGAGCCTCACACTAAATGTGACTTGACAAAACATTATTTTTACCTGTAAAGAAATACTTGCAAGCTCTATATACTGGAAGGTGTGATTCAAAAGTAGTAATTCTTTTATTTATTTGATTTTAAGATTCATGAAGCAAACAGTAGGGATAGGGAGAAATGGATTCCATTTTAATTCAACTCAGGAATATATGATTATGTATATATTTACGTGGAGTATTGTCTGTTATATATTAGATGCTCTAAAGGATTTCTTTAATGATTGCAGATACATGATTTGCTCAGCATGCATTGGTATCAAATGCAGTCATAATTCACTAATTTTCATATTAAAACAATATTTTCAACAGTTGTTTAAAGAATGGAAGTCACAGCTGCAACTTGTAAATTAAGCATTCATAAGGGATATGTGTTATAAACTCTCTCACAACTAAACCAGGAAAAGCCTATTGATTTACTACACATTTCAAGTACCTATGGTACTGAGAAGGAAAGGGTTAAGAGACAGTACTAATGTGGGCAGCTACAAGACATTTACAAAATGCCTCCAACATTGTGCCCTCTTTATTTTTGGCTTCGACACAGGTTTTGAGTTTGCATTCAGGAGATTACTGGCAGCACATCAAGTGCTTTCCATATGTTATAATTGATATTAATTTAGGGTTATTTAAGCATGATTTCGTACCCAATAATACCTTCGCTGAATATTGTTTGACGCTTAAATAACAGACCTTCTACTCCATCTACATCTGTATTATATCTCTAGAAGGCTTTGTTGTTTGCATGTTGCCCAGATACTCATTTTGTTGCCGTGCATGTTTCAAATAATAACCATAAGTTATCATTCCGTTAGTATTTCTTCTTGACAATATGAAACAGAACTGAAATCCCTGAAATATATGACTGAAATTTTAGATATATACCTTCATTAAGGAATGGCTCATTGGTTGGTTGACTGTGGATTTATCAAAGAATGCATGAAGCATAGATTATAAAAATACACACAATTATTATCAATGTTTATCATGTAACTTTCAGAAGATTAAGATACAAAATCTTGTTGAGAATCAGTAGTGACAGTACATCTTTGTAATCACTGAATTTCATGATCAGAATGAATTTTTTTTTATTGAAATCCTGCATGTTAACATTTCACCAAGCATGATTTTCCCTGCTTTCATATATGCGAGGCTCAAATTATTTGCAGTATAATGATGAAAGAAGTGTAAATGAACATTAACATATACATTATTGATTTTAGGGCTGTATATGATACACATCCACTTTGCAATATTTTATGTAGGAAAGAAATGATTTATCAATAATAGGGATGCATTTACAATAGAAATATCCAGATATTTATAAAATATTTACACAAAATTAAATAGCTGATATTGAATCTGGATAAAACTTTAAGATTTGTCTGTCTTTAACAGTAATTGTAATGAGGACATGTACTATAAAGTGCATTCATCAAAGAAGTTTCAATGTAATGACTATAGATATATTTCTTTCATACACATTTGATTTTCTGTGTTTTGAGAATAATTTTTGTGGTTAATTGTGTCAAGTAAATGAAAAGAAGTTAGCAAGTGATACATAGAAAGCAAATGTTTTTAAAAACACAACATCACATATGCAAGTTAATTACAACAGCACTAAGATGACAATACATAAGAAGTAACCAGTGGAATACAGTAATTTAATATTGTACCTCAAAATCAATTGAAGCCTGCAATTTGCAGAATATTTATTCATTTATTTCATTGTAAAAAATCAATCAGAAGTAACATTGGTTATACTTGACAATCTATGGTGACTTTCTTCATGGTTTACATTTCTCCAATTGTATTAAACACCCCCATTTTGTGACTTTTAGGCGAGTCAACCGAAGCACAGTTTTTACGAGGCCTTCAGACTATAGCCACGCCTTCGACTGCGATGTCTTTCTCGCCTTCTGCTGGATCGAACAAATCTAGCAATCGCTTGTCCTGGAATTTTCCAGGTGCGTTACGGGAATGTGGTCATCTCCATTACCTTTGTTTAAAAGGGCCATCTTCAATATGCCGTTTGCCAATTATTTTATTTTATTTTGCAGCAAAAGACAACCAAAATTTACTAATGCTTGCCGTATATATAGCAGCATTATTTATCATCAGTGAGTTACATTGTATGTTAAGTGATTAGTTATACTGCACAAATTTGAGACGTGTGTATCTATATACAAAATATGTAATATATATATAGTTCACCATGTGAGTATCTTGCTTTGTTGCAACTTGGGTATTAGTGCACATGTATGTCTAGCAGTACATGTATAATCTATGTAAATGTTGATGACAGACCTGTCTCAGATAGTTAGGCATGGGCACATAAACTAGGTGTAAATGTTATATTGCACTTTAACCAAACATGCAGACATGCAGTACCTTTTGAATGCCTCCTTTCCTACAACGGTCCCATCAGTGTTGTGGGTTTGCTACTCCATGCCCCCTCACATACCGCGCATGGTGCAAAAGATAGTCCCCCAATCTGTTATTACAACTAAGCTCCGTTTCATCAAGCCGTTTCAGACCTGTTCTTGTGCGATCCCAATTTGTTCCTGTTTTTAGAAAGTGGGAGTGAATATCCTACGATCCCAATCAAATTTGACAAACTTTGTATTGAGTTTGCTTGTTAACAGCAAGAATTTCAGTCAAAGATCAGATTTCAACTTAAGCTGAATGGATTCAAAATCATCATAGGTAGAATCTGATTTTGCACCTAAGAACAGGTCACCAGTCGTACGTTAAGTTGTGAACTTATGAACAGATTTATGAAACTAGGCCCCAGTATAGTTTAAGACTGCTTTTGTAATGACTTGAAAATGAAGACTTGAGCTACATGTAGTTATTAATAGTCATCAACAACCGAACCTGTTTTGGAACGGATTGTTGTACATCTCTAGACAAGAGTTTTTCTGGCAACAATTTATGAATCCACATACTGTACAATTTAAATTAATTTTTATACCTCAAATTGCTGTTCTATCATTGAACAGCTTGAAATTACAGCGCATAAGCAAAAAGGTGGAACCTTCTTTAGCATTTTCATGAAACAGCAATTCTTAAAGCCACATACTGTACCATGAAATTGCATCCTTATAGTTTTCATCAAATTGCATTTCTTCTGTCAAAGCTGCCCTTTTTGAATGAGGGCAAAACAATTAAAACAAATGAGCCAATACATACATCGCAAGATGAGATACTTCTATGGCATTGTTTAGAAACGCGTACCCATGACCGAGTCTAGAGAGGAGACGGAATATTCTTACATGTACACATCACTTGGGATTGTGCGTGGCTTTTATTGTCATTTCCTATAGCTGTGGTCTTCATGTGGAAATCTGTGTTACAGGTTTGACTTCCATGGGTTCTTCATCTAAAAGGAGGCAATAAATGGTCCCAGCATCTACCTTCTCACAAGCGGGATACATTGGAATAAAATATATAACGTATTGTTTTCTTGCATCCCTCAATTGTATATATCTGTCTTCATTTTATAAAAGAAGAAATCACTAAAGAGTAAATCTACATCCATATTTTCATCACAATATCTTTCTGTGCATGTTTTTCTGCTACAATCATGAAATATATATGCTGTTTGGCATTATCAGAATTTAGCAGATATTACTATGACATTTGAAAAGCTCTATTGCGAATATAATCCTTTCTTAGTGGACTTCTTTGGAATTGCATTTGTGGGTCTTTTCCAAGCTGATGGTTGAATTTTTTGCATTTGAAAACATGTTAACCAGTGTTATGCAGGTATAACAATGAAACCCCCAAAAGGACCCATTGCAGATATTATCCTTTCTTTATGGACTTCTTTGGAATTGCCTTTGCCGATGGTTGAATTCTTTTGCATTTGTTAAAACATGTTAATTACTTTACCTGTAAGCTTGTTTATGTTATGTTACATTCATTTCTGTGCTCTTTGCTAAAAAATACAATCTCATTATATTATTGTGTTACTCTAATTCCTGCAATCGAATAACTGAAAAGATATCTGGCATGTTGCGAATCAAATGCACCATAATGTCATGATCTTATTAATAACATTCATTTTCTTTTCTTAAACTTCTAACTCCATTATTCTCTCTAGGTGATGACTCATCTGGCAAACCAAAATGCATGATAACCTTTGACCTTTGACATTGGACATGAAACCCTCCTAGCGACACTCCCATATTATGACGTACTAGACCCACCCATACTCAATATGTGAGAATGGCTGCACTGTGCGATTTTTAAACAGATTCTTGTTCCTTCCAGTAGCTCTTGTGAATAGATACTCTTCAACAACTTGTTCTTTCCTGTATGGAATGCCTGAACCAAGTTGAGATGAATCTATCTGTGTACATTTCTACAGGTGTATCACATATCTGGGTACATTTCTACAGGTATATCACATATCTGTCAAATTTCTGTTAAAAAAAGAAAGTAGAAGTACCAGTGCTCATTACGGAAACATCTCAGAATGATCACGTAGCAAGTGTGTATGCATACATGTGTTACCGTTATTTGTGTATACACATATATATGTTGACAGAGTTAACTTGAGGGAAAACACAACATACATAAAGTAACTGTGTACGGCAGTTTACATTTTCTTTCTCTTTCATGTGAAATTCATATTTCCTCAAAATTTACATTGCTTTACCATAAAATCTTTCAAAAATATATTCTTGCTATCTTGTGAATGGGGATATATTCCACTCTATATCATTTGTGGCCTTTTTCCTGTAATGATCCTCATTTGTACATGTTATGTTTTACAAGAGGAAATATTTATATAATAGCCATGTTAATGTACATGCAGTTGTTTCTACATGGTAATTAGTTTGCAAAGAGGTGCAGAAAGAAGCAGTAATTGGTGGAAAGATGGTACACTTTTTTATGACTTAATTTCTATACGCAGTCCCACAATGACACTTCATTGAGGGATACTGTGTAACTTCTGTTTCATAATGATTTGATAATTTGTATTGCATAATACATCTTCAATTTGCCGCTCTACTTCTCTCAAAATGTATCCTGAGATACATCACTCTCCTACATTACATATGACATCTTAAAACCTTGAAGACATCCCTATGCAACACCTTCGCACCTGCTAATAGGTGACTAGCATATCAGTGAGCATTTTAGGGACTTTTTCTTTCCACGCCTGCACTTATTCTTCATGTATTACTAGAGGCAAAGACAGAATCGCAAGAAAGAATGATTCATAAGCAATATATGGCTTATCAAAGCCATTCATGTATTTTTTAAGGAATATATCTCTTTATCGTGTTAATGCAAAGCAAGTAAACAGTTGTTGCTGTCATTGCACTACATGTGTGGCAGGGGAATGAAAACAGAATATGAATCACATGCCAACTATAGATCATCTGGGGCACCACAACTATTCAATTAATACACATGACCAGAAATCCTGTTTGTTGAAGCTTATGTCGATGTTGTGCTGTTGATGTTGTTGTTTTAATTGTCACCTTGAACTGACCTGTACCACCTATGTGCTTGTATTGCCTATTTGCCTATATATATGTTTTGCATGATGTACTTTTTATGTTTGCTTTGCCGGCCCTAAAATATTGACAAAAGTCTGCGCAAAAACAAACTCCCTTGGTGTCTGTTTACAGTGCGCTTGGTAACCAACTTATAAAAAAGCAAAAAAAATATATACTGCTTAAATATACTTCAGAAGAAATAACTACTGTATGTACAGAAGTTTTTATGTAGGAGGTATGACTTGTGTTTTATTTTTATATTAAAAGTCTTTCTTTGAATTATATAGGCGTATGAGCAGATTGTATACCTATATTCATTGTTATCATGAAGTCCAATCGCCTTACTAGTTTTTCTAATGAATTGAAATGAATGTCTGCTAGAGAAAATTGAGTTTAAAAAACAGAACTTTTGTGATGTTCCTTTATCACTCTATCACTCCATTTTTACGCCCCCTGACACAAAGTGCTTGTGTCATCTTTTATCTTTGATTTTGATTCCTTAAATGGAACAGATTTGCAGTTACTCTATAAAGAGTAGCATAATCAGAATATGAAACATTTCTTTTGGTCTTAGCAATATCACCACTATCATTGTTAAGTATTGCATGAATTTTAAGTTGTTTTGAGTTGTGCATGCTGTTCTGTTGTTTTCTTTCTAGATGTTTATTCCCCTTCCCTTATTCTTAATTTGATCTCTCCACTCGGTCATCGTCCATTTGGTGTGCTGCACTCAATATATCTGTCCGTCCAACTATCTATCCATCCATTCATCCATCCATCCATCCATCACTTGCTCATTCGTCCGTCTGGTTACCCGCCACATCTCGCTTCACTGATCCGCCATCGCTGCATTTGACCTTTGACCTCTCGTGCACGCTAAACTGACCTGGGCGTCATTCCAAACACACACGAACAAACAGATAACTCATTCTGGAGGTCACGTAGTCCGTCCCGACCTGGCGACAGGATCGAGAAAATCGACAGACACGCCACGATGCCTAGTTCAAAATATGCTCCGCCTTATAACAGTACAGGCTTCTTGTACGTTCCAGGTTTGTGAACACCACATACACGGAACACCCTAGATGTAGTCCAAACTGGCATCCAGTATAGGAATGGGGGTGCCAAGTGATTCAGTGAGGTGTTAAAGTCACAAAGCATGTTGTGTGGCTGATATCAATACTGCATGGTCATATCATTCAAGTTTTATCTGCATTTGTTGTGCACACATTACATTGTGGTGTGATACACATATTACCTATATATACTCCGTATTATTTATACATATAATATATATTTTAACTTGTTTTCAGATCTATATGTTCATAAGGGAAGGAAGTATAAATAGACTCAAGTATATCACTTGAGGTAAAGCAGTTGAAACTTGATCCTCATTTCTGTCAATAACTATAACGATAAATCTGTTTTCTCTGTGGTATCTCATATGTTACATTTAGCAGTTGATGAACAGGTGTGAGGGTTGGGGTAAAGATGAAGATTTTAGAATCTTCAAAATGAGATTACAACAGGACAGGGTTATCGGCGGTCCCCTTTAGCCAATCTCTGCATAGCATCGTGAACTTCTTCCATATCTCTTGTACCTATCATTAGCATCAAATCTAGAATCAAATGTTGCCATCTCAAATTCTGCTATGAGTCTTTTAGGCATGATGAAGTGTAATGGAGCACTTTTTTCCTTGATGTTCTTTTTAGTTTTACTACGTCAAATTGACTGTAATTGAAATTTAGTTTTGGTGGCTTGCAAGGCTAGATTGCATGTAGATATTAAATGTCAGTCATATCTGAATAGAAAAGCATGCCATGCATGATTGATAAGCTTGATGTTTAATTTTTTTTCACACACATACTGATGCTGAAATTATATTGCTTTTTCAGTGCATGGCTCAGGTTATCAGACTTGCTCGATATTAATTTCAGATATCACTTGGCTTTTGATTAATACTTAACTTCTTACTAAATTTGTATTAACAACAATTATAAATGTTTTTAATTATCAAAACATATGTTGGTATGTTCTTTTCTGGTTGTTTAAGAATGTAATGATTCAGAGTGAGTTTTATCAGACACATTATCTTTTTTTTCTCTTTGTCTTTTCTCCCCTCTCCACCTCCTTCTATTCTTGAGATTTATTAACAGGAATTTTCATGTTGCTTAAGTCATCTTTAGCTGTTACATATTGGTAAAGTTATGATAATATTATGCCATTATGATATGATTGACTTTAATTCCCCTTCCACCTTCTGTCTCCCGGAAAGTTCCCTGTGCTCTTCACAGCCAGTCCCTCTTACTTGGCTGTGTGTAACATATTGTTACAGAATATTGTAGCATAATATAACTGGCTTTGTTCTTTTACCCCATACCCATTCTATCTGTCTGCCCCTCCAATCTACTGCTTCTCTCACTCCCAACTCCCAATAACCCACTCCATCCCGTCTCCTATCCCTCCCCCTCCATTCCCTCCTCCACCCCCTCCTCCACCCCCTCCTCCACCCCCTCCTCTTTCCCTTCCCTCTTCCTTCCCTGCCATCTTCTTCCCATGTCTTCTTCCTTCCCTTGCCCTTTTCCCTTCCATCTCCCTCCTTTCCCCCTCTCACTCCCTGCCTTCTTCCCCTTTCCTTCCTTCACCCTCTCCCTCCTTTTTTCTTCTTTCTCACCTCTCTCTTTCCCTCCCTTCCCCCTCTCCCACCCATATCCCCATCCCCCTCCCTCTCCCTCTTCTCCACCACCCACCCACTCAACCCCCAGGTGGCACCCCGTCCATCTCCCAGCCACGCCCCCTGACTGACAGGGACAGGGCGGGGTCCAGCTCTTCACTCAGCAGTACCACCAGCTCCCCAGGAGGGCAGATCCATGTCAACGGTAACGCCACCCATACCTCCCTCAGTGACATGCTGGATGGAGGGGGGTCGCCAGGTGCCCATGGGCCCATGAGCCGGTCCCACTCCAGGACCAAGTCCTCAGCCATCATGTATGATAAGCTGTTGGATCATGAGATCAAGGATCTACTCATTTGCTTTCTCTACATCATCAAGAATGTCAGTGAAGGTGGGTTGCGCTTGCTTTTTTTTTTTTTGCAGATAAATGTCTTTTGTCCTACCTTTATGTGAATGAGATTTATCCAAATATCTAAATCTTGACATCAAGATTATGAATGACAGTCGGTGTAATTCACTGTCTTTGTGGCAGTTAACACATTTTTTTGAAGATTTTGTTTCTTCTCCTTTCTATCGTTGAAATCTCATTTTCGTTATTTGTGATTTTACCTCCAGATTGTTATTCCTTTTTACCCTTACCACTTTTCCAGCCTACCCACAATTTGTGGGCTTATAGTTTTGTTTGCTCAACCTCGCTTATGTTGTGTGTATGAAAATGATGTGTGAGGTAGCCATGACTGCTGACCAGACAGCCCCTGTAAGTAAATTGTTACCAGGGACATACATGTGTGTGTGTGTGCTATAAAGTAACTAATAATTTTGCATCTTGGTAATGCCAGTTATCCAGTAATGCGATGATTAATATGATTTGTCATCACACACTCACTCTACAAATTCAACATTTCTCTATTTCCTAACAATTTTGTTACCAGGGACAAACAAATGAATGTAAACTATTATATAAATTTGATTTTTACCACTTGGTAATGCCAGTTATCCAGTAATGCGATGATATGATTTATCATCACATGCTTATTAATTCTACCATTTTGACCATTCTCTATTTCCATCTCTGTGGTGTATAGAAGTACTACTGGGCTGGTGGAGCCAAAGTGACGAGGAGAGTCAACTAAAACTCTTTGACGTCTTAGAGTGAGTGATTTTGTAAAATGTCTGTTTTACATGGTGTGGAGGGTCTTACCAATTTTGCAGTTTAGAGACTGAATTAAGAGGGATGTTACATCATCTCCACTCCCTAGGGTGTATTCCTTGCCCGCTGCACGATATCGGCATTGCATCAAGATCATTTATATAATCATGAATAAAACAAAGCTATACAAACTGGCCAACCTTGGGTAATATTGAAGAAATTGTTTTCTAAGGCTGCAGTGATAGGTTGAGGAATATTGATAGCCAGAAGGAAACACCTTCTTAAAGACATCAATAAATGTTCCTTTATTTTTATATATGTTTTTTATTTATATTCTAATCTTATTTCACACCTTTATAAACTAAGACAGATATTGAAAACAAATTTTGACTGATGTACTTTATTATCCATAGTTTAATATGTGACAACAACATAATGTTTGTTTATCTGTGTGTCTGTCTGTCCGTCAGGTTGTGTCTACATCACTTCAGATATGTGGGCAAGAAGAGTATAATGGCCAGCAAGTGAGTAAACTCTATTTTGAAAAATTAGCAATTTCCTAATTTCTCTTTGGTATACAGTATTTGTTTTAGTGTTTCTCTATAATCTGCATAATGTAATTGATTTGAATGTCGTGAGTCATATTTATCTTTTACTTCTGAACTGAGTGTTTGAAATATTCATTATTTACTCTTGTTCTACTAGAAGTAAGAACTAATTATGATTGATGTTGTATGTTGTTTGTTCAAAGTATCTATATTCACTGCTACTTAATATTATTTCGTAGTGACATGTCATCTTTCTCCAAATTGAGACATGCTCATGAAAAATCACTCAACTGCATGCTTTTTGTGATATGATTTATTCACATTAGATTGATGACGGATCTCTTACCCTCCGAGTGCCAAGTCAAAACAATAGTGATTCAGTGAATTCCTGTAAAATAAGATAAAAACAGGTCAGACACTAGTAGTAATTCAGCTCTGACACATTATTGGGCCCATGGTAATGAGAGGGGTGAAATTGATTGATTACAGAAAGTGGTAACATGTTATTTGAACAAGGTATGCATCTATTTTTTTATCAGAAATAGATTTATATCTGAAGTAAAAGAAAAATATATTAACATGTACCCTCCCCGATAGAAAGCACAATATGATAAGGTCAAAGTGTCCAGACAAGTTTGCAGTTTAAATTGTTAATGACTCTTTAGGTAGCTAGAGTGCTCTGATGCGACATTTTATCAGTCAATCTCCTTGTTGCATGATGTATTTTGTTTGACATTTCTATTTATAGACTCAACAAAGTGTAAGCATGGCTCAATCCCTCTTTTTTCAGATTTTTTACTTTATGCACATGAGTTAGTAAATGTAATTGCTTAGATAGATATACAGTATGACTCACTCCTTGCATTTTTGCAGGCCTTGTAGATTTACATATATATAGTATGGCATCACCCTGTGTCATATTCATGTTTGTTACAATTCAGTTTATATATTTCAGAGCTGTTCACTTGTATAGGATGTAAAAATACACTTGATGTCTTATAGAAATGCATGTAGTTAAATGTAGTGCTCTAGGTTTACCATGACTGAATTTAGCGTTTGATTTAATACATATTCACGTCCTGGGTGGTGTAGATTTCTGTAAACATAGCTCATGATAGATTCGTTAGGCAATTTCTCAATATGTTTTGATTCAGGAGAACATGTTAATACTATGCAATTCTAGTTATTTTTAATGCAGAATGAACAAAGAACTAGAAAAAGAATAGAGCCTAGATCACAAAATACAGAATGATACTGCTTAAGACATATCCTACATTGCTCTAAGCTTTAGTCTCCAAAGAACTGCCATGGGCACCATTGACCATTAATTTTTTTAGTAACGATTCAACAATTGTCGCGCTTAGCTAATACTTCTCAATGTTTTGTCTGGGAGTCTGAAACGAAATATTCCATGAGTGTTAAAAAATGCTACTTTGCAAGGAATTTCCTGAAAATGTGTCCCACGAATATAAAAACTTGGGGCTAATGCTGTGCTTTTTTGATATGCAGGCTCATTGAATTTACTTGAAGACAACCGTCAGCCTCTGAAAATATCCTTCATAACAAACATTCTGTTGCCTAGCCTGTCCCTCCAACAAACTATAACATCCATTGATTGTCTAAAGTGGTATTTCTGTATCGATATGTTATTATCTACATTATCCCTGTTTTGTGATCCTTTTTCGGAGACAAATACCATCTAGAAGCATAAACCCCACTTGTCAGTTTAGACATCATTGTCAGTCACAACCTTGTACTTTTTTCTCACCCTTCATTGTTATGTCAAACTTCAACCTTCTCATATTTATTTGTGATGTATGTGCAAGTTAAGTTTCAGCACTTGGTCTCTGCAATGAGCTGACCCCTTCTTTTGCCTCTCTTCGTCTCTCTCTCTCTCTCTCTACCCCCTGTATGCCCCATCCCTTTTTTTGAAAAATTCTGTCCTGCCCCTCTATTGGTTGAAATATGTCAACCTTTGCTGGGGGTCTTGATTGTCCCTTGTGATTGGACGCTCGTCCCGCTCACACCCTGGACGTACGGTAAGAACAAGCTTGAGTGCAAATAGAGGGCGTCTGTCGGCCCTGCAAGAAAAGTCGTAGAAGCCTGCATGGTGTGCACCTGGCTCCCTTGCCCCCTGACCTTTGACCTCATAGCCCCTGACCTATATTTCCTTGACCTTTCATTTAACCAGGTCTGTATGGTATAACCAGCTTTTGTGATGTTCGTGTGCCTTTCTTTTGTAACATCAGCTGGGCATGCATGCACAGAAACAAATTAAATCCCTACCCTTGCGGGGAATTTCAAAAATCACTTCACATTTTCGTAGCACTGCCGCAAGTCGTGTTGTTTCTGCATATATAGTACAGTGGCAAAGTCATGATGATACTTCATAATCATTTGTGATAAAAAATTATAAGGCACTTAAATATTTAGCTTCGGCATTAGAAATGTCAATCTCTGCCATTGCAGTGTTAAAATATCTCTTTCCAATGTTTCTTTACATTTTCTATTAGGAAAATGCACATTTACACATCCTGACAGCAGCTTTCAGGCTTCCCAAGAGCCGTTTATATTGGTTTTAAGAATATGACATACCTCTATGACAGCAGCCATATACATATATAGAAGGATAAAATTATGGAATATTAAGGTTTCCTTGATTTGATTTTATCCTTGAACTATTTGGATAACTTTTGTGCAAATGGTTTCATTTGGTTGAATTTCCTGTGGAGGTTTTTGTTCTGTACAATTTTCAACAACCAAAAATTGAATGTATATGTAACTTTATATCTAAAGCTCCCGTAGTTGCATTCCATGTCTCCAGTGATTTTAGTGAAAGGGCTTTTAGGGGTAATTTCAATTTTGAAAAGAAATTTTAGGCATATGCCCAGTAGTAGTAAGGATCGTGTGCTCAGTCAGACAAAAATCTTGGAACAAGAATGGATTCAAACCTGCAATCTACCGCTTTCCAGGCAGCGACTTAACCTGCCAGGCTATATCTACTGTAGTCAATGGATTAAGGTATGATTACATAGTAAACAAATACCTTTTACAGAGTGTCATTTAAGCTGGCTCATTAATATTCATGAATAATGTGCCATAAGGACCATGGGACTAGATTTTTAGAGAGAGAAAAAAATCTGTGTTTCAAAATTCTTTAACTTCTCTGAAAAAAAAAGCTTCCCCTAAAATGATAAGATTGTGCTGGCAGGTTCATTGTGCAGACTTAAAACTGTTTGTTACAGATTGTTGAATTACAAGCATCGTGTGTGTGTGTTTGTGTATCATCCCACTAGTTGTACTCTTCATTGCAAGTACTCCTGTGTGCTAGTCTGTAGTCATTCCTTTTCATCACAACAACACAGATTATTCCCTTCTCCTCCTGATTGTGGCATGATTTTTGGTATGGTCTTTGTGGAAATGCAAACTTGTCATTTTTATTTTTCACCATAAATTAAAGTGTATTTAGTCGAGGTGTAGATTTCAACTGGTTTCTTGGTTAAATATGTATATTTTGTGTGTCTTTCTTGTGTTTCTGGTTTTATTTAAGTTCTTGTATGTTAAGTCGTAAACACGTCTGAACCAACACCGTCTGCACAGGATTGGGTTTAATAGTCTTGTTTGATTTCTTTCCCCTAACTCAAGCATCTTGCTACACCTACATTTAGGAAAGGTCTAAAATGTTACAGGTTGCATGGATGAATGTCAATTATATAAACTATAACTGTGTGATATATATTTTGCAAATATGTGCTGTATGTTGCCAATCATATAGATAGATTCACTGTCTTACAAATGTGATAAAAAATGTTCCAGATAGTTTTGTGTTAAATTTCTGTCTGCTTTCTATATATTCATGTTGTGCTTAGTGGTACATTGTGCTCATGATTCACAGATAGCCTGTAGTTTTATGGGAAGAGTTAGCCCATATAAGTTATTGTAGATCTACCTGTGATTTAATACATGTTAAGAAATACATGAGACATAAAAAAGCAAACATGTACATGTACAGCATATGCCTGAGAAATAATTGCATATGTGGTTGACCACCTCCGCTAGTCATAATCAAATTCTTATTTTACCATATGGAGTAATTCCCACTTCCATCCTCTTTCACCTACCAATGACCAACTGATATGACCATGCAACTTTCCATGCCTTGTGAAGACTAATTGTGGTTAGATGATCTACAATTTCTCGGCCTTGTCATGATTGACCTGTGACCCAATCAAGCCTTTTATGACTATTTCCATTGATCATATTCCTCTTTCAGTGTGAAACATAACTTGCCTTGTTGTAAGATATAGAGAGCATTGATCTTGTGACTGTGCAGTCTAGATAACTTTTTGTGAATACCCAGTGATAGTCAGTGATGGCCACTTGATGACTTCAGGTGACTAGTTATTAATAGTCAGAAGACATTGTGAGATTGTGCTTTTCAGGACTAAGTGATACTAGTCAGTCATGAGTTGAGATCACTAGTTATAAATAGTCAGAAGGCATTGTGCGATTATCAGGATTTTCAGGACTAACTGAGAGTAGATGATGTTTGAAGATTTGCATGGTGGTATGATCAATCACGAGAGAGGTTTACGGTACACCATGTGTAAAGTCCTTGGAGGACTGAGATGAGAAAACGTGGATAGAATTGAAGGTGAAATGGACAGGCGAGAAAGTGGAGATTTTAAAGTAGAGTATTCTTTCGAAATGTGAGTGTAGTCCTGAAAAGGACTGTAAATCAGAAAGCATGAAGAGCTGATGAGTAGAGAGGTAGACTCGACGTTTCGGGCACTCCTGAAGACGGACAGTCAATCTGCCAGAAACGTCGAGTCTACCTCTCTACTCATCAGCTCTTCACGCTTTCTGGTTTACAGTCCTTTTCAGGACTACACTCACATTTCGAAAGAATACTCTACTTTAAAATCTCCACTTTCTCGCCTGTCCATTTCACCTTCAATTCTATCCACGTTTTCTCATCTCAGTCCTCCAAGGACTTTACACATGGTGTACCGTAAACCTCTCTCGTGATTAACTGAGAGTAGTCAGTCATGAGTTACGATGACTACTTATTGCTGACTAACCATGCCTCACAACTCACAGAATGTCACTCTGCACTTTCCTCATCTATTGTGCACCCCCATAAGGCCTTCTTCTTTATAAGAGAGACTAATTTAGTGGATCAATTGACTCTTTTCAGACAACGTGAAAAACCATCGGGCAGTGAGAGGAGCCGGACCCTGCCCGTGGCCATCAAGAGACTGCCTCAAACGAGATCACTGATCGAGGTTGCAGACCTACCACTGGGTAATTAGCATTGATTTGATTGATTTGGGTTCCTTTATTTCACATATTTCAATTACTACATATAAAGCAGTACTGTACATAAAAGTTATCATTTACAAAGGTTTTGTATCGTGTATCAATTTATATATATGTACATAGTCATGTATGATATAGTCAAATTGATAATGCAATGGACTTACAATCACTTTGTAAACCACCCTCTGTAAGTGTTTGAAAACATTTATTTGATTGAATTTACATAATGTTATTATTTCGGTTTGGATGTTTATTAAATAGTACTGATTGATATCATCGTAAAACTCAAGATAATTATCCCCAATATCTAACAACGTGATATGGGATTAATAAATTGTCATTATTGTTGTCACTGTCATTCATTGTCATTGTCAGTGGCGGCTCTGTCCGAGTCGGATGCTAGCCAGAGGATAGCCCAAGAAGCCAACCTGTCTACTGAAGTCAGCATGATCATCATGGATGTCCTGGCGCTCTACTGCACAAACTTCAAGGTGAGCGGAGGGGTTTTCTGGGCGTTGTATCATATAGGCTTTCAATTATTGTAACATCATCAATGGTAACTTCCATGATAGCAGCCAAGAGCTCTCATTATCGCAATTGTTGCCATGGTAGTTACTATTGATGGTAAGTTACAATAAGTGAAAACCGTCATGCAACATAGCCTTGGGGTCAAGTTTGAAAGGTAGGGTAGACAAAAACTAAAATTGTGCAAATATCATGGAAAATATAAATGTACACTGGATAAGAACTTCTCTCATTAAAGGAAAACTGGGCCTTGTAGCATAAAACTTTTGATGGTAACTTTGCTACTCATGGCAACTTCTATGGAAACCCTGGCCGTAGACGTCGGACGGCCAAACTATGCCAAAATGGTTGTCGCAGAAGATAACAACCAACCCCATAGTATGGGAGAAATGGACACTAAATTAAAATGATGATGATATGAAGGTCTATTTAACTACATAATTTACTTTCCTTCCATTTTGTTCAAAACTTTTCTTATTATATTTGTTATCCTTTCTGTCCTTTTAATCTTTTGCTTACATTTATACTTTTAAGAAATAACTATAAGTACCATGGTAACAACCAATGACCTTACAATACAATAGTTTTTGCCATGGTGAGTTATGATAATGGATTTGTATATATACCACATGACCCCAGCCAGATATGCAGGAACTAATTTTGTTTTCCCTTCTGAAGACTGCCCTCGACAGTGCAGATGGGAACAACCCACTAATGAGGAAGGTGATCGACATCTTCATCAGCTTCCTGCACACGGGCCAGTCTGAGGTGGCTTTAAAGAGTGTCTTCAGCTCACTTAGACTATTCCTTAGCAGGGTAAGAGCCAAGCCCCTCTCACACTTATTCATCCCCCCCCCCAAAAAAAAAGAAGAAAATCCTTACACATCCCTTCACCTCCTTCATCTCTCTCTCATTCATCCAACTAAGTGGAGGTAGTGTTGTGTTAGGAACTGCTAGTGTGTTAACTCTTGTTACAAGTCAAGACACTCCTTCAAGAAAGGGAAGGGCCACGCCCCTGTTACGAACCTTTGTCTTTTATACTCCTGAGCCTCCTGCATATATTTAACTTCTGTGGTTTGGAACCACTGTTGAGGTTTGGGGTAGCAAACTCCTCTTTTCCTGAAATAATGATTTGTAATTGTCAGATACACACATAAACAGCCCTCAAAGTATCTGTTTTGCTCATCTTTGTTTAGACCCAAGAATTTTCAGCTTTGTCTGAATTTCTGCTCAGAATCTCCAGTTTTGGCGGAGACACATTTAAAATCTCTTAGCCACAGTAAATTGTGTTATAATGGACTTAGTTATCACTGTTTGGTACTGCGAGAGATAATCAAGATTCACTTTTTATGATTTCATGCTTTTTATATATGCAATATATATTTAAACTGGTCTTGGGTCATCTTCTTTGTTTACTCTATATGCAATCTTTTAAAACCAGTTGTTTCTATTCTGTCGATGCATGATATCACAGTGCAGAAGGTAGAGTCTTGTACATATCTATAGAAGATGTGTCATTTGTGAAGACCTGTTGCCCTTTTTCAGTCATACTGGGATGATTTTGAGTACAATCTGTGCATCATCCCTCCGAGGGTCTATTATCAGCCTCATTGTCTCCATCGCCACTGTTTCTGTGCTCCTATCGATGAGAACGATGAGGAGGAGGAGGAGGGAGGAGTGTTTACCGGCTCGAATCAGACTTACCCGGTGTGTGTTGTTAAGGCTTGGCCTTGGTCTGCATCGAGGAATCGTGACTGACTGGTCTTGGAGATTGTTCATGCGCTGGGCTGCTGGAATGACGCTTCTCTTCGCACCGCTCTGTTTCATTATTTTCTCTCTCTTTCTTCTCTTATTAATTCTCCCTCTTCTCACTCTCTGTCCTCCTTGTCCTTTTTTGGCCTCCCTCTTTAGCCATCTTCCCTTTTTTTCACTCTTTCTTACTATTTATCACTTTGAATATTTTCTCTTTGACTCTTGTCCCCCTGCTTTACTATCCCTCTTTCTTCTTTTCTACTCTATTTTTCAATCATTCCCTTTTTAACTCTATTCTTCTTTCTCACTTGCATTACTTCCCCTTTTCTTCTTTCATTCACTCCCTCTTTATTTCTGTCCCTCAATATCTCTTTTCTCTCTTTTTCTCTTGTTATCTCTTCACCTCTCTCTTATTCTCATTTTCCTACTTTCGCTCCCTCTTTCTATCCTTCTCTCATTCTGTTTCTCTATTTCTCTCCCAGCCTTTCTTTTTCTCTACCTCTCTTTCTGCATCTTTAGTTTCTCTGTCTCCATCTCTCTTCCTCTTTATCTCTCTCTCCCTCTCTACCTCTCTCTCTCTCTCTTTACTCCATCGATAGAATGTCACTACAAATAGATATAGTAAATGATTGTAAATACTGCTCTTCTCTTTGGCATACCCCCTTGTGCTGCCGGGGCTATGCATGACAAATATATGCAACATCATTGACTTGTTTTGTCTGACCTGAAATTGCCTTTCTTCTCCACCCCTTCCCCCCCCCCTCCCATTTACTCTTCCTAGTTGCCAAATAACTTTCATGACTGACACATTTGAATCTTGTGCATACTACTGAATATATTATTCAAATATTCAAGTTTTAACACCTACCCAGCAAATTCATGTGTCAGGAATGCATGTAAAGATATTTTGCTCTATTCAATTAAAAGAAAAATCTGATCACTACTGGTCAATGTAGAAAAACATGGGATTGATGCATTTTCATATAAGTCGTCTTGAGTACCGAGTGCTGAGTTCTGAACTATTAGATCCGCATTGCATTAGGCGCTCTAGCTCACCTCTCCCTTATTTCCTGAATGTGACCTTCCTTATTTTAATGTCTGTAATTTGCCTCTTGCCTCAACAGTTTCCAGTGCCTCTGTTCAAAGGCAGTGCAAACCTGTGTGGAGATCTCTGTCTAGCAGTAAGTTGATTTATCATTCACTTTGAATCACAGTATAGAGTATCTAAATGGTGTTGTCATATCCACTGTTATGCAGGTTTCTGGTTCTTAACGACATCACTTAAATGAGAGCTTCACTGGTCTGACATTGTCTAGCAGGCTAGTGTTGGCCACGCCCAATGAGAGTCCCCATTTTCATAACTGATTTTTGCTCTGCTCACACAGTTGAGAACCAGTGGTCATGACAACATGTGCAGTCACACTTCAGTACTTTATAGTTGTGTCTCTTACCATAATTTATGTGACAGAAGTTGTCATCTTCAAGACTATAAGGGATATTCCAAGGTTCTTCCTAAGTCTACCTTCTCTCTTAAGTCAGTGTTTTTGCTCAAATTCCACCCATGGTAAACTAAATTGCACTAACTCTCCAATGACCATTGCCATGGAGATGTGAAGTAAGCCCATTGGGTGTCCAAGGCCTGGGCCCTGTTGCATAAAACTTTGCTACTAATGGCAGCATCTATGAAAACCTTGGATTTGATTGGCTATCGAGGTGTTACCATGGTAGTTACCACTAATGGCCGAGTAGCCATTAATGACAAGTTTAATGGGCCCTGGTAACGTGAGGTTAACTCTGTCATTACCATTGCCATGGAGATGTACAAAGTAAGCCAATGGAGTGTTCAAGTTCTGGGCCCCATTGCATAAAACTTACCATTAATGGTAACTTTGCCATCAATGGCAACTACCATGGTAACAGTGCCTGACAGCCAATGAAATGCAGAGTTTCCATAGAAATTGCCATTGGTAGCAAAGTTAAATGTACCATCAATTGTAAGTTTTATGCAACAGGGCTCAGGTAATGCAAGTGTTAGCACAGCACAAATTGACCAAACTCTGTATGTTATGATTAAACCTGTCAGCTCCTGAAGAACCTCAACTCGCGGCTGGGCACAACAAGGAACGAGGCTTGCGCTCTGCTCTATCTGCTCATGAGAAGCAACTTTGAGTTCACTCAGAGGAAAGACTTTGTCAGGGTCCATCTACAGGTAAGAGCTTCTTGTGTCATTCTTATCGCTTACCCTATCCTCTCTCCTTCTCTGCCTCTCTCTCTTGATCTCTGTCTCCGGCTCTCACTCTCTCTCTCTTTCTGTTTATATTCATTTCTCTTTCTCACTCATGGTTTGTCTATGCTTCTCTCTGCCTGTGTGCTCCCGTGATTGTCATGTGATTGTCATGTGATTGTCATGTGATTGCCATGTGAGAGCCATGTGAGGGCCATGTGTGATTGCCATGTGATACATGTGAATGTCCCTTGAGTCTTAAGAGAAGGGCATCGAGAGTGATACAAGACGTACAGTATAACGAGGTTGGAGTGTCATGTGATTGCCATGTGATTGTCATGTGAGCATCATGTGATACATGTATCATCCCATCTTCTCTTACCTGTCTGTATCTCTGTACCTCATAATATATTCAATATTAATTTAATATAATGTTCTTTATAGTGAAGGTTTCTTGTTCCTGCTATGGAACAGGACGATTGGTTCTATTCAACTCAGTTCAGCTCCACTTTGTTGAATAGAGCATCTAATCTTTCACGTAATACAAAAGTTTGTTCCATCACACTCTTGACCATTCACTTTTTGTATACTGTCTCTCTTGTTTTCTCTCTTTTCCCCCATATCTCCCCCACCCCCCCCCCACCTTATATTTTCTTCCTCTATAATTTCATATCTTTACAGACATATTGTATTTCATCACATTTCTCTCCATCTCTCTCTCTCTTCATCTCTCTGTGGCTTTATCTGTGTCATGCTCTTTCTCTGCTTGTCATTCCATTCCCCCTCAATTTTCTTTAATTTCTTATATTCCCATACATATTGTGTTTCATCACAGTTCTTCAAAAGTGATATCTTCTGACTAACGTTTCAAATGCACTCACTTACCAAGAACGATAAGCAAGCATAAATTGAATTTCGTCAATAGACACAAAGGAAAATAATTACTGGGTAACAAATAATCTCCCACTGTCTGTTTTTTATCCCAGGTGATTATCTCAGTAGCTCAGTTGATCGGCGAGGCAAACAGCTCCCGTTTCCAAGAGTCCCTAGCAACCATCAACAACTACGCCAACAGTGACAAGGGTATGCAGGTAAGAACACAGAGAAAGACGAAGTGCTGATGATTGATTATATCTTTCCAATTCTTAAAATGTAAAATAATTTTGTGAAAAAATGTAGAATTTATGAGGTCTTTTTACATGTATAATGCTTTATGGAAATCATATTACATAACATTTTTCACTTCACCATATTCTTAACCAGTTGCTTATGGAGAAAGCAAAACAAAGATGATTTCAAATCTTCCCCACTTCCTTTTCTCTCCCCACAGCACACGGCCTTCCCTTCCCAGGTCAAGGACCTGACCAAGAAGATCCGGACCGTTCTCATGGCAACGGCCCAGATGCGGGAGCATGAGAAGGATCCGGAGATGCTGGTGGACCTACAGTACAAGCTGGCCAAGTCCTACGCCTCTACCCCGGAGTTACGTCGCACCTGGCTAGATAGCATGGCCAGGATTCACATTGAGAATGGCAACTACTCAGAGGTGAGTAGTGTTAAAGTTAAGGGTTAGGGTTAGGGTTGGGGTTGGATGCTACGCCGCTACCCCTACGTTGCATGTGGGCCCTGTTGCATAAAACTTACCATTGATGGTAACTTTGCTACCAATGGCAATTTCTATAGAAACCTTGAATTTCATTGGCTGTCAAGATACGTTACCATGGTAATTACCATTGATGACAGAGTTACCATTAATGGTAAGTTTTATGCAACTGGGCCCTTGTTGGATAGCATGGCCAGGATTCACATTGACAATGGCAACTACTCAGAGGTGAGTAGTGTTAGGGATTAGGGTAAGGGTTCCTCTACCCCAGTAGGGCATTTCATGAACGTTGTCAGCACTGACCAAATGGTCAGTGCTGACAACTTCAGTGAAATCCTTGGTTTTGATTGGCTGAGAGGCACTAGCCTCTGACTGTTACTATGGTAACTGTCGGAAAAAGACAGCTTGTCAGACGAAAAGTGTTCATGAAACGCCCTCCAGAGCTACGTCGCACCTGGTTGGATAGCATGGCCAGGATTCACATTGATAATGGCAACTACTCAGAGGTGAGTAGTGTTAGGGGTTAGGGTTAGGGTTAGGGTTGGGTCCACATTGACAATGGCAACTACTCAGAGGTGAGTAGTGTAAGGGGTTAGGGTTAGGGCCTGGAGTTAGGTCCTACACCTCTATCCCAGAGCTACATGTACGTCGCACCTGGTTGGATAGTATGGCTCGGATCCACATTAACAATGGCAACTACTCAGAGGTGAGTAGTGTTAGGGGTAAGGGTTAGGGCTAGGTTTGGGTCCTATGCCTCCATTTTGAGAATCTATGGAGAATAATATTTGAATTTGATGTTTTCTCTGTTTTTACTTTCTTTCTTTTTAAAGAAAATGTTTCAAAGCCAAAATAGTGATTATTTTTGTTTCTTTGCTCCTACCTTATCATTGCAAGTTTATTTTTGGTTGTGGACTGCTCCTTAAACTCATTCTGCGCCACACAAGCTGGCGTTCTATGCAATTTATTTGTATAATTTGTACAAACATGCATCAATGGTGCATAAATGGTTAATGGAATACAATCTCCTTGTTTTTTTTGTTCAGGCTGCCCACTGCTACATCCACATAGCAGCTCTGATTGCAGAGTACCTGAAGAGGAAGGATATATACCCACAGGGCGTGACAGCCTTCAGGTCTATCTCACCAAACATCGAGGGAGAAGAGAAGGGCATCAAGAGCGATACCGGCATGCAGGACGTACAGTACACTGAGGTAGGTGTGTCATGTGATTGTCATGTGATTGTCATGTGATTGTCATGTGATTGTCATGTGATTGTCATGTGAGAGCCATGTGAGTACCATGTGTGATTGCCATGTGATGTGATGTGCAATGTCCATTGAGTCTTAAGAGAAGGGCATCAAGAGTGATACAAGACGTACAGTATAATGAGGTTGGAGTGTCATGTGATTGCCATGTGATTGTCATGTGAGCATCATGTGATACATGTGTGATGCCCATGCCAGGTGATATTGATAAGTTTCTTTCTTGAAAACTAATCTTATGCGGATGATTAAACAAGCGTTATCGTTTTGTATCCAGATGTCATGCATTACCCCAAAGCTTGTCTAAGGTTTGTCTGACTACTGACAACTAGTTGATTCAGAGTGTATGCTACTCATTGAAAGGTACCGCTACAGACTGATGTTAAAAGAAAAAAAAATGATTGTTTGGATATATTTGTTTTTCATGCAATAACTTGTTAGTGCACAATTGGTTTATTGGAGGGCAATTAAATATATTGCTCACTGTCACATTTTCTAGCTTTGTGAACCCTTATTTAGTTTTGATGTCAAACTTTGCCATAGAACTGCAGTAACCAAAGTGGTGTGGCTGAATTGTATCCTTTGAGGTTTATTCACAGCCTGTCATCTGTTGTACAGGCAGCAGATTGTTTAGTACTTGTGTGCTGCATAGTATGTGGGTGGAAAAAAGCCACCCTGCACATCTGCCCTACTCCGACAAAAGGAAGCAAGTGACAAATCACTCAAATCTGGGTTATTGGTATTCTTAGATTGTACCCAGCATTCCCTACATACGCCCAAAATCTGGACAAGAAACATTCATCTTGATGCGAGATATTCAATCTAACATGATGTGGTGTTGCAATGATGCCAATTCAAGTGAGACACATTTTGATCATTTACAAGAAATGTCTCTTTTGTTAGTTGCTTCCTTTTGTCAGATTAGGGCAGACACATGCTGGCTCAGTAAAGAATGGTGAACAATTGTTGTGATCTGTTTTGATCTGTAGGATAACTTGCTGGCAGAGCTAGAGCTGTGTGCAGAGGGCTTGCAGAAGGCAGAGCGCTACGAGTCCATGGGCGAGGTCTACAAACTCATCATTCCATTCTACGAGAAGAAGAGAGACTTCCAGGTGAGATCAGGAAACATTTAGAGTTTTTGTGCCATATACAAGCTGATCACTCAATTCTGCTAGGAGAAGACACATTCCAGGAAAGATCATCAAAACTAGTTTGCTAAATTCATATGCAAAGAATGCACGCTGAATGTTTTGATTTATATGTTTCAGGCAATTATGAGTAGTGCACAATGATTAGATTATTCACAAAAAGTCAAGAGGAAAAAGGAACATTTTTTTTTTTTACTTTTACTTATTTTTTTCCCCTTTTGGTGTGAAACCATAAACTAAACTGGACACCTATATGTCAGGAAATTTAAAAGTGTTCTAGTCTCTGCTATCAAATATTCCATGGACTTAGTAGCAAAAAAAAAACAGTATTGATTTTATTTTCTGATCGATCAGCTCACATGTAAGGGATGCCAAGGGACACCTTGATGTATGGAATCATGTGTATACAGCATTATCATCAACAGTACCTTCACTCAAATCAAGGATTTTATATTAAAGAAGGCAAACACAAGCTGGCACTAATTGATACATGTACCTTCTTTTCTCCAGAAACTGGCCCTTGCGTACGGCAAGCTGAGCAAAGCCTACGAGAAGGTGATGAAGCTACAGGGAACAGGGAAGCTGTTGCTAGGCAACTATTTCAGGGTTGCCTTCTTTGGACAGGTGAGTAGATCAATGGTAGCTACCATGGCAACAGCTACGATGCTTTGTTACTATTTCAGGGGGGTTTACCAATTCTATCCATTTTGTTTATGTTTGCATCGGAAGTGCTCATAATGCAGCATAATGCATAATTCCAGCAGCAGAGCCGCAAACAGTTACGATCAACAGTGCTTTCTTCTAAAAATGAACCTGAATTCTTGCAAACAGGGCCCCGTTGCATAAAACTTAGCATTGATGGTAACTTTATTATCAATGGCAATTTCTGTGGACACCTTGAAGGTCATTGGCTGTCAGGTGATGCTACCGTGGTAGATACCATTGATGGCAGAGTTACCATTAATGGTAAGTTTTATGAAACGGGGCTCAGATTTATGTGTAGTTAATAGGGAAATATTTATTTCTCATCAGGGAACTGATTTTTAGAAAGCAAAAGAACACCATTCAGGTGCTGAAGTTGGCGGCTCTGTATCACTTCATATCTACAAGCACATGATTTTCTATTAATATTCTTCAGTAGTAACATTAAGGTTCACCCTTGAAATCCATTATGTATGATTTTGCTAACAAGTTTTTGTTGTTCCACCGGGGCCCCCTTGCATAAAACTTACCATTGATGGTAACTTTGCTACCAATGGCAACTCCTATGGAAACCTTGAATTTGATTGGCTGTCGAACGGTATTACCATGGTAGTTACCATTGATGACAGAGTTACCATTAATGGCAAGTTTTATGCAACGGGGCCCAGTACTCAAACATCAGTTTCTTTTATCAATATTCTGTTTACATGAAACATGTCTGCATAAAAGACATTTCTACGTGAAATGGATAATAAGTAAGAAAAGGTTATATGTGTATAATGTATTTTTATTTAGAATGACATTATTATGATGATAATGCATTATATGTTATTGTGTCTAATCTTAAAATAGATGATATATAATCAATTAACAATTCATTTAACCATAAAATGATTAAAAAAAACATTAAATAGTAATACATCATTATGTCTAATATTGCTGAGATGTGTCAATTTTTCTTGCAGCATTTTGAGGAGGATGATGGGAAGGAGTATATCTACAAGGAGCCCAAGGTGACCACGCTGGCGTCCATTTGTGAGCGGCTACAGGGCCTGTTCTCAGACAAGTACGGGCCAGAGAATGTGCAGCTCATCAGGGATTCAAGCAAGGTACGTTCACCAACGCTCAACAAATCGTTGACAGATCTTCCGCATATAATGTAGCTAGATTTTTTCGTGCCTCCAGCACAAAGAAGCCGGATGGCATTATATTCCCGGGTTTTCCAATAAATCAATAAATATTTGGGGTATTATGCACTTTACTGACTTGCCTTAGCAATGAGGTAAAGGTTTAGGTTATGGCCCGCTCCTAAACCTTGAAGGAGGCCGGAGGCCTCTTATATGGAGAATTTGAGCCCGGTTGGGCTCAAAGCTGGGAAAATGGCTGGTTTGGGGCCTCAAAATTGGGAAAAAACAGTTCCACCGCAAAACAAAACCTCCTCAAAAATGAGCCCACGGCAACAATTAATTAATTAATGAGGAACCAGAACATTATTTGTGAATCATAGTCTTAGAACTATTTTCAGGTGAAAATGCATGATAAAATTATGCTGTCTGCCTCCCTCTATGGCCCAGGTGAACCATGACACGCTGAAGCCCAACATCGCCAACATCGCCTCTTATATGGAGAATTTGAGCCCGGTTGGGCTCAAAGATGGGAAAATGGCTGGTTTGGGGCCTCAAAATTGGAAAAAACAGCTCCACCGCAAAACAAAAACCTCCTCAAAAATGAGCCCACGGCAACAATTAATTAATTAATGAGGAACCAGAACATTATTTGTGAATCATAGTCTAGAACTATTTTCAGGTGAAAAAGCATGATAAAATTATGCTGTCTGCCTCCCTCTATGGCCCAGGTGAACCATGACACGCTGAAGCCCAACATCGCCTACATCCAGGTGACGTTTGTCAAACCCTACTTTGACGAGAGGGAGATGCAAGAGAGGCAGACCATCTTTGAGCGCTCAAACAACATCCGACGCTTCGTCTTCGAGACGCCCTACACCAAGAACGGCAAGGCCAGGACAGAGAATGTGGAGGAGCAGTATAAGCGCAAGACCATCCTCACAAGTGAGTTTCAATGCCAAGTCTAATCCCTGTACTAGTGCTAGTACTATTTAGACCATCCTCACATATGAACTCTAGTTCCAAATCTGGTATTAGTGCTATTGCTACTAAAACCATTCTCACGTTTGATTTCTAGTGCCAAGTCAGATCATAGTGCTAGTACTGTTTAGACCATTCTCAGAAGTGCGATGTGGTGCTACATCTGCTCCTAATATGCAGACCATTATCCTGAGTCTGTTCCAATGCCAATTTTGGTCCAAGAATAGCACTATTTAGACGTTCATCACAAGAACGAGTTCTAATACCAAGCCTGATCCTAGTGATACTACTAGCTAGACCATCATTACAGGTAAGTGCTAATGCAAAGTTTGATCTCAGTATTATTGCTATTGAAATCATCCTTTTACATGAAAGTTTTCATGACAATTTTTCATGAAAATTAATGATTTTTTTTTTTTACTTGACAAATACTTGTACTATGTTTATGTTCTCCTACAGCCTCCCATACATTCCCGTACATCACCAAGAGGATCCAGGTGTTCTACCAGCAGTCGCAGGAGCTGAACCCGCTCCAGGTGGCGGTGGAGGAGCTCCAGGGTAAGGTGCGGGAGATGAACTTGGTGCTGGACCAGGAGAACGTGGACATGAAGAGAGTACAGCTCCTGCTTCAGGGCAGTGTCAGTGTGCAGGTGAGTAGTGGCGGTAGGGTTTGGTAAAGGGCAAACACTGTACTGGGAAGGCAAAAAACCTTCAAAATGTAATTGTTAGCAATCTTCTTGCCAATGGTCTTAAATTCATGTATTGTCTATTTTAGAAGCTTGCTGAAAGTTATTTGCCCTCAAATGATCTACATTGGAGTAATGAGTGATTAAATCACAAATGTTTGGCCGAACATTTTGAGGATTTAATCATTAATCATTAATTACTTCATATGTGGATCATTTGAGGACAAATAACTTTCAGCAAGCTTCTAAAATAGACAATACATGAATTTAAGACCATTGGCAAGAAGATTGCTAACAATTATCTTTTGAAGGCTTTTTTGCCTTCCCAGTACAGTATATGCCCTTTGATACCCGATTGCAGGGTAAATAGCCTTCTGGGGTGAACCACAGAGTGTCAGCATCTCTCGCCCGTTTTCCAGTATCGAGGCTTTGCAGCCACTCCACAAGGTGTTCACCCTTCTCTTCATCAAGACGTGAAGTGGGTTCTTTAAATAAGACCTCCATTTAACATCCCACCTGACCGATGGGGTGTTTTCCCACAAAGGGGGGAGGCGTGAAAACACACAAGTTACCTGTCATGGGAAGTGTCTTTATTACTATGGAGAAAAAAAATGCACACATGATTGAGGGAGGGACAACATGAGGTCGGAAACAAACCGTATCACATTTTTTAAAAGCAAATTTCTCTGTTTCTTTTTTTCACAGCCGTTTATATTTTCTACATTAAAATAGTTGTATCTCGGTGCCCAAGCCACCAAAATCTATGATTTAAGTATCAAATTAAAGCTTAGGGCACAGAGAATAAGGTGGTATATATAACTCAAGCATGATCAATCACGACAAGTGTCTCATTTTGGGTCACATGTGAAGAAAAAAAATACACACATGGCAAATAAACGTTGAGTACCTCTATCCAGTGTTTTGATGTAAACTTTCATCCAAGCTAAGAAGTGTTAAAGATTGTCCGTCCCTTTTGCAAGCTTAAAATTTGAAATCGTCTATCACGATCGTAAATTGAAGAAAGTGTGATTCAAGACCATTTCTAAGAATATAGCATGTTGAAGCTTTCTGTATATGTAAAAATTTCAGTCGTTAAATTTCAAACCGAGATGATTCCTTCTATAGAACAATTTTTTTCATAATGCGTTTTATAATTTAATAAGCAGATTAATCAATAAAGCAGATATTTCAACACGAACTGCTAAGAGTCTGAGGTAAAGACTATTACTCAGACGTTGTTTGCGTGCATTATTTGAATTTACACTAGGTTTCAGTTTCAAATTATGGATATACAGCTTGCTAACACTTCATTATATGTTTTGCCAATGTTTCGATGGTTTTGTGGTGATCTGAAAAAGGGACGGGCTGGCTTTAAATGACGACTTTTGTTTTTTTCTGGTTGTGTCTGCAGGTGAATGCAGGTCCTCAGGCCTATGCAGCAGCCTTCCTAGGTAAGGGGCGGGAAGAAAAGTGGAACTCCCAGCAGATATTTGATCTCAAGAAGATCTTCAGGTAAGACTAATCTCACCATCATACACTGAATGAATACACTGCAGCTCAAAGGAATTGGCATAGGGAAAGGAAAGGGAAGAAAGGGTAGAAGCCACAGTTTTGCACCGCGATATGTTTTGTCAAGTTCAGCATGAAACGTGATGCTTTTTCGGCTAAAGCATTGTGTTCCATGCTGAACTGGACAAAATAAACCATGGTTTAAAACTGCAGCTCCTTCCCTTTCTTTCCTTTCCCTTTCCCTATGCCAATTCCTTTGAGCTGCAATGTATATCAAGTCAGAAGGCTACATGTATGTTGGCAACAAATACAGAACACAGGTCAAAGGAATAATAATGCTGGAGATGCAAATTTCAGCTTTACTCTCGTCTTAGTCTTTTATGAAAGGTAATATGGAAATAATTAGTTGTATTGTTATGTGATATTTTACCCACTTATGGAGGACTTTATATGTATTTTAAAACAGTTACAAAAGACTTTATAGATATCAGGATGGGGAGAGATGAAAAGGTTTGCAGATGATGGCAAGTTCTTCTTCTTATTTAATATCAGAAAGAGGTATCACTCTCGTTTCTTACTCTTAGCTTTTTCATAGACTGTATTTCTAGATCATGTTCTGATTTGTTTTAAGTCTATATACAGAGTCTGTTGTTATCTGTGTGTAACAGTGTGCAGCCTATGTCCCTATTTCTACAGTTTATTTACCAATGCCACACCTGTTTTCCACTATGATATTAAACATTGTATTATGGGACATTGGAAACCCATTTTGATTGTTGCACATTTCCATGGTAATAGGAAACTTAAACAAAATTGAATAGGAAAACCCCATTGGATTACTACACATCTTCATGCTGATAGTAATACATTATTAATACATTTTTTCTTATTTCTGTACATACACAGGGAGTTCGTCTATGCGTGTCACGCTGCCCTCTGTGTCAACGCTCGTCTGATCAAGGAGGACCAGGTGGAGTATCATGAGGATCTTGAGCAGAAGTTCTACTTAATGGTCAACACCATCTCCTCGCTTATGGGAGAGAAGGTCAGTCAAGGGCTTGACATCTATCACCTTTCAGGCCATTGGGCATTTCTTAATCAAACTTTTCAATAGAGGGGTCTGTCTGCAGTAGACTATTCATTCTCATTGTTTTTCTCTGGCTCCCTCAACACTGAGACAAGATGAGAGTTATAAAGGAATAAGACTTAAAACATAACACTCTACATTTCAGTTTGGATCAGAAATATCCAACAGCATAGAATCTAAGGTATTAATCCTTTAAGTATCAAGGCAGGAAAAGCTCATTGATTTGTTACACATTCCTTGCACATCCATGGTATTTAGAGGGGTAACTCTCTAATGTGCCATGTTATGCAGTATGCAAAGCCAGGGTCGTTAAACAATATAAGGAATATCTCTTGTGGCTCTCAAATTGGCAACACTTTTTTTTTAAAGTCAGATGAATGTCTTGACAATGAACATGCAGTTTACTTCCCATTGGAAATAAAATGCCAATTTGAAGAGCAAAAGTATGATATGTAAATGCTCAGTATGTTGCCAGTGCAAAGACTTGGTGATCATTTCACATTTTCTGCCATGTTGAACTCCAAAGCACGCGCTTTTCTTACAATAAATATGATTAATTGATGTATGTGTTTTTGTTTTATTTTGTATGCTTGTCAGCAAATTATAATTGCTGATTGAAGTAAAGGATATTTATTATTTTCTGGTTTTCTCTGTAAAATACTAATATGCTTATTTTTGTACTTTTTTTAGCTAACGGATGAAGAGAACCGGCTAGAGAGACGATCGTCTTCGACCATCTTCAGTGCTATCAGCGGCACCCCCTGACCTTTCACCTCTGACCTCACCATCGCCAGCCAATGAGGGCAGCGTTTTGACGGTGGCCAAAGATTTATGCAACAAATAGCGTAAAATTGAATTGCTAGCTTATTTCTGAAGGATGTTGGGGATGGGGGTTTCTCTTTAAGATTGTTCACAAGTGTGTTTGTTCCAGTATCTACATGTAAGTGCACCGGGTAAAAGGTTTATCAGAGAGATAGGACAGAGGTATAAATCTTCTCTGACATTAGCTTTAGGAAATGACATCCTCCTTACCTGCAAAAGCTTTCAAAACAGCTTTTAGTTTGAATGTTAATTTGAATAAAATTTGATTTTCCTCCTCATACACAGACTTGATACCATTTTATCAGAAATGTTGCATGTATAAAAAAAAAAAAAATCAACAAATTACTGTGGAAACAAGTCAATGTAGCAGGATGTAAAATTTTTGGTCACACAACGGAATTCTGATCACTCTTTTCTTGATGCAGGGCATTGATTTAGATTTGTTATATTCTCAGACTATTTATTCGTTTTTGTAGCTTTATAGTGAAGAGTAATATATGAGACATTAAATTATGTTTTGCTTACATGTGGGTGCTAAATTATTTAACATGGGCAATACTTCACTAAAACTTTCATGCTCCTAGTTAAAAAAAAAAAGTATAGAAATAAATATGAATATAGCGATAGAGATATTAACTTGAAATCAGTATGTTTTGTGCTTAGTAGCAAAGTTTGTGTAGGTGTTGGTCACCTTAGTAGGTATATGTATATGGTTTGATTATCACCTGTAGTATTTTGTTGGGAATCGGACAAGAGAGCTTCATAACTAATTCAGTAAGGAGTGGACCAATAGGAATGAACCTGGCTATGTCAATTGCGTCAGAATGGTGTGATTACTTCACGTCGTGATTGATTTTTGTTTTTGTTAAAAGATGTTTGACATTGTAAACTTTTTGAGTGCAATCTGAATGCAATCATGGAAGAATCAACTCCAATGGAGGTACGAAAAAGGAGACTGCAGAAGGAATGATTCATAAATTTATGGAAGATTTTGAGGAAAAAGTCAAGGTGATTTCGTCTAACACGAGAGCAATGTATTGCCGAAATTCTTTTTTGTTTAAAAAGTGATTTGTCTAGAAGCAAGAGAGGAAATGACTGTCTATCTTGTGTTTATTAATCACATTGTACATTCCAGTAAAGACCCAAATAGTCAAATTGAATATGAAGTGTTTCATATGAAAGGTAATGATTAAAACAATCACGAGGCCAGCCAGTATCATTGCATTAAAGGAAAGAAAATATTCCTTGAGAAAATTTAGAAAATAGTTACTTGGTTGAATATTATAGAAGTAATGTGTTTACAATCTGTAACATAAAAGCTTGACTATGATAATGTTTGGGCTTTTTTCTAATCCATTTTGGCTTATGACGCATTGAATACTGACCATAATCCAAGGCTTACAGCTGGGTCTCCTAATTTCTTGTAAAAGCGGGTCAGCAGTCATGTGACTGGTGCCCATGGTAACCATATCATCCTGAAAAGTTTTATTGCATTCATATTTGTATCAAATTTGTTTATAAATAGTCTGGAGTGTATATTTGAAGATTGTTTCATGATGGGGTATAATTTGACTGATGATTTGATGATTTGTCCATAAATCCTGTAAAGCCCTCCTTATTAGAATATGATTAATTCTTGCATTTGGGCTTGGCACAATTTTTCCATGTACATGACGTTTCCTTGAAGGATACAAGTATTTATTGCAATAGTATTTGATGAGTGATCTAGACCAATGTTTATGTATAAATGAGAGTCAGCCATAAAAAAAAAATGTATGAGTAATAATTTATGACTGAAATATCACAACATTTGCTCTTCTTACACAATTCGACAAATCTGTGTCAAAAATCAAATTGTTTTCTTGATGTGCATGTAAAAATAGGTACATGGAGGGATATGATATAGTTTTTGCTCCTTGTTATGGAGTACTACATAAAATTAGCAGCAGGAATGTTAGAAGCAAGGTGTAATTTGAAATGTAACTTGGACATGACAGTCGTAATGCATTTTATATACCATACACACAACTGAACCCTTAATGTGATGTACACACTGAATTTGAATCCTTCCCCCTGTTTCTATGTGTGTGTGTGTGTGTGTATGTGTGGGCGTTTGTCTGTCTGTCTTCTCTGTGTTGCAGATGGACATTGTGTGAACGCATAAGAATAATCTAAAAGTGTGATGACACTTTTGCATTTAAGTCAGAAATATGACTGTGTGAGTATTAAAAACACCTTTTCAGACAATGTAAATATATGTGTCATAATCTATTGCTGTCGTTGCAGAAGTTGAAGATGGTTTCATTGTTGCTACTACTAGAATATGATAGAGTTATCAAGTGTGTTCTGTTTGGATACAGACCAGTGTACAGTATGCTATGATATGCCAAATACTTTATTTTTGAAGAAGAAAAAAAAACAATCAAAGAACACATACAGACTTGTGTTTTTTTGGAGCCTTGATCGTATGCACTTACATGTTATTTAGGAGATGGATCTTCGGGGAAAAGGTGGTGTCCAGTGTATGTTTGTCATCATTTTACATTTCTAGAATTGTTCTCTGATACCTGCTAACTTCAGGTTAGCCTTGTGAATTGGGTGAGTTTGGCTGTGAATCAAACTCCAAAGTCCAACTCCAATCAGAGTCAAAGTATTTTGCCATTGTTGTGAATTCTTTACGCAGAGGAGAGTGGCTTAAAGCTAAGAAGGGAACCAAACGTCTGTTATATATTTGTAAAAGTGTAAAGAAACCATATGTAATGTAATGTAAACTATAATTTTATAAGTATTTATCATATTTCATGTATCTATTTCATCCATTTTTATAATGTCATGTAGTAGTTATGTAGTAGTTTTTGAGGTTGCAGCTAAAACACAAACCTACAACAGTTCACATGTTCTTGAGGTTGACGCTAGTGCACAAAAATCTTCAACAAATTAACTGTTTTTGACATGAAGCTAAAACACAAACCTATAACAATTAAAATGTTTTTGAGGTTGTAGCTACAAACTACAACAAAATATACAGTGTCTTTATTAAAACTTAAATGAACTGTACACAGCAATGATGACCAATACAAGAAGTATTTATCATAACCTTGTGAAGTACCAGTTTAAGTGTCATATAATTAAAACAATAATTTTTTTTCTACTTATGTTTCAATTATATATTCCACATTTCAGTGCATATGTAATTAGATGTATGAAGTTTGATTTTCTGTTTGATGCTTTATTTAATAATTCAGAGTTCAGACTGATCATCGGTTTAACATACTCATTTATTGACCAAATATGTTGTGCTTTTAGTGTAATTATGAGATCTTGTGGAACCAGTCTCTCACTAAATGCTTTAAAAAATTAAATGATCAAAATCAATGTGTACAACAGTCATTACCTAGAAATCATCTTAGAATAGGCACAGATATTTATCTTAATTGCACACATTTTAATGAAGGGTATATTTATGAGCACAAAGATTAATTATTGGGAGGATTCACTTATGGCCCAAATATAATTGTATCATGGTTATTAGGAGTTTCACTTTTTCCCCCTTAATTTGCTATATTGCTGATTCACCATGGCAACACCCAATCGAGGATGTAACCATGGCAATATGTTATCAGGTGACAGTATATCTGGTTTATTTCATTGAGATGTGTTTTTAATGTGATGTCAGGGTTGTTTTAGTCATTAGCAATAAAGAGCTCACTACTTTGACAAAAACGATTATATAATAAGATTTCATAGAGTAAGTAGGCACGAATAGAAACCACACAGTATAGACCTCGAATACAGACATGTTCATACTGCTCTATGTTCGCGAAGAAGGAAGAAGTGAAAAATATAAACCAGTATTTGGGAGGGAATATATTGAAGATGACATCATTAGCGCTATAAGATATTTAGTAAGACCAGGGCTCCGTAACATAACGGTTTGCAATCAATCGCAAATTTGAAAGACAAATTCTCATTGGTTACTGGTCAGTTGTTTGTACAAAGAGCGCATGCAACAGTGATGTTCATTGGCCATTGCCATTTTGCGATTGATCCCAAACCTTCATGTTACGGAGCCCAGCACTTAATTTGATTGTAATCTGTAGACTGTCAATGCTGATTATCAGATGCTTTTCCTATGCTATCAGATCATTCTTTTTACCCCTTTCTGTGATAAATGACTGTATGGTCTACGGTATGTGTGTGTTATTAATACAAAAGAGCTATTAGGGTGCATTATGTACAATGTATGATCTGTTTTCAGCCTCTCCGAACCAAGCTTAGCTATGAAAAAGCCATTGGTTTGTTACATGTGTGTGTACCGATGGCACTTAAAAGGTGAATTGCAATCACATAACTTCATGTGTGCAGACCCAGTGAATAATGTTTATTCATGTAAGGTTATGGAGGAATACAAATTCTTTGCTCTACTTCATGGAAAAAATAATCATCCATGCCTCTGTTTTGTGTTCTACTGCATTTAATTTAGTTTTTTTGTTTTTGTTCTTTGGATAAATGTGTGTTATGCAGCTGTTCGTAAGCCAACATAAAAGAAATACCATTGCTGTGTGAAACTTTTGTTTGGGGCGTTGTGTCGATGAGCGATCTCGAAGATCGATTTCCGTGATTTGGTTGTTTCAGATGATATTAGCTGTTTCATTTTTACAACGTATTTTAATATTCGAGATATCTAGTGACTATCCATCGTAACTATGGTAACACCCAGGAGTATATCCACAGTAATTGCAGAGTATATGGCGTCATGCCACCAATACAGTTTGATTTTCTTCATTTTTTGTTATAAACGAGAGAAGTCATAATTATCGCAAAATGTAAACTCTCTGCTCCATCATATCAAAAAAACAAATCTGACACATCCTGCTTCATTCAAACGTTCAAATTTTGTCTTTTTCCTCGAAATATGTCAGTGCTCCGTGTGTTCTGGGCAAGGGGGAGCTTTTTTAAACGTATGAATATTGAGATGAATAAAGAAAAAAAAAACACTTCACAGATGTACATGGCTTATAGCCAATGTATATCAATGTATATGTACTATTGGTTGATGTATTTACAATGAACGATGAGGTCGTGACAGTACATTTTGTAAGTAGTTTTATAGGTGTACCTGCATTATGACTGTTCTTGAATCTTATGAGTTGCGTCATGAATCTGTAATATATTCTCTTGATAGCGGAGCGGTTTTCTTTTTATCCCTTGTCCCGCATCGCTTTTCATGACCACCTCAATAACCTTTTTAATAGTGCAGGTCAGATCGAGATACGTATTATATATGTTCAATAAATTCCATCAATGGAAAACTATACCTCTCTTGTGTGTTCGTTTCATGATTTTGGTTAACGTCTATCACTTGTTGATGCCGTGTATGCAAATATAGTTTGCTGAATTTCTCCTCTTTTCGAGTTGTTTCTTTAGTCTGAAATATGAGGCCAACGGCCAAATATCTCTTTTCAGAGTGAAGTGCGTTATCTAAGATGTCGGCCTTCGTACAACAATAGACTGCGCGAAGATGAAGGTCAACAGAAATGATGTTGACTTTACAACTTTACACCACGACGTGTTTCATAAACTTAAATCGGAAGGTCCAATACATACAGCGATATAAAACGTATATTTTCCCATAATAACACAGAACAACATACAAACATATTTCCAAGCAATACAACATCAACACATTCCACAATGTAAATAGAAATGTTTAAAAACTTACCTGCTTTCAAGTCGAATATAATGTAAAATTATAAACACAGACGTGAAAAACGTTGATATTAGTTCTATAGATTATTAGCATAACATATAAACGCATACACTGTATATGTATACTTTAAAAACTTTACACATGATCAGACGTATATGAATAATACACACAAAACCTAAACTCGGAAAGTAATACATAGGTCAATGAAATCGGAAAATAAATCGCTTTAAAATTCGAATTTCAAATAAAAACAAAGATGCTGTAATCCTACCTCCAACATGCATAAAGCTGAATGACAAATCAAAACAAAATATCAAACAATTCCGTGATATATTCCAAGAGCTGTAAGGAGGGAAAGGAAAGTACGGGACTCGACTGTTCACATTCTTTTGAAGACACAGTGTACGTATAGCATCTCATGTTGAGTTTCGTTGCTGTGTAGTTTCAGCGCGTAGGTACAAAGCGCGCGTTATTGTGACGTCATAATATTACCCTCATGAGGAAACATGCGCTTTTAAAAAACACGGACAATTTGATTGATAGCAACGTTAAAGTTACAACTCGAACCAAATTAAAACTTTAACATTTTAAGCCTGGAGGAGGTCTCATTGTATGGATCCATGTTTTGTGAAATTTCACCATTTAATATTCTTGTAATATTGGATTAGATTGTTAGTTTGCGACAAATCGTGACCATGACATTTGTTTACTTCAGATGATCAATTCAGAATACAATGATCTATTTACGCACCACACAAGTCATGCAGAATTATATACAGACAGATTGCTCATATTAATTCGCAGAATCTCTCGGGGTGGGCCAAAATGGTTCCATACGACATGATCTATGGTACGTGATTAAGCCTAGTGTTTCAGTTGCATTTTTCCTTTTTAATATAAACACTAATGCGTCAAAATGAAAGCATTCAATAACCATTTGATAATGTGGGGAAATAATTATCATGGGAGTATCAAAGGTCCACAACCGTTCAACACGCGCGCGCGCATACACACACACACACACACACACACACACACACACACACACACACACACACACACAAACATGCATACGTACCAAACACACGCACACGTACACGCACACATACCTCTTCTCTCTCTTTCTCTCTCTCCCGCTCCCCCTCTCTATCCATCGCTCTTTCTCTCTGACTCCTTCCATCTACACATGTATATCCTCTCTCTCCCTCTCTCTCTTCCCCCCCCCCCTCTCTCTCTCTCTCTCTTTCTCTCTCTCTTTCGCTCTTTCTTCTTCTCTCCCTCTCTCTCTCTCTCTCTCTCTGTCTGCCTGCCTGTCTGTCTGTCTCTCTCTCTCTCTCTCTCTCTCTCTCTCTCTCTCTCTCTCTCATTCTCCCCCCTCTTGGTATATCCCCTCTCCCTATAACTTCCCCTTTCGCCCCCCCCCCCCCTCCCTTTCAGGACCTCAAGAATCCCTTCTCAAATAAACGACTGAATTTCATTAGTTCTTTAATACAAGTATGCCAATATTTCAAGTACCCAAACCCTTTATTTGAGATTCAAAATATTGTCTAATATCAATGATATTTCTGATTCATGAATACATATCGCATTGTCATCAAACATAGGCCATATCAATCCGTCATTTACAACGCTTTCCCCCCATTCCTCTTTGACAGTTTACCCCACCCCATCCCCTATTACTTTTACTGAGCGATTGCCGACCATGGCCATGTTAACATGGTAATCATGAGAACCGATTCATAAGATTGAACAAATGACTCAAAACGTACCTCAGATATACTTGTTATTTTCTTTATTCAAAACTACAGTATATAAATAACTGTCGTTACAATCAACGTTATAACTAATAAGGCACATTATTATTTACATGACAACGTAATAATGATCCATCATCAAAGGCAATGCGTGGGGATACAAGCTTAGCGTTTTCATAAATTAATGCGCGTTCCTTTAATATTCAGAGAAGGCCATCGAATATATTAGCACCATAATCTATTGTGGAATTTAAAGATAAATTCTCTACAATACTGGTCAGTGGAACAATATTTTCAATAACGTGGTAATCAATCACATTTTACTCTAATAAGGCCTCCTTAAGATCTACTTGCATAAATAACAATAATATATAAAGGCTCTATATCATAACTGAGGAGGTTAATGATGAAAGACAACGTCGAGGACGAAGAAATCGAGAATGTTTTTTTTTTTTTCCTGACGAGGGCTTTCACGTACAATATACACCCTTCCGTAATTCATTTTGTTCTCCCTCTATAGTATACTTTTTTATGGGAAAAATTAGGATACCATATCTTGGGAAATTAATTTATCCACTAGTGTCATTTGAAGCTGCTAATAAATCCATCAATTCCTTATAAATCATTTATGTACATTTCATACAAAAACACAATTCACGTAAATTAGTGTTTATAGTGGTGAAGAGAGAGTTTTAGATTGCTATAATTGGTTCTGCGCATTATAGGTGCTCTTAACACTAGGACGCACACGGGATTGCGTCACGTCCAACTCGATGTTACAATAGAATACTGAATTGTGGCGTCATACTCTATAGGACATCCAGATTACAGGCCACAGGCACAAACAAAGTTGCGGCATTCTTAAGCCCTCTATTGTTGGTTCAACGAGAATGCGCCGATACTAGGCATAAAGTGTACGGGGCACAGGCGCCGTCACGCCAGGGAGATTTTTTGTGCTACATCACCATGGTTACCCCCACACACCTTTCCTTTTCCCCAGACGTAATGACAAATGGGCTACTAATGATAGAGCTGTAAAGTAACATTACATTTGTAAAGTTGCTTTTAGCCAGTCTCTTTCTCGTTTCAACGCACATTAAGTATATACAATTATTGTACCGTACTTTTGAAGTACATAACGGGATAAGTTTATTGTGAGGTTTCTTAATGAGGAAGTGGCCTTTCCATTGTTTAACTCTTCCGGTGCCAGGTGAAAATAGTGGATATAGCACAATGAACCGCACATTAATGTAATGTAGATGTAATGTATTTTACATTAAATTTCATACCAAGAGCCATTGATATTCAACATCAAATAGGCTTTGGTCTACAGTGCATCTCGCCGCATGAAAACGGACATACGGTAGTGCATGTGACCGTTTGCAATATCTACATCAATGAAAGGCAAATCAAAAATCATTGTTACTAGTTAAGTTTATTATTTATTTGTAGTCTATATAATTGTTATGTACAATGTAGCCTAACATACTTAATAAACAGTTTCCGCGACAACACATTCGAGATTGTCGTTGGCTCTCAATTTCAGTTCTTAACCCCGTCTAGCTCCTACAAGGCAGAATCTATTTTATTCGCCTCGTCAAATTTAATTGTCTTTTAAAGTCTTAGTTTAAGCAGTACAGATGACACATTCTTGCAAAACTTTGGTCTCACAACTCAGGTCCAAAGCTGTTCAGTGTTCAATTTCGGCTGGGTTGCCTACGGCCGTGGCTCGTCGTTTGTCCCCGCGTCTCCCCACGTCCTCTCGACGCGCGGTCCCGCTCCCCGTTCGCCGTCCGCTCCGAGCTACCCGCAGTGAGCGCGCTGAGCGTGTTGTGCGAGCGGATCATCATGCGGAAGGTCTTCAGGCAGTACGAGTACTTCCGGCCTTCCCAGGTGCCCCAGCTCACTACCGCACCGTTCAGTCCGCGCGCGTCGGCGCGTGCGAGCCAGCGACCGTTGGGGTTGGCTTTGTTGCACGCGCGGAACCAGAATCCGGCCTGTCTCAGGAACGCGCAATTTCCGATGCTCGAGTCGTGGTCCGTGTCCTGGAAGCGAAATCAGAGCAGAAATCGAGATTAGAAACAACACGAAAAACCATCATATTCGAATGGAACAGGTATATGTATATGGAATTCCACTTTCTTCTTCCCGATGGCAATATATTGTCGCGGAGGGAATAAACTTCTCTGACAGACTCGTGCATGGTTTCATGTCCCACCGCTACCACCACTGCCATTAACTATCTCGGTACCAAGCCCTGGAAATACATGAAATACATGGACTCTCTGCACAAAATCATGCCTATAATAATGAGAGGGTTAAACAAGGTGTGACCAAGTTGCAGTCTGTCGGATGGCGGATCTCTCGATAAAGTACTTGCGCACGACGCCCCCTCCCCCCGGGAATGAGATGATCTAGGAGTCAAGAAGTTAATGTCCTATCAGAGGGTCGGAAATTCGACGTGGAACTAACCCATAGTTAACTATGAACTAACCCACAGTTAACTAAGGACTTACCCTGGTGGAGAACTTGGTATTATTGTGGTAGGACAGCGCGTCGCCAGCGTTGCCGCCCATGTACTGGCCCAGGATGAGGCGGTAGTGGTCCGACTCACCCTGCACACGCATCAGGTTGTACTCGGCATAACCCTGCTGGTCATCCCAATCAGTGAACTCTGCAAAAGAGAAATAACCAATGGTTAACCCATTGTCTGTCAGGCAAATATTATATTTGTGCCCATTGAATGTAAGAAAATACCAATCTGGCACAGAGAGAGAGAGTTAACGCTGAGGGGTTGTAATGGGAAGAAATACCTCTCCTCGAATGTGCCTACAGAGAATGCAGAGAGTGTATGACTATTGTACATGACGTTCACTTTTAATACTATTTATTTATATAATTTATTTATGATTCGAGCTGCTGGTTCCTCGGAAAGCGTAGAGAGTTATAGGGTGTAGGTAGTAGGTAGAGTAGGTATAGTCGTCTGTGTTTCCAATGCCATATGCTGGAAGATTTCCAAAGATCAACGACGGCTCTTACTTCCTTGATTGTTGGCCGCGTAGATTGTAGATCGTGATTAGGAAACTGATAGCCTACAGGGGAGGTCCAGTCCAAAATGAGTTGCTCTCAATAGAAGTGGAAAAAAAATTGAGAAGAAAAACAAAAAAAGTTTGAGGAAAAGTGGGAAAGCTATAAAAGGATGACGTTATTGAAATCTTTTTTGGGAGAGAAAGCTTTAGACATTTAAAAACAAGTGGGTATTCCTTACCGACTCGAAGCGCGAACGTTGTTTGTGAGGTGATGGCATGCAGCATGCTGTTGCCCACCCAGAAGTCCCCGTCCAGATATCCGAAGCCCTTGGCGTAGTCGTCCCAGTTGCGGTAGAAGTTGGTCGTTCCATTCTGAGAGGAGGCGAAAGAAATAAAATATGAAATGATTTCAAAATTAGCAGAGCTAGTCGATGATGTTATCTTGCTTTAAAGAGAGTACCACGAAAAACATAAAAATGTATTAATATTAACAAAATTTTCAATAGCTGCTTCACGGATTTATTTATAATCAACAGAAAATAAGAAGTGTATTCAGTTCTATACAATTGGTTTTCCAGCTTGGTGAACCTTGAAATATAACGTTTAGATATTTGCAATAGTTAAAATAATGATGGATGATGATGATAAATTACAGGATTATGTATCTAACATGTCATCAAAGAGCATCCTATTTTCTAATTCCTAGTGCGTTGTCTCCGAAAAAGACCCTTTTTCTCACTTCGTGAACATACCTCAAAAGTACCCCCTTTTTGCGAAATCGAGAACGATAAGTTATAGAAACATGCAGTCAATGCAAATTTCATTGACTCGCAGAAGAACAGTAGTCTGCTGAGGCGAGTACGCCGTGATTATTTAAATAAATGAAATGAAATGATTGCACCACTGGAAAAGAGTAATGCGATATGGCCCAGTAGGCATGGCCAGAGCTACTATACAGACAGTTTGGACAAATCGGTTTCAATGGGTAGCAACATGGCGCTTGTTGTTTTGTTGGGCAAGCTGTTAACCAAAGAATATAGGCCAAACCATCTGTATAGATGGCATTGGGCATGACGAAGGCCGATCGCACCCACACACCTGTCGGCGCTGTATGACGGTCCATCCACCGCCCTCTGTCGTCATGTCACAGTACAGCCTCACGTGCTTGCCTCTCTTGCCCGACCCGCTGGGGTTCTCGACGTAGTAGATCCCGTCCTCCGTGAAGCCCTTCTTCCGCAGACATAGACACCCGTCCAGCACGCAGTCGTTGGGCTTGCCCATGCCTTTTGGGCGAGGGCGCTTTCCACCATCCGTCATCTGGCCTCGGAGAGTCTTCAGATCCATGAGCTCCTTGAAGACCTAAATACACACGGATGACACGGAGCATTACAATAAGCCACTTATAAATTACAATGCATGAATGAACAAATTATTGTTGGTAAACAGTGACCTCAGTTCAAAGCACTTCTCATAGAGTAAATTGAAAACTCATTAGATCGTCAACCGGGCGATGTGTGACGTTACATGAGCATGTTGTCACGACAACTGCTCTTAAGCTTGTAGTATGTGGGTACATCAAACAGCGGTGATTACACCCGGAACTACCATTGGGAATGCCCGACAGAAGCCCGCTAGACAATGCCGGAACAGCAAGTTACTTTGAATTGAGTGGTAAGGTTTATTTAAAACCAGAAACCTGCACAACAATGGATATTACGACACCACCACGTTACTCTGTACTGCACCATTGCACAGCAGTGGCAAGAGATAAAACACAAGAGGTCAGGTTGACGTAGCTATGACAGTTTAAAATATGACACAACATTCTAAGCACAATTATAATGACTTTAATATTTCTTCCAAGGTAAAAACCACCTCGTTACATTAAAGGCACTTTGTATAATTATATCAGGAACACACGTGTTTAAGCTGACTTCATCAGCTTTAAGTTATTATAGTTATGTATTCAAACATGAGTTTTTTAAGAGAAAGTAGCTTAATTTTTTTTATCTGATCTGTATAAACACATGTGAGAGCTTTGAATGATTTGTAATATTTAACACATCAATACGTCACTAGAAAGAGCACTCATAGCCAGGAAGAAGGGACTGGGCAAAAGGAGGATATATTATGCAGCCTTTTTTTTCATCTTTGACATTAAGGTACCATACAATCGATCAACTAGAATTTACGGAAGCCTTAAAAGAAAATTGACATCCGACAACTTTCTCACCTTCCATCGGGGTTTGACCAGGTCACCCCCGTGTCCATCTTGTGACGTCATGACCTTCATGAAGGGCCTGGCGTTTGTCCCTGCCGGCGTGACGTCGGTGTCTCCTGGGGCCGCCGCCTCCCCGTCCTCTTCCCGGACCTCCGTCGGGTCGGTCTCGCCGTGCTCCCCATCTGCATCAGTCCGGAGCAGGTCTTCCTCTGCTCCACCGTCACTGGAGCTGAAGATGATGTACGACCCGCCCTCCAGCTCAGAGGTCATTGATCTCTCTGACGTCATGTGGGATTCTACTTCCGGGACATCTGGAAAGTACGCCATAGCTTGGTTCTCAGCTTCCTCAGCGAGGTCTTCTTCGTCCTCCTCGCCTTCATCTATGTCTAGGTCGGCTTCTGTAGCTGCCTGGTCTACTTCGAACGGACCTTCCATATCGACTTCCAGCTCGTCGATGTTCTCATCCACGCCGGCGCCCGTGTTGCTACCGCTAGGCCTTGTACTTGTGATTGTGGAGGGCTTCTTAGGTGGAATCGGTACGACCAACACGGGGTCTTTCCTACCCTCGTTGACCGCCGTTGCGTTTAACTGAATGTGCACCGAGTGAGGCGCGACGAGGTCTTCCTGGTACGGTTTGACACGGGGCGGCGTGGCGGAGTTGATATAGGGCACATGGTGTGTGGTCCCGGGTAGGATCACCTCCCTGAGTGGCGGCAGCGGCTGAGACGGCACCAACACCTCCTGCAGGTTGGTCTTCTTATCGTCCGGTTCGCCGATGGGGGCGCTGTTGGTCTCCGCCGCTGCCGAATCGGTAGCGTCCAGGGCCGACGAAGAGAAGTGCTCCTCGATGGAGTATTCATCGGGGCACTCGGGGCAGCTGGGATCATTACGACTGGCATGTTTGGAATCTGCGGGGAGGAGCAGTGGCGCACCACGGGGAAAACGGACAGTCATTAGTGACACCAGATTAAATGATATATCAAGATTAAGCTACAATCCACCAAGCTGCAAAAAGTATTAACTGTCTGACGTGAACAGATAATTTAATCAGCCAGAGCGAAACCCTTGATGGTATAACCAGATCTTGCCCATGCTGTAACGAATCATTTATCTTGGTAATCTTGAAGGTTGAACCATCAATAGTGCACGTGAATTCCTAGTATTGGTCCATCTTGATGCAGACACTGCACTGTGTACTGCACTGTATTTTTTTTATTTCTCCTTACAATGACGTTATAAGCTCAGCTTTAAACCGCAATATTTTAAGTATTTGTTTATGTCCACCCTGAGTGATCGAAAAACATCGTGCACATTATGATTTCCTTTCATATAATGAAATGCGAATTGTATGATTTCAATAAAAACTAACGTTTAGATTAACTGTTAGCATGCGATGTTTCTGTTTAATCTAACCTCAACCACATACACACACACAAAAAAACCCATTTAACATTGTCACGAAGACCACATTTTCACAAAAGTGGAAATCACATGAGAACAATGCAACGTTTCTCATCCATCCGTTAGTTTTCCATTTAATTGAACCCTTCCTGTCAGACAAAAATTATTTTTATCAATGAAATATTGCCACTAAACGGGTTTGAGATGTCAGTACTATCACTTCAAATTATATAAATATTAAGTATCACCCTTTCCCCATCAAAAAAATTTGATGTCGTTTTTATTTCATTGGCCATGTTCAAACTGAGTAAGTCAATAATTAGAAAGTTGGCGATCCCATAGCAATCGCCCTTCTTTCGCCCTGCTATCGTCCTGCTATCGTCCTGCAATCGTGTTCTCGGGTTATCTCCCACCATTCATCACCCATTCTACTGTCACTGTCACTCGCAGTCACACAGCTGTTGGCAACGACCTACAAACTACATTACCTGCAATCTATTACTGATCGATAGCGATTACAGCAAAGGAGTACAGAGACTTTCACAGAGACTTTCGTCTGTTCAAACATTACAATATCCACCCTACGGCCTCTACCCTCCCCTCTTACCCAAGACCCCCCCCCCCCCTCTCTCTATCTCTCTCTCGCTCTCTTTCTCCCAAGCCGCACAAAAGGATGAAGCACATACTGCATTATTTGAGTAACTCCCGTTCATATGGTTATGGCATCGGAAAAATGTTGCGCTTATTCTGGATTTCACGGATTGGTGGCGTATATGAACGGGGTTTATCTGTCTTTTCTCCCCATCTCTTTCTTCTTCTCCTCTCTAAATATCTCGCTCCCTGTTCATTGATCTGACTCTCCCACGTCCCCATCCTCTCTCTCTCTCTCTCTCTCTCTCTCTCTCTGTCTCTCTCTCTCTCTGCCTCTCTCTGTCTCTCTCTGTCTCTCTTTCTCTCTCTCCCTCTCTCTCTCTCTCTTGTGCTTTTCTCTGTACACGTGCACTCCACATACAAGCTCAATACAAAAGCATTACGAATCGCTGGATGATATGTGTTATACATGTCATGATATAAGTAGGCCTTCATCTTTCCTTAAAAACCAAACTTATAAACCTAACCTTCGAAATGTCATCTGAACATCATATCTCATAATATCAAGCCCACACTCAGCGAATCAACGCCTCGTGGTTTTACACCAAGCGTGCAATCAATATATTGATGATCACCATCGAGGCAGACGATCTGGAACCAAGTTCGCGCAGTCTCGATATTTCAGTACACCACGTGACCAGAATTAAGGTAAGTTTGTTTCCTGTAACCATATCAACCTTGATTGCCATTTATAGTCATGTCCTAATCATTGCTCGCCATAAATGTCAAAACAATAATTCGATTAGCACGTATTTGGAAAGAAATCCCGAAAAAAAAGTTATTCACCATTCCACGGCACACAACACTTTTCTCTTTAAATTGTATCACGATTTTTTGTTAATATGACAACGAATTGAGCTTCCTCAATGCTCAGAGCAACTGCTTTTGGAAATCAACACTTTCTGTCCCAGACAGGCTGCTGCTCTATGGGATTTGTGTGTATTAAAAGTGTCAGAACGCCTTCTTGGCGCATTGGGAGTTAAACCCTAATGATTGTTTGCCGAGTGCGCCGGCGACCCCCACTTTTGGCAATCGAGACATTTCCGCATTTTTCTTATGAGCTTGATGATGACAGGACCCCAGGTGGAGGAATACGAGACTATGTCGCGATGTCTGCCTCAGATACGGGACTGGAACAAACACATGGCGAAATAATGTTACCCCCGGGGCGGGAGGAAAATCATACTCACAACATGAAATTTAAAACTCCTTATTATTACTGACAAAAGATGCGTGTAATGCTCGTCTTTCGGGTAAAAAACTTCAAAGGTTATTTCGAGTCGTCCCGAAAGGGAAAGGGCTTGGGGGATGTTGAGGTTAGGACGTGCATCATCGTTTATAATTATATGTATTGCCCTCGATTTTGAGAAAGTGGCTTTGAGAGTTGCGAGGTGTTTTTTTTTTATTACGAAAGATGGTGAGGATATCCTAGACGGATATGAAGAAGTTTTCCAGAGACCCAACTTGGAAGAAGAAGGTCGCATCTTTGTTCTTACCTTTCCCACTGATCGTTCCATTTGTGAATATTGTAATTTCTCTTTATTGTTACTTTTCAGTTTATATCTCCTAATGTATATTGAATAATATGTTTTGATTCCTTAATAAAACACAAAAAGATATGAGGAAAAAAACTTCGTATTTGATCTTGAAATTTGATGATGAGGTTTGTAATGCAAGGACCTCGTAAAAGTGGCTTGGGAAATTTAGCCCTGGCGGGGAAGATGGATGAGGATAAAAGGAGGATTACTTCGATAAACAGCATTGCTGACCTGTGAGCAGATCAAAAGGTTTTTTAGTGAAAGGACTTTCTGGGATGATTTCAATTTTGAAAATAAATTTTAGGCGTACACGCAGTCGAAGTATAGCGTGATTCATCCTGTAAACCCAAAGCAAGAGACCGTTTCCCATGACGCGGGGATGATACAAAAAGCTCAGGATAGAGAGTTGTGGCACTCCATGATCGCTTACGTTACCATGGTTACAGGACATGGTACATAGAATGATAGATGTATGGCACTCTTCAGAACTTACCAACTAGATCAGACAGGATGCCCTCGAGAACTCGCACTCGCTCCTTCAAACTGTCGAGCTCTTCTCGTTCTTCAAAATGCTGAAGAAGAATGAAAAGGGGAAAACAAGATATATAATAAATTCAAGAATTCTGAGTAATGGTCAGTATAATATTCGTCTTTAAAATATCATCATCATCATCATCATCATCATCATGGTAACCATCGCGAGTAAGGTGGTCATAATATCAGAGACGATTCAACTCTATCTCGAACCTTAGAAATAATTTTCGTTTTAAATGAAAGGGAACAAATCATATTAAGAACATTTTGCTTAGACATAGCATATTAATAGAGAATGCGTAGCAATGGTGAATGTAGAAATATATACACAAATAGAAGGAGAATACACAAGAAAATATGATGGTGGTAAGAATAATGCTACTGCTCATGAATTTGAACCAAGAGGTAAAATCACAAAATACGAGAATAATATTTGACCTATCATTTGAAGGTTTAACATCAGTAGGAATTATAATGTTGTTAAAATCATATATTTTTTTCTGTTTTTCTTTTCCCAATCTTTCTCTTTAATTTGTATATCTTATCCAAGTGAACATATCACCATAGACACATTCTCCTTTAACAAGAGCTTGCTGTTTCATAGAGAGAGGGGGGTAAACAAAAATCGCTCTGAATTTTCCGCTCACGTCACTTTTCACTCTAGGCAACCTAGACCTAACCTTGACTCGGTTCGGCCTATAAAAGAAACACGAAGTCAAGTTTCGGGTATCTTCGTGTGCCGAGCGAGCCCGAGGGGCTGAACTTGATTCGCGCACGACCTTGACGCGATTTTTCGTGGCGGGAAATATTACGGTCATAAATTGCTGGCCAGCGCGAGGATTGAGTGAGTGAGCGTCGATTAGGGGTCGGGTTGTGTCGCCCCTGGTCGCCGATGACCTTCACTCGTGATCGTGACGTTATCCAGAGACATTTTGTTTTTTTATTATGATATATTTGCGTTCCCCAGGCCAAATATTGAACAGTGTCTGATATTTCTTATTTACGCGATGAACGCTTATCTTCTCTCCTACAATTGATTCCACTATTACGAATTGTTTCCAGTATTTTACGAATAAAATAGCGACGTAAGATTTGGGAGCTGATCGATACTAATGAAATTCACCGTATGTCGATAATCAGTGCACACATTACTCCTTAAAGAGCAAGATATGTTGTTAACTGACACACATTTCAAAGTAGTCGAAGATATGAAACAGGATCGTCTTCATGTGACATTCACGACGGAAACTACAAAAGTGAAACTTACATAACCTAAACACAGACGTATAAACACACACACACTTCGAGCAATAAAATACCCTAAGACTCAGCAGCTTGGCATGATCATGATAATGAATTGCTAGACATGCCAAAGGAATTCGATGGCTACAGGATTCCGAGCATGTTCCCCACCTTTAACCCTCAACGTGTACAAAATCCAATGGCTGTACAAATCCAATGACCGGTTCCTGCGATTCAGCCAATCGCAGAGTCTGATTGGATCGTGTCGTCTGCGGTGGCGTTAAGATCATTTTTATGTTGGCGCGCATGCAGGCAGGTGGATGAAGGGATGCGTGCATCTGTCTTCACTTCCCCCCACCCGATGTATAACCACTTTGCCTCACGTCCAAACCGGGAATAAGGTGTTTCCCACCATACAACCCCCCTGTCTAAACAATGAAGTCACGCGAAATGTTAAAGAAGAAGGAGATTGAGGAAGGCGATGCGCCAATCTGGCTGGGTTTCCTAGTCAAACTCCAGGGGGAAGACTTATTGGCTTGAGTATTATCTCCAAGTGGAAGAGGTGAATTTCCGTTTCTTTCAATGCGATATTAGATCATTCATTATCACACCTTATGTATTAACCGTGAAACACACACGCCCCTTTTAACATGACATTAGATAATGGAGAACGAGTTGTTTACGGTTGAGGGATAAGCCGTGATTTGAAACCACAAAGGGAGGGAGGTAGTCACAAAGGGGCGTGTTTATTTCCTATGTTTCATACCTTATATACGATCTCATGATCTTTGCTTGACGTCTGTTCTACCAACAGATGGGCCCTGTTGCATACAACTTACTATTAATAGTAGCTTTGCTACTTTTATGGACAGAGTGGACATGGTGGAAATCTTGAATTCTTGAAATCTTGAATTGATTGGCTGTCGAGCGATTTTACCATGGTAGTTACGATTGACGGGAGAGTTACCATTGATGGTAAGTTTTAAGCAACGGGACCATGATCAGCATTAAAACATTAATAGCACTATCGATGAATTGTGTCTTCGTCATCGTGATTATCATCTTGACCATCAGGTAGAAATGGCGTGGTGCAGTGGATCACTCTTCTGACTCTTGATCAGGAAGGTAATGGTTCGAACCCTGCAGCGACCACTTAGCGAATCACATCAATCACAATGTCTGCGTCGTACTTAATAGAAGTTAGCGATCTGGTAAGATCAGTAATTCCGTTGACTGGCTGACTGGGGTAATGGTAGTGTGGGATTCCCGTGAAAAAGCAATGTTTAAGTTGAAGCGGTTCCCCTGGGTGCGTAAGACCTAGTCATTTAAATATTAAATTTATCGGGGGTTTTTAGAGATATAAGTGATCACCCTCATCTTTTATTTTTGTGATATTGAAATATCGGTTACAAATGTGTGATAGTGTTAATAAAGCATACCCACAGTTTTACCATTATTGTATACTATACTTTACGTACGACGATTGCACTGTATTAGTGTCAATGCTATCAAATCATTTTTAAACTCCAAAAGAATGTTAATCAAAGCTATTGCACCCTTACCAACACCAAGGGTATCGAATATCTTAAGTAAACGATGTGTAGGCCTAGACATGTAGGAAAGGACTTAAGGTTGATTTCATCACATTTCAATGAGTTACTCATCATAGTTCATTCAACACCACACCTTCTCTACTCTCATATAACTGGTTAAGAACATCACACTCGATGACGCAACCCATCGTGCCCGTCAGATTCGCTTCGTTGCTCCCTGTCCATGCATTCAGGCGATAAGGATTCATCGGAAGCAGCGAATCGCTCGGGACTGGTCCAGTTTTTCATCACCACTGTCTTCACGATGTAGAGCATCTTCAAGAAGGAAAAGAACCTCCAAGATATGAGAAGATTCTCAAAAATTATCAAGGAGGTTGAGTCATCAAACGAAGAACTATCTTCCAAATGGAGTGATGATACATTCAATGATAGTCTTGTTTCCAGGCTTAAACAGAACATAACCATGATGGGTTACATAAGCAAGTTAATGACTTGATCATTTCAGATTTTGCAATTTCAGGTCGATCCAATGAAACTAAGAGAAGGCGTTTTTACATTTTGTCTTTCTACAACACAATATTTTTGTATTATTTAACCCTTTGTGCATCAGATAAAGTGATGCTCTATAGGATTTGTGTGTATTACTTGTGCAAAAAATGCATCAATTTTCCTGATGACGTCATAAGCTTTTTAGCAATACCACATTTAGCGTTTGACAGCTTGCCTACCAAGATCTCCTTTAAGTGTACATTCTCTAGGATAGGTCAGGTTCTTTTGGCAGCTTCGTTTCTTGCATGCACCTCTATCAAAATACTCAAAATAAAGTCTGGGCATTTAGACTAGCCATCTGTCCCCTATTCCTGACCATCAGCGTGGCTGACGAATGTATAAGAACGTAGTCGTCCAGACTAAATTGTGATTGGAGTGTATGAGGAAGATAAGTTCACACTCTACAGCCTCGAACTAAGGCTATATATGTGGCGTTATAAAAACCCACAACGATTACGATCGGAGCTATCGGGAGTTACATCATTCATTAGGATCGCTTTCAGTCTGCGTCGATCAGTCCGTGTCAGTGACGCGACACTGCAACACGATACCCGCCATAGGGGGAGGGTGACGATATCTCGATATCTATCAAAGCTATATTGGTGTTTCTGACTTGGCGACGCGGGGAGAATATGCATTACAATAAAAAGCCCCCCCCCCCCTCCCCCCTCTCTCTCTCTGTCTCTCTCTGTCTCTGTCTCTCTGTTTCTCTCTGTCTCTCTCTCTGTCTCTGTCTATGTCTGTCTATCTGTCTGTCTGTCTGTCTCTCCGTCTCTCTGTCTCTCTCTCTTAATCGAGAGTAGTTGCAGTTTTGCTGGAGAAATAATCAATACAATAATTTAACCTGCTTCTAATAGTGTTACTGTAATCATCTTATTGCTTACATTGTCATAATTTTCCTTTTTACTGTGAACAGTAATTCTTTATCGAGAGTAGCTGAATAGTTGTCTAAGCACTTTGGTACGTGTGGAAATGCGCTATTTAACCCTCTCAGTGTCTTACGTGAAAAACAATGTGTAAAAAGTCAACAGGCTTTTCATGGTTTAGTCTTAAACGGGTTATGAAAATTGTTTTGATTATATTTGATTTGATATTAATGAGCCGTGGATTCAGTTTTGATTTACTGCAATAAAAGTGAATGAAAACACATTGGCGTCTGGGAATAGTTTGAGCACAGCGGAAATCGGCATTGCCCCTGTGATTACGTTATGTCAGTATGATAGAAACCAAATTATGTTTGCAACATTGATTGGATTGGATTAATATTCGAATGGAATGCTAAAAACAAAGCAGGGAAGAAAATCAGTGGAGCTATGTACAAACTTCCTGTCGCCCTGACCGTGTCCAGTGGACCCAGTAGTAACTTAGTACGCTATGTTCTGTACATACTCTAACACGAACAGGGCGAAACGAAAAACAAATTTCAGAGAATAGGTTGGCGCCCAGACTTTAAAGATGGCTCGTCCCTTTTACCATGTTTACAAACATCTGCAAACTCCATGAAAGTTTGCACATATTAAGCACACTATACTTGGGCTACCAACTGTGAAATTTTAAGGTCAGAGGTACTACAACTCCTGTAGAATAAATGAAAATCTAAATAGCTTTTACTGAGATACTAACTATTTTCGTGGTACGAAAAAAGAAAGCTCGATCAATAATTATCGAAGATTACTTCCTGAAAACCGAATATTACGCTTTGTCGATTCCATGGAAAGGTCATATTGCCACTCTCTCTCAAATGATGACAAAGTCAAGGAACTTTCAGAATTAGGTCTGCAAAAGGGACGGGCTACCTTTAAGGCCACCACAGACGACACGATCCGATCAGTCGCACGACTCTGCGACTGGCCGAATCGCAGGACCCAGTCATTGAGTTTATACAAGAAGGTGACGTCATACTTCCAGTTGTAGGCCTTTACGACTGCAGAATCGTGGCAGAATTGTGTCGTCTGCGGCGGCATTTATACATGTCTTAAACCTTTGTTCAGTACGCTATGTAACGTATGGGGGTCTTTTCTGGAATTCTTTTCTGGAATTTCTTTTCTCGCTATGGAAACAAATGCAGAACAAGCATTGTTCTTTATCACTGCACTTAATACCGAAGTGACTTTCAGGTCAACGTCCTATATATGGAAGCTTTTGATAACTAACAAAATGTTCTAAACAACTCATTGAACCTACCGAACGTACCAAACGTATCGAACGATCTATGGTCGAAGTAACAAAAACAACGGATTTAATCATCATTTGTTTTTGCTTGTTCGCACGTATTACGTGCCAAGGCTGCTTAGAGTGAAAGGAAAACTGTGTCAAAATGTGTTGGTTGTTTTGAATGGAGATTGGTCTAAAGTGCAAGTTCACTACACTCCCCATTCGGCAATCAGTATACGATATTCATCCACACGCTAAGTCATTAAATTACCACAGGCTATTGTTAGAGCGATCGTGCGAAAACAAGTAGGTCTGCCGTTGGCATTTGACGAGATCACTCTGATTCATACAAGTGTACTAATGTGTCATTTCAAGGTCAAATTTGATTGATTCAAGAATGGATGGGGCTTAATCTGACCGTGTGCTGAGCTCCCAGTGCTAATCGATGGTTCAATGCACTATTCATGTTTTGACAATAAGCATTTATCACCCATGTTAAGGAATTGGTCTGAAGTATAATTTATATTAATTTTTGTCTGTGCCAAATCCTTTCGAATAAAAACTCGCTTTAGGAATCACATAGATTACACCGTTGACTAGAGAGCTACGTCACAGAAGGGAATACATTAATGCGGAAGTGAAATGAAGCGCACGTGACAATTATGACGTCAGACATCGCGAGATCTCGCGGCAGACCGAAACGAGATTTTTGGATGTGTACATTGACAGGTTGGTGTTTGTTTGTTCCCGGCCCTGGCAGTAATTCAAAACGGCATCAGGCGGAATCAAGGGCTTTGCACGGTTAATTGCCACTAGTTTCATGTTCATGGCCAGACGACGGCCAAGAGCTAGAAATGTCGGCTATGTTCAGGCAGGCGAGTAATAGTTAAAAAGGGCTCAAAATGACGAAATTCATGAAATTTTGTAGCCTCGTGGGAAACAAGATGCTGCTAGAGATTTAGCTCTTTTAGCATGTTAAGAACCAACCTCGCTAGCGGCAAGTTCAAACAAATGAAAATTGAAATAATCCTATTTTGAGGAAAAATTGTTACAGTGAGGTTAACGAAACAAAGATCGCTTGAACCAAGCTTGATTTGATATTATGTTGTGTATGAGAGCCACCTGCAAATGTTATTGAATTTGTCAAACCAACAGTTTACCTTGCCTAATGAACCATCATGCACATTCACTCAAATATTGAATTGTTTACAGATCGAAAAACCCTGTAAACTAAACGCTTTGACAATGAAGATGTTGTGAAGACAGTTTATTTTCTGGGTAGGTGGCGGAGAAAAGGAGGGATAGACGGCGACAAAGAAGAATGCCAAGCGGGGGGGGGGGGGGGGGGGGGGGGGTGGTAAGAGAAGAAGAAAACTGCTGGTTTTGGTCATGCTTTTGAGGCTCGCGTATTTTAGCAAATAATATGAATAAGGCGGGAGAAAAGATAAGATAAGACAAAGAAGGAGAACGGAGGACTAGTAGAAGAACAAGAAGAACCTGAACAGGTTACAAGAGGAAGAAAAGAAGGAGGAGGATGGTGAAGAAGGACTGGAATCAGGAGAAAGAAAGAGAAGAGGACGAGGAACGAGCACACAAAAAAACAAGAATCACTCTTGTGTTCCCTAGGAATGTGTATTCGGTCGAGCGCCAATCTCCGCGCGCAGCGTCCGACAAAAAAAGCTTCCGAAAGAAGAACTGGATACGATCGCTGACAAACGACTTGGAACATAACGTGACACGTCTTTAATTTACGCCAAGTGACTGGAACAATCTCCAGCCTATGACGTCTGTCACCAGAGCGTTTGTCAAGAAGCAGAGAGCTTGTTGAGTCTGGTGAGAACAGCACTCGCGGACGTCACTCGCAGCACATCACACTAACGAAAGGTGATTTCGCGGTAATTATCAATATCAAAGCTGTCACCATCTTATTCAAGCCAGCGGGATCGAATAACACATAATGTCCTCCTTCTTTCCTTCCGTTTTAGAAGTTAAGATCCGTTTGAATGTCTTTGAAGATTGGCCCGAGCCTTTATGAGGATGACAGGAAGAGTGGGTGGGGCTAATAATGGTTGAAAGGAAGGTCGTCTTTGATCCAGGGAAGACAATGAAGAAGGGGTGATGGTGGGGGAATGAGAGCACAGACCACGTGACTCCGAGAACAAAGCAGCGTGGTTCATTGTCACGATTCTTATAGTAACTCGAGCTTATGGTTGATTGACATCATGATGCGATCAAGACGATACTGGTTAATAATGACGTGCCAAATTTAAAAGCGTCTCGCAAAAACACAACAACCCTGCTCCATCAAAGTCTTATCATGTGCGGGATTCAGTAACATGAATGGTTTGACGAGAATGGTAAAGAATGCCAGTGATGATGGAGATAGAGATTTTGGTAGAGCAAGAAATGTTACAAGGCTGCTAAGGATAATGCTTGTTAAATGTTACGTGGGCCTTTTTTTCTCACTTTTTCTTCTTTTCTTTTCTTTTTCCTTTTTTTTTAAAAATAATAATGCATGACAAAAAGCGTAAATTTCTGATGTGGTACCATCTTCCGCGCCGTGCATGTGCTTTATGCGCCGTAAAGTTCACCAGACAATTTTCGAATCGAATTCGTTTCCTTAAAGAAAATATAGCTTTTAGTATTCGTCTCCGCTTCCGTCCCTGCTTCTTTTTAAATCGAAAATCCCCGCTAGCCCCCGGGAAGCTAGTCTATTTCATGCCAATTTTGCAAAGAAAATAGATGATAGAAATGAGGTTAATATCAGGATGAGATGGCTTTAATGGAAATGAAAGTGGGGAGAGGGTTTCAGGAAGGACAGGGATGGATGGATGGATGGGGGGGAAGGGGGGTAGGGGAGAGAGAGAGAGAGAGAGAGAGAGAGAGAGAGAGAGAGAGAGAGAGAGAAAGAGAAAGAGAGAGATACGATAAAAAGAAAGGGCGAAAGAAAGAGAGAGAGATGGAACAAAAATAAAGCGAGTAAGAGAGAGAGAGAAAAAGAGAGAGCGATAGAGAAAAAAAAAGGAGAGAGAGAAATGAGAGAGATAGAAGGGGGGGGGGGGGGTTGACAGTGAGAAAGGGAGCGGAACAGAGGAGATGATACCAACAATGATAAGCGGTAAGGTAGATAGAAATGCCAATCAATAATTTAAGGCTTTATCATTCATATCTGTCACAACACCTGCCCCAGGAGAGTTATCGAATATAAGCACGTCCACAACTTAACCCAAGATTTATACTTCCCCCTCTAATCTCCCTCCATCCCTCCTTCTTCTCCTCTTCCTCCCCTTCCTCCTCCTCCATCCTCATCCTTTACTTTTTCTTCCCCTTCTTCTTTAATTTTCTGTTTATTTCTCCTCTAATCTTCTTCTCCTTCTTTTCATCTCCCTCTACTCCTCCCTCTTCTCCTCTTTCTTTTTCTGCTCCTTCTCCTTCTCTTCCACCACGTCCTCATTCCATTATTCTCCTTTCTCTCATCATCCTTCCTATTCTATCCGTCTCCGCTCCATGGACGTGTCGGCAGTGGTAACGCTCTCCCAAGTGACTCACGGGGAAAGCACAGAATGTGATCACGCTTAAATTGAATTTGAAGGAATTTGTACCATTACAAGTTCATCATCAGGTTGAGATCCGATTTTCGTTGTTATACTTGTTCTCTGTCTTTTATTTTTTTTTCTCTCTTTCTCTTAAAATTCCACTGGATTGAGGACACAGTTACCGCATTAGAGGGGAAAGTTATCCCATCATACACTGCGCAGCCACATTTGGATTTTATTTGCAGTCATGATCGATTCCGGTGTTAGTGTATTAGCGTATGAGACCGGAAGTGGACATGATTGCTTAAAAAATAGATTTCCGTGCACGGTGCATTTTGGAATGACTTTCTCCGCTATAAGGCGTATGATAAAGGAAAATGCGTGGCTGTCCATCGTAAACCTACCCTTACAAGAAAGGAGGAATGGCATTTTTTTAAGAATATCGAGGGGAAGAGTTTCTAAGGAATCAAACAAGGAGATGGGAGGAAGTCTGGAAGAGAATCAGAAAAAAATTGTTTACATGTTCGGTATGAAAGAAAACAAATCTATTAAATATCAAAGTAACTCTTTAATGGTGATCTCTCATTTTTTCCTGCTATTGCAAAACGTGATAGGAGAAGAGGAAAGTGTATCTCGTTAGCAGGACATCCAAATAAACCTGTGATGGTTTGGGTGAAAAAAATCTAATACATGTAGCTTGAAATACAGGCTATCATGACCGCAGCTCGCAATGTTTTGACGAATGCACGTGAGGAAAGGTGATTACCGGTCTCTGGCTGATGGATATCATTGAGAACTTCTCACCTTGACTGTGACCTACATGTCACCTTCAGAAACTCACTCGAAATAAATAATGTTAATTCATGCGTGGTAATCAATCTTCCATACCGCGTATAAGTAAAATCGCCCCATGATGCAACACGCAGGCACGTTAGGATTTTGTTTGTAGTCATTGGTTTGCTAGTATATGGGACTGAAAGCGGACACGACTGTCAAACAAAATCGGGACGTCGATACGCAAAGCATTATGGGATGACTTTCTCCCTGTATGGTAGGCTTATTGATAATTATTTTCGCAACAGCGTCAGTAACCACGTTTCCATCTGTTAAAAGACAGCAAACGAAGACCAATTGAGGTTCTTCAGACAATTCGTTTTCGCTTCTCGAAAAACAAAATTCGTTCTTTAAAGAATCTTACAGGACATTCAACACTCATGATGATATAATCTCAAAGTTTTCCTAGTGGCGGCCGAAAACAATATTTTGACCCCCTTTTTACCCCATAGAAGTGGTACAAATAGAGTAATACTCGATTACTCGTACATGTCGTAAGATGTATTAAAAACATGATTTTCACATCATGAACTGACCGGGATGCGAACCCACAACTTGCGTCATCGCGAACCGATGTCCGTGACTCGATCCCTCGCTGTCAAAGCCAGGAAGGAGGACGTCCCGAGATTAACGTGATTGTAATCCGCATGGCAATGATAATAGATGAGTCTGGGAAGGGGACGATTGAAAATAGCATCGTGGTATTTTGATGGATGCAGCGGATGTTCTTCAGTTACGATGTAAACATCAGCATCATGGGAGTTTTTTTTTATTCTGTTTAAAATATTCAGAAAGCGGAGGAAGCAAGAGTGGGGAGTGGGTGGGGTGAACAGATGAGTTAAGTTCAAAGTTGTGATTTAAAATACCCCATTACCATTCTTGAGAAGGTTTACGACCTTTGATATGAGTCCCCCATATGCTTGTCTTGAGGTAACAATGACATTTTTCGCTGGAGATCTTGTGTGTCTGTTTGCGTGTGTGTGTATTTGTTTGATTGTTACTTTTATAGGGAGAGAGAGTGGGATACAACGGGGGTGAAGAGATAAGTTTAGTTCAAAGTTGTGAATGGAAATACCTAATTACCATTCCTGAGATGTTCTACGAGCTTTGATACGATTCCTCCATATGTTGTCTTGAAGTAACCATGAACTTCTACGCTGCAGATGGTGTGTGTTTGTTCGCTTGTGTGCGTGTTTCATATGTTTATTTGTTAATTATTAGGAGGAATTGAGGAGGGGAGGGGGTGGGGATGCAATAAACAGAGAAAGACAGAGATAGGGAGGCAAAGAAAATGAGAGACACAGTGATAGACCAGGAATGTCATGCAGAGAGAGACAGAGACAGATAAATATGATTATATTCCACATACTAAGAATGTTGCTATATGATTGGTCAAGAGTTGATCACGTGATGAAGCGTAGTTTTTCCCATCTGATCACCTGAGCAGAAAAGTTCGTTACACTGTAGGTGATAGTACTTTTTTGAGAAGGAAAGTTCGTTACACTCTAGGTGATAGTACTTTTTGGTTTCGCTGATCTCTTCACTCCTCACAGTCCAAACGCGTGATCAATATTTTGAATACGCGCGAAATAAAAGTGCGTAGCTCGGACTATCGGCGCAGACGACAAAGCGGTGCGCGCGCGGAAATTAAAATTTTTGGTTATAGCGCGCTGCGCCGCGCGCGTACGTACAAAGCAATGCAGGCCTTCCATTTCCCCCACACAGTACTTCACCAAAGCAAGTGTGCAATTCTCTACCACCTCGTACCAAAATTGACCTAGAATTTCACTTGCCTGTAATTTATTACAATTAAAGAGTATTCTCGGAGGACCTATGTTCTCACCGATACCGCACAGGTAAGAGAATTTCGATTACTTCTTGCTTTTCCGTCAAAATCTTAACAATTTGCATCACCATGTCATAGTGTTCGTTGGAATTTGTAGAGTCTATATAACGTTCACAAAGTCAATTTGCTTCCGGGTTTCGGAGCGTCGCGTGAATATGTAGCCGCACCGACACGAATGCTTTTGTACGTTAAATTGTCATTTATTTTATAGATTGTTGGTATCAGATGTGGAATATAAAGCAAATAATCAACTCTTGGTTTCAGGCAATGAGACGAAATATCACTTCCTCGGCGATCTGAATGTATACGCTATCTTTCCTCAGCTAAAAGCTTCGGAAAGATAGCTACATCCAGATCGCCTCGGAAGTGATATTTCGTCCCATTACCTTCACCGACGTTGATTATTTGCTTAATAAACGAATGATACCTCATTTTCAATACGACGTAAACGTACACCTCTTTCAAGAGAAAGCAACCATGGCAACCAACTTTGTGAGTACATCAGTAGTTTACCAGACGTTTGGTCACAATTACCGTAAAGCTGTTACCAATTTGTTTGGCAAATCTGTTAATTTGCTCCGTCCCTATGGTAATCATATAGGCCTACCAAAGTATAGCCCGCTTATTAGAGTTTGACAGTTGTGTGTGCCGGAAAAGAGGTGACGGGAACGGGCGGGAGGGTGGGGTTGGGTTGGACGTAGGACGTGGTGGTAGTGTTCATATTAGCAGTGACTTCCCTTACTAACCACTCTTCTTTCCCCTTTGCATTCGGATATTGGAGAGGTGTGTTTCTTGTGGGTGTGGGTGAAAGGGTTCAGACATGATGAACCAAACGGATCCAGACATCAAACACCTTGACGTCCTCTTGATAGAAAGTGTAGAATATGTTACCGCATGTCACTGTAAATATTACTGTATCCTTTACGCACAAAGTTATACTCCAACAGTCTGAAATGATGTAGGATTCTCCCTCATTAAAATTGATCAATTACGAAGTAAAGTTCAAATTCATTTATCTTGTTTCAAAACGAAACCGATTGTTTTCTAACACGCTGTAATCACAGACACAAACTCCCCGTTCGCGCATCATGTCTTCCTGACGTCACAGCACTCGTCTTTCTATACGCGCGTCTATTGGCGTTGCTATGCTACCAGGTTGCTAGTAAAGCGTTAGCGTTGGGTAGGCTTGATACGTTAGCTGTGCATGTTGCTGACAACAGACGGAATCATGCAATGGATTATACCGCATCAGCGATTGCTTTAAAACAGTTCATCGTCTTCTTGAGCAAGGTCATTGAGATGAAGAAGGCATATGAAGGTAAGCGATACTTGATAATATTTGTATGGTAATAATAATTGAATACATACCTTAATGTTCTGGAACATGTGATAATCATGAACTGGTATTTCATTTAATATCTATGTAATATCAATATAATTTGTATAGACCTACTCTGGAGAATGTATGCCTACCGTGTATACCGGAAAAGAGTAATATTATCTCCGGCGTGTTTATTTCTTTGTTTGTATTCCAATATTCTTCTTATATGGGTTTTCAAGACAGTACGCGTCTCCTGTCTCGTCTTGAGGAGGTTATCTCCTTATCCTTGGCCTGAGACGGGCCTCAGCCTCAAGCAACAACGTATTGTTAACAATCTAGCTATATACCACCCACAACACCTGTGGACTAGTCAAACAAAGATTGTCATGACACTAACAACATGCTAGGTCATTGTTACAGGCAGATGTCATGACAATTCATATCTTTATATCATTCTTGCAAAAAGTAGAAAGTGCGGAGAAGCAGAAACCTAAAAATATTTGAACTCATGTAAAATACTTCTAAAAGTTGGGGTGCGAATGATGCAATTTAAACAGTTAACGGAAAGGACAAACTTGAAACAGGTTTCAGTTTGATTTAACAAAAACAACGATTGTTTGAATTTGTGGGAAAGAGTGGAAAACGGTTGGTTGTTTAGGAGAGCTTTTCATTGTTATTCTTTTAAATCTAAGACAATCCCCATTATAAATGAAGATAGATTTTGTTTTAATGAGGGGGGGGGGCTTAGTGATAGATAATCTATCAGAGTTTGTCTAGAATGGCAACGTAATTTGATATCAACTTGCTTTAGGTGAAGCTATCTACTTTTTTTAAAAAAAAAGCATGATAGCAGCGATAAAGATTATCTGGGACAAGTAATTGGTGAAGTGCTGTTCTGCTCTTACCACTGGTCATATTTTGGTTTGGTTTTTAGGACTCCAGGCAGATACCATCACGAAATCGTAAATAATTAACATGAAATTAAAACGAGATGCGCAATGACTGCGCAGTAGCTCAATAATGATCAAGGCCCGTTTTCACGACCACTTCTACCCTTATCTTTAAGGCGCCGATCCTTTATCAAGATGCATCCATCATGGTCGCTTCTTTGTCATCATATCCACTCTATTGGTGTGAGTGAATGGGGGCTGAATGACATGTGGCGACATAGAGAGGCAGATGTAGAGAAAGACAGAGAGGCGGGGAGAAAGACGGAGAGAGAAAGAGAGAAACGGAGGGACGGAGAGAAAAACATAAGAGACGGAGAGACATACAGACAGACAAATAGAGACAGAAACGCGGAAAGAGGGGTGGGGGGGGGGGGAGACAGATGGCAAGAGGAAGAGAGAGAGGGAGTACGTATAATAAGCACGAAAGAGAGAATGAGAATAAAACAGGAGAGGATAAAACGAAAGAGAAGAAGAAAAATACATTTGTTGTAGAGAATGAGAGAGAAAGAGAGTGAGTGAGATAGAGAGCGAGAGAGAGAGAGAGGGAGAGAGCGAGAGAGAGAGGGAGAGAGAGAGAGAGAGAGAGAGAGAGAGAGAGAGGGTGAGAAAGCAGTCTTCGTAATTCCGACCGTCACGCTCAATAAAATGTTTACCGAAACATTTTTTTTTTATCCAACACTTCCTGCTACTCATCCCATACGATGACATAACAAAAATAAATCACTTTTCTCCAGCATCGATGCGTATAATACTTCCACCCCTACACTACTCCACATTCCCCTTAAATCTATTCTGGTTCTTGTTCGTGGTAGGTCCACATTGGGGTGATGAATAAGCAAAAACATGTGTTTACAATAATTCTCCCGAAAGCGGAAAATAACACAAAATGACTCGCCAGGAAGCTTCCACCATCCACGGCATATTGAACTAATGTTCATCGCGTAAAATGTATTTAAAAAAGAACTAATAAGAAAAGGGGAGAAGAATTAAGGATTACTATTGCGGAACTTAGATGAAATGGTTCCAATTACATGATTCTTTATCAAATCGAAGCCTACCCCTCCGCCCCCCCCCCCCCCCCCCCCACTACTCTCGCCCTCTCGCGCCCTCTCCCTCTTTCCATCTATCTTACACTCTCTTTCACAGTCACACACATACACATACACACAAACTGGTAACTGCCCCTGCTAGTCATCAGTATTCAATATGCCTAAAATTCTTTGCAAATATCAACGTTTGCAAGAGAAATGTCGTTACGTTTCCTGTTGAACATTCCTCCACGCCCGCAAAGCGCTTACAAACCAAATGAAAAGGACATTAACCTCGTAATTGAACATAGCCGGTGCTTAGGGCTCACAGGCGTCCCTTCTATGGTACCTCTCAGTTATTGAATCAAATCCCGTAATACGCGCAATCTCCCGGCGCGCACGTATCAGGCTTGGACGCGGATCCTTTCTGACAACTATCCCAAGCCCCGTAGCTTCCACGGTGATTCTCGGCAATCGCCCGTAAGCATGGTAAGGTATCGCTGACTTAGCCTTGTCGACTTTGCTCACCCAAGAAGGTTCAAAGCTCAGTCACAGACGGCTACTTTACAGCCTAAAGGGTAATTCCACGGGGGTGAATACTATGTCAATGCCAATTCCATACCGTGGAAAGCAATACGAAACATTTCCTTCAGGTTGTATTATGTTTATCTCTCACACACAAGAAATTATAAAAGTTGATTATCGAAGCATGTTTGTTGTGTGAGCATTTGGAGAGAGTCAAACTATTATCGTATTATAACGATATACCGTGGGAAAAGATCATGAAAAACTAGCCTGCTCAAAATAATTATATCATGACAATCCTCATGGTTTAAATTAACGGTTTTATTTCCATTTGGTCCAACCCCAGTTGGTCCACTCTTTCAGATTAAAATACTGGGTTGACTTATCAACAACTCTAATCTACACTATAACCTCAACCATTAACCCTAATCCAGACCCCCTACCCTAACCCTAACCCATACATATCAGCATGTGATGGTAGACGAAATGGTGAGTGGACCAAATGGGATTGGACCAAATGGCAAATCACCAAATTAGCTGCCTTGCATCAACACCGAGCAGCATGAAGCATTCATGAGTAACATTATGGAGGGGGCCGGGGGGGGGGGGGGTATGCCCTCATTTTAAAATAATTTTGTCATATAGTCTTCCTACATAATCATGAAAGGAGTCGTGATGGTTGATGGATAACACATGCGCCCCCCCCCTCCCTTTCCCAATCCCACCCCTCCATTCACCTTCCAGTGCCATTTCTAGTTATTTGACTTGGAAATCTGAGACCTTTTGTCGTCTCCTCTAGACCAGATATAAAATCACTATAACTATGATAGTAAAGTTACATTTCTATGGCTAATTAGGGACCCTGTTTGAAAACTGAAAAGATATATTTCGAGGATTGCGGTGCCTTTTACGACGTTGCAATATTATTTAAGAGCAGAAATCAAGAGTGGTCTATTCACGACGAGCAGTGATAAAACTGACCATGGCAACCGTCACCAAGACCACAATTCAACAAAACATTTGACATTGCTGTTCTAGTTTTTTCCCCCAAAAAAAACATGATGCGATATTTGTAATGCACCAGCTTAATACCGAGTGCACCGCTAATATTGATATCAAACCGACCATAGCAACAGTAACCACGACAAACATCCCATCAAAACATAGGTGTTACGGTTAACAAAGTCATGTTCTGTCGATTGTAGATAACAACCTGTGTAATAAATCGCTTGGCTCACACATGCGTGTAATTATACGGTTAGCACTGATACCCGGCATTGCATTTCATCATACTAGTAGGCCAATTCATCTAAAATTTGTTGGTTATAGCAATGGCATATTAACGTCACCGTCGTCGTGGCTGATGTCGTTGACGTTAACGTTCGTTGACAGCTCGTAGCACCGAATGTATCGAAACACAGAGACCAGTAGACAAAGAAATGCAAAACATAGCTGAAGAATATAGCGTATATTTCCTATGACCAGAAAAAAGAAAGTGATAATAGTCAAGTAAACTATAGGTCTTATAAGCTTTTGAGAGGAAACCGAAGAGGTTGACCTTTAAAACAGGTAACTAGGTACGCCTTCGTTCCTCATTGTAAAGGTCAATGTAGGTTTGTCCAACGAAGATTGCTTGAGAGAGAGAAACAATCGAGAAGATTATTTACGCTGCGAATCCATAGCGGACAGAGGTTTGCAAAGAGGGAGGGAACGTATCAATGACGAGGAAGTCTAAACGTATGTAAAAGACATTACAGATTCTTTGTAGTATGCGTATACAATATGTGATAGAATGGAACTGCGCTATAACTAGGAGAAATTGAGGAAGAGGCGGAGAAGAAGAAAATCCAAAGAAGGAGAAGAAGATTCAGCATTACATATTTATAAAGGACAGGAATAGGACAACATACAAGTAAAAAAAAGTAATAATTATAACAAGAAGATAAAGAATACTGGCATGACTGGGAGAACACGATGTGAAGGAGCAGAAACATGAAGAGAAGTAGCAGTAGGAGATGGAGGAGGAGGAAAAACCGACTATAAACATTACTGTGGTGGTTTCTTTGGTGACCATGTTGATTCTGAAGCAGAGTCATCAATACACAGAGTTTGGCCAACTTGGTTTTAATAAGTGAGTTCATAGTTGCAATGTGCGCATGAGCAGATTATTACTGGTACGAATGACCTCTGGCCAATCGTGCCACTCACAGAGTAAAATGGAAATTCCATAGATAGTGGACCACATTTATACCCATTATAATGAAGATATGGCAGCAGCGATTCAGCTCTGAGCAGGCATTGAAAGAATATCACACCATGTGCACCTGCTTCTATTATTGGCATGGGCACGCTGTAATCATGGTAATGTAACCCACCTACACAGCTTCATGATTAAATCCAAGTCGTTCTTGATTCAGTGGAGTGTCCAACCATGATGTAACTATGAACTGGCTTATTGAATTTGAAGAGTTGGCCAAACTCTTTGTACATGGTGTATAGATTGCTCCGCCCTATAGGTCTAGAGCTCTGGCCATAGAGCTCTATGCAGAGCTCTATGTGAAATGGCAACGTACAGACGCCCTCTTTACGTGTCAACTCGTCATCTATCACACGTCGTTGGCGTACAGCCAGCATGCCGTACACTCATTCAGCGTTTTACAGTCACTTATCACGTTGGCTTCCTGGCTCACAAATTCATATCGGAGGCTCACCGTGGCTTCTTACACGCACTTCACAACCTTTCACTATTTTGTTTTTGACTGCCCTGTAACGTCAATTCATCGTTTGAATACATTCCCTCTCTTTCCTTTACCAATAACCACTCTTTATATGTTACATATAATAATACTTTTCTGATGAATTAAGTTATAGGTTTATTATAAGTGATTCTAAAAAAGGAAATTTGCCGAGGTGCATCTTTGAAGAATACGTTCATATATCAAGTATCTGATGGCAAACACGTTGAGGTTTTTTTTTTCTCTTGTTTTTTGCAGTTTCGTCACTATAAAGTTAGTTGAGGTACTTTTTAACAGACAAAAGAGGATTTGCGAGAGAGAGAGAGAGAGAGAGAGAGAGAAAAAAAAAGAAAGAGAGAGAGAAAGAAAGAGAGAGAGAAAAAGAGAGAGAGACAGAGAGACAGAGAGAGAGAGAGAGAGAGAGAGAGAGAGAAAGAGAGAGAGGGGAAAGAGATATGAAGAGGATGAGGAGAAGGGAGGGGCGAATTATTATCTAAATGGCAATATCATGTGATAACTCTATACAAGTGGTGCCTCTGAGAAACATTTTCATAATCAGCCTAAATCGTGATTGCAGATGAAAGGGGAAAGAATAAACCGTAATATTATGCTCGAATAAATACAAATGAAACAACTACATTCTTTGCCCCTTTGTGTTCCAGGCGAACTGGACGTGTGTGTACTATTTGTGAAGAAAATACGCACGTGTCAGAGTCAGAGTTCATCATCGCTGTCTGTTACAAACACCCAATTGTATGCGGGGTTATTTTGACGATATAATGTTGTAGCTGTTCGGTTGAAGACAAAAAGAATTGAACAAATGTCATATCATCTCCGAAATGTAATCTAATCAAGAGAGCTTGACAGGTGTGTGCATGTTTTTGATAAGATAACATGATCGATGGGGGCTCACACGTAATGTTGATATAAAAGCTTGCATGCGTCCTCCCAACATCACGAACATGCCAGTGTATAATTAGGGCCACTGAAGCCGACGCAATTTTGCCACGGTTCTGCACTCGTAGTGTTCTATGAACCGAAATGTGACGTCACCTTCATGTACAAATCCTTTTACCGGGTCCAGCGATTCCACCAGTCGCAGAGTCGTCGCCTGGTCGGATCGTGTCGTCTGCGGTGTCGTCTTGAATTCCGTTTGTGAGACAACCATAAGGTTAAACATTCCAAAACTCTTAAGGATCGTCAAATAGACAATAACTACATCTGTACGGTAGCATAATTTACTAAGCACTTGACTCACGATACATTGTCAACTCACGGATTTTTTTATTTTTTTTTAACATGTCACACTAAACTACACGGTAGGCTGAATTGAGTCAGAAATTAGATAACGACGGAAACAAACGATATCATAGCAACAATAAGAAGAAATGACGCACTGTTTTATAAATCGTAGTTTCTTCACATTTATGAAAGCTTTTTGATGGACATGGTCAGATTGTCGTCTTAACGAATTCAAAAAGTAAACACGACTGGTTTCCATGGTAACAGTAGGGTATGTGAGCGCGGTACGTAATTGATACCAGCAGAAAACAACCTGTTTCATTATACGTGTGGGAAAAAAACATCACCTTCTCCCTCCAACTCCACATGTCTTCAGTTAAAAAAAAAAATCTGCAAACAAGCGTCCTGAAACCAGCGTGATGTGTCCAATTTAGTTAATATTTCCGTTCACCTACTACCTTAACCTCTCCTTTGAGCTCATGTGAATATTATGATAAAGCAAAACAACAGATTGAGGTGGCAATCCCCATCCCTACTCACCCCCCCCCCCTTTTTTTTTTTTACCCCACTTTCTCAGAAAGTCTGACTAGGGTAGGACGTTATTATGTTGAGGTGCAATTAATGGTTGTACAGCGCCGGGAGATTTTGGGTTGCCTAGCATGCCCAGAGAAATGCCCTAAATTCGATGTATGGGTCAGATTGCATATAACTTTTCAGATACTGTACACCTATGGAAACAGCCTGTGATCTGATCATTCCAACCGTTGCTATAAACCTCCATCGCAAGTGAGAAATCTTTTTAAAGAGAGCGGCCTTTTCACCATCGTGGGTTCTGCTGTGGCATAATATGTGGCCAACCCCACCATCGAACTTTCAAGCTTCTACAGCCCTATTGGTTTGCTACAGATGTGTGTGCCGATGGAACTAGGAAGGTTAACTCCCTCAGTGCCGAGCTCCGAAGGCCCCATTGGTTTATTACAAATGTGAGTGCCGATGGGACCGAGGAGGTTAATCCATTACTGGAGGGCGTTTCATGAACATTTTTCGTCTGACAAGCTGTCTTTCTCCGACTTTCTCCGACAGTCAGAGGCTAGTGCCTCTCAGCCAATCGAGGATTTCACTGAAGTTGTCAGCACTGACCATTTAGTCAGTGCTGACAACGTTCATAAAACGCCCTCCTGATCACAGCAAAACAATCAATTTTACTCTATAGCGGCATCGGTTTATTAAGACGGCACGATCCTAACAGTCGTGCGACTCTGCGACTGGCTGAATCGCAGGACCCGGCCATTGGATTTGTACAGGAGAGGTGACGTCACATTTCCAGGCGTAGGCTCTTCCGACTGTGGAATCGGGGCAAAATCATGACGTATGCGATGGCCTTTATTCAACTGGGGAACACGGTCGGATGGATAGTAACGCTGTGGTTCTGCTTTCCTCTTCTTCTAGATGCATTTCCTGCTCTTTTTTATAAATACAGACTGCTAACAATTTAGTGACCATGTTTAGAGTTATAACATCTTTCGTAGGGTGAGTGACACTTCTGATGTAATTCAATCGATAAGATGAAAAACGTTTAATTTCCTACCTCCATTATGCTCGGCCCTTTTTTTCCCCACATTTTTCTTACTGCATGGCGTCTGATTCGAAGATTTCTTCCACTCGACCCCTTAATCCAATCAAAAGGAGGGGGCGCATCTTGACATACATGTCTTTAACCCCCGGTTCAAAACATGAACACAATGGTTGCTCAGTTCTTCCAATAATGTATGAAGGGTGCATCCTTGGTTTTACCCCGAATGAATAGAAGCACGTATGTTAAAGTGGCGTAGAGAGTATTCGATTAAGGAAGAGGGGCGTACTTTTCATTGGAAAATGGTCCCGTACCATATTTTGGGGGTACTATGGGTCACTTCAAGGAATAGAGTTGTCCAACTAATATACATTTTTCTATGGGAAGCACTTGGTAAGTTTTGCACTACAAACATGACAAATGTTGAATTTTACACCATGACCATGACGACTGTCCGATTTAGCACCGATTTATGCATCGAAGAAAGTATTCCATTAACACCATAGAAAGGGTGTTGAATCTGTTAATGTGATTTACGTTAGGTATTAGTTAAATGTTGTCCATTGGGATTAATTTGATTGCTGAACAATGCAAGAACTGCAACAACATCGTGTGACTAATTTAGGAAAGATATATGTTGTTAATTCCATTTTTCTTTACTTTGGAGTGATAATACTATCATGCCCGTGTTTCTGTACGGACCCCACCTAAGTGACTACACTATAAAAGATCAATAAGGTGAAAAGCAAACAGGTACAGAAGCAGAGACGGACAGTCTACGCTAGAAGCATCCATTCAAAGGAGACAGGGGGCTTTTTTGGCGCCAAACAAATCTTGGCTTAGATTGAATCGGATTGCATCCTAAATAGAAGATGAAATTTCGAATAACCCTCGCATACAGACGACAAAGGAAACAAAGATTTTCTTCTTTTTTTTAGTGAAAACCACCAAAAAAAAGAAGCCTGCATCGTATTTGGACAAATGTCCCCCGCGTATTTCCCATCCATATTCCTTACCCGCTCCGCACCAAACGATCATAGTCCCACGTCAATTACAACACCGTTTATTGCTTGTGGGACGGATAAGGTTAAAGAAGATACTTGAGAATCTTTTTTTGCTGGAGATCAAGCTGCAATTTGGCGGGGTGCCCTGGGGGTTAACAGGCAGGGTGGTGAGGGATGGATTCGCAGCTGTCCAGGAGTTCACACTTTCTCCATTTCATAATGATTTCAGACTTTGTTTGACAACGAATAAAAGAGAGAAATGGATGATGGACTCAAGACTCCTGATTTGAACTCTCAAGGAACAAAACCTCGAAAATATTTGACTTTACATTCGACCCGCAGACCTGATTATTGATAAGAGATTTATTGTGTTTCCCCCCACATTCTATTATTTAGAATGATAGATGGGCGGTGCAGAAACATTTTATGTTTCTCATGTTCTTAACATAGTGAATGGATTTCCAACAAAATGTTTATTATCGATAACACATGCACATAAAACACATGATAAACATATTCTGGAGGGGGAGGGGAGAGAGAGAGATTTCCGTATTTTGGTACAACTCTAAACATTTATAACATGTTTGTGCAAGAGCCTGGAAACAATAGACATTAGTGTTGTTAAAATAGCTGGCCCTCAAGTCGTCTCTTCCATTGTTACGTCACTACGAACTTGAACTTGAAAATCTTTTTACAAGAACATATGAATTACCATTGTCCTCTACTACAAGTCAGCCTCTCTATCGTGTAGATTTCGTTCCTTTCGCTTCTCTTCTTTCTTCGACTCTCACTCATCATCCCCGTTATTTTTCAACGATTGACATTATCCCCCCCCCCTAAAAAATAAACAAGGAATTTCCAAGTTGTTCGCATCATTTCTATCATCTCTCTATAAACATTAATGCCACGCTCATGTCAACCGTGTCAACGTAAATAAAACAAAATAGACGTGTGTTCGCATGTCCAGTCGTAACCATGGATACAACGTCCAGACTTGATTCGGGTAGTCACGTGACCAATCAGCTGAGGTCATTTTGGAACAAGAATGTCACGGTCAAGGTCATTCCTTCCCTATTATTGGGGTAAATCTGTTTGCGGTACAGGTTGTCAGAAAGGACATGGGCGACTAAACATCAAATTACACCGCATGCATTGTTGATTGACGTCGGGGGATGGTGGGGGAGGGAGCATCTATCGACAAACTTGATCGACTTTCTTATATGGCCAGGCTTAATTGGAAGCTATTAACGGACAGTAGCTGTATCATCTGTCTCTTGACCAATTATTTTTCTTCTTTAAAAACGTAGTCAAACAATTATACGGGTGGCTTTTCATTAGCAAGATCATATCTTATTTTTTATTTTATTCGCTTTATTAGGTGACCAAGATTGATTAACGTTAGGGACCATTCATGTTTGAGACAGACAACAATTTGTAAATTGTAGTAATGACTAGATATAGATGAATATATCTGTTTCTCTTTGTGTGTGTATACAGCCTTTCGAAATTTCGAAATGTTACCGCATTTTTTGGTCAAAGCATAGTGTATTTCAGAGATGTCAATTCTTCTTATTGTGGACTTCTAAGAGACAACTGGGATACCATACTGTAGGCATAACATTCCCCCCCCTTTTTTTTTTACAATGGTATACTTTATATTTTATTCTTTATACATTATATAAGAATAGTAATTGCTGTCGTTGCTGTGAGCTACAATAAAATAATAAATAAATGTATCAATGTTTTGAAAGGTATGAGAGTTTAAAATATGAACATTTCTTATCATCAAACTAGAAACACTACAAACGCAATCGTTCAATGCCCTCGAGCATTTTCACGTGATTTGGCATTAAGATGGTTTTATTTTGGAGTAACATCATGAAACAGCTATCGGTTTTTCACATTAATGTCTCTATTTTGTAACAAAATTACATTTTTAAAGTGTTATCACGCTTGAGTAACATGAGGTCACGAGGTCAAATCAAGTTCAAGCAGTCACTTCTTGAAGGAGCCGCGCCAAGAAGCTGCAGTGCTGTAACAAACTCACAGCTGGAGTCCACGGTCTCGAGTCATGTCTTAAGTCAAATCCTTAAGGAGGAGCACGCTGCGCGCGCATTACGACACAAATTGGTCCGCAGCTGATTCGTCTGCGCAAGTAGGAAGGAATCAAATAAAAACATGATATAAACTGCAACGACAACAACAACAATAACGTCAAACACACGAAGAAAATTAGGTCTTTATCGAAATAAATTTAGGGATAATGGGTAACCTGATAGACAGAAAGGAAGGACAGGATAGATCCAAATATAGACAGAGTTATTAACTTCTTCAATGCCAGACTACCATACTGGGCCCCCGTTACATAAAACTTGCCATTAATGGTAACTCTGCCATCAGTGGTAACTACCAAGGTAACAATCGTTTGACAGCCGATTGAATTGTAGGTTTCCATAGAAGTTGTCATTGGCAGTAAAGTTACTGTCAATGATAAGTTTTATGCAACAGGCCACTGGTCTGTAAGATTTCTCTGTACTACTGAAGTAGATTGGAGCATGTGAGACATAATTAGTTAAATAAAACAGTGTGGGATTTTCTTCGGCGGTGGATGAGGAGCAAATGGAAAAGCTATTTATTGGATGAAGAAAAAATATACATTTGAATTGGGAAGATTATACATGATTGGATCTTATTTCAAAATTGATGCGATCAACATTCATTCTCTTGATAGAAAACAAAACAAGCGAAATAAACCTCCAACATTTCTTTTTCAGTAACAGGATAAAAATTGGCAAATTTTACAGTTTTGCAATAATTTTATCTCTCTCCTCCTCACCCCGTATCTCTATCTTTCGCTCCGTCTCCCGCCCTCGCCATCTCTTTTGCGATGATGTTCAATGTTTTTGGTATTTTACATTGTGCTGTTCATATGTTCTTTTATTGATATAAATCTGTATCATTGTATGTCGTTTACGTTTTGTACATTTTCATAGTACGTGCATTAAATTTTTCAGATGTGGCATCGCTTTTCCAAAAAGCAAAAAAAAAAATTAAAAAAATCCTTGATTATTATTAAGGACAAATGAAATTCAATCAAATTGCATTGAAAAGGCCTAATGGGATAGATAAGTGTATAGGTAGATAAATAGAGGTATTTTTTGTAAGTTGTGGGTCACAATCGATGGGATACCAAGTCTTATTCTCACTTCTTCCGGTTATGAGCTGTAATACTTGATTATGCGTCACATTCCTAATACTAATTAAGATTGAAGAGATCTACCCGGCACCTTTTTTTTCGTCTAGGTTTTACTAAACCTCTCCATAATTCCATTTCGACTCTGTTGAATCAATCGTTACTGAAACTAATAAGCCACTCCCGAATTAGAGCGCCCTTGTGTGTTTTAAGGAAGTCAAAAAATCATGTCAAAATACAAAACTGAAAAGCAGACAGACAGACAGATAGAGACATAGAAGGCGGTGTTCGGTCACATGGGGTGCGCCTGATTGTGACGTCATGGATCAAGCTGCGCAGTGCCCGCAAATCCGTCCTTGCGTTCACTTTGCGGTTTTTTGTCAGCGCGTTTCAGAGAGGATGGCTGTCTGTTCACCTTACACGCAGGTCATAACCGTTAGGATTTCACATAGTTCCGATTGTAAATGCGATCCTCTGCGGCTTCTTCATCACCTGCACTCTCCTCCTCATCCTATCTCTCTCTCTCTCTCTCTCTGTCTCTCTCCCTGTCTCTCTCTCTTTCTCTTACTCCGTATCTCCCTCTGCTCCCCTCCCTCTCTCTCCATTATTCCTTTCCTCTCCCGACCTCCTTCTCCCTTTCTTTCTTTCTTTCCCTCTCTCTCTCGCGATTTGTTTCTCTCTCTCTCTCTTTCTCTCTCTCTCTCTCTCTCTCTCTCTCTCTCTCTCTCTCTCTTTCTCTCTCCCCATTCCTCTTTACTTTAACTCTCTGTCTCTTTCTCTCCTCTCATTCCCCCCCCCCCCACCCTCATCCCCTCCCCTCTCTCGCCCTGTCTCTCTCTTTTCTCACACCTATTCGTCCCTTTTCTCTTTCTCTATATCTCTCCTCTCTTTCCACTTAATACCCCATCGCTCTTTTTCTCTATCTCTTAATGTTCTCTCACTTTCAAGTCATCGTGTAATATTCGGCATAAAGAGATTATAATAAACCTTAATAGCTTCATCATACCCTAATCTATACTCACCTTGCTCAGTACCAAATTATGTGATTTCTGCATCTCTGGTTTCCAGGAATGACTTTATTCCCATGGAAAACCTGGATATCAACAAGTAGCATGAGTACGATTCTCTCATTTCTCTTCTTTCTCCCTCTTCACCTCTCTCTACTCTCTATCTCTCTTTCTGTCCATATACATATTTTCTGCTTCGCCAAACTCCACCTCTTTTCTCTTTCTCCCCTCCCTCAAACCCCCTTTCATTTCTTATTCTTCTCCCACTTACAAGTCATCGTTTATTGTTCAGCATGAAGACATATTAATCTACACATTTCCCTGGGTATTACCCTAACCTTTGGCAATTTTCCGAGGAACATTGTTTGGGAACTTTTTTTTAAAGCCAATTATGTGTCTTTTTTCAAGAAACAACCTAAACCAGGTTTCTTGCTTGAAGGCAGATTTAGCTTATTTCATACATTGATTTTTCCTTTTCATCAAACATGCATAAAGCTTATACACTGTTCTTTGTGCAATATCATCTTTTGCTGATTGAATCAACCGCTTTATACGAATCAGACTCTAGTGAAGTAATTGGAACAGGCCTTTGTGTTTTTTGTCACAACATTTGAAAAGGCGTGATTGGATTATTTTTTTTTCCTCGCGTGTCATTGTGGTATGCACTTGTAGTTCTAATCAAACGAATCTGTGCCGACAACATTTAAAGTACGTTTAATTTTTTTGTCCGTGTGACGGATTCTCTAATCACGAAGTACATGCCTTACAGCTGATTGGTTGAAATCAATATCGTGTAAACGGCTCGTAATCACATCTGACAGACGATATCGATAGTCTGCACGCATATCAGATGTATGCTATCGCAGGGCGCCGGTGATGGATATGCTCTTAACATGAGCGTTGATTGGTACGTTTTCAGAGGCGGCAACCTAAAGATTATCTTTCGAGGAAATTAAAGTAAAAATAGTTGAAATAGTTTTTAGATCTAATTACAGATTATGTCGTCCTTGGCCTATTTCTGCTGAAATATGGACAACGTGTGCGATAATAATACGCTTCCAGCGCTATGGCAGTCTGTATACATTACTTTGCGACATGTCATCTTTTGTGAGAGGTTATGGAACGAGCCTAAGGAATATTTTCATGTGATTAATAGTCCAAACACGTTTGCTTTGGAGTTAATATCGATATGGATATCGATGATATTGATGTCCACGAAATGCTAACGTGTCAAGTCAATGAGAACGCAAAATCACATAATCTACATACACGCAATGTTTCTGGACTTATATGAATGTCTGTCAATAGGCAGATAACATCGTCTGTTACAATAAAAAGAGCTTTTGAGATATCTTCCTTAAGCTTCCCCCTTCCCCACAAAAAGATAATAATGATTATAATAAAAACGAATTGTCAATTTCGCCTACGCCATTGCATTGAGTTGTTTTAACAAATATGATATGTCGCCTTCATCAATTAAGTTTCCACATTGCGTTGAATGCTATTTTGGATATCAACAACGCCAAGACAATAATATATTTTAGGAGTGGGTGTATCATTTTGTGGAATGATGAATGAGACAGGCTGGAAAAAGAGAGGGAAGGAGACGGAGGAAGAGAGAGAAACAGGGAGAGAAACAGAGAGAAAAGGAGAAAGATAAAGCTAGAAAGAGAGAGACAGAGAGACAGAGAGAGAGACAGAGAGAGAGAATAGAAATAGCAATAGAGAGAAAAAAGAATAAACGGATCGAAGTCGTATTTCTCATTTTCTTCCAAGTTCAATATAAATGTTGCCAACTATACCCGACCATACCCGGAAAAGCAGAGATGCAGAAAATCAGTTAATGAGGTACTTCTGAGCAAGTCATGCTTTTCAAATGTATTTTAGATCTGCTGTCATCACAATGCCATGATTTCAAATGAAACGAGTAGTGTTTGTACGTGTGACTGATACGTGATGACAGCGTAAGTCAATATTGTTATTTCTGTCAAGACTGAGATCCGAGACCAAGTCTTGAGTCTTGGGCAATAGGCATAAGGTGAAGCAATAATAAAAAATGACATTAATGAGGTCGGACACTTAGCAAGCCAAGTGGAGTGATTGTTTTCCCTTTTTTTTTGGGGGGGGGGCGTCGCTAGAGGGAGGGGAACAGGTATAGCCGATCAGAACTTAACTCACTCGGAATTTTCTCTAACAATGACTGTTTTCCAATGAGTCATTTGTGTAAAACATTTCTTACTTCCTTGCACGTTTCTTTCTGTATCTCATCTTCCTTACACTTTGTTTGAGTTCTGTCTTTATATTACTCTTTTGTCCTTTTATTTTCTTATTTTGTAATAGGATCCTACCTTCTCACGTCTGCTCAATAATTCTCATCTGTTGATATTCAGTCGCCGACACTCTTACGCCCTTCACCTTTACGCGCCTGCGTTCTAAGTCTCACAACCGCGTCGATTTCTTACACGTTTCGAAGATCACCCTTGCCCCCCCCCCCCCCACACACACACACACAACCCCTTGGCTACGCCATTAGCTGCCGTCACACCCAGCTGGTAGCCCACTTGTCTAATGGAGCATGAATGCTAGCTTCTTTCTGGAAGGTAAACTGTTTTCCTGCACGTAAATGTCAACAAGAATCCAGCCATCTCTTCGATACGCCGACTGGGCGGGAATCATCCAATCATCGAACCATCTCACGTCACGTGACATACAGCTTCATCAGAGTGTCTCCCTCCTATCAATTCATTCGCGACTAGAGCGTTCCAAAACCAGAAAAAAAATATTTTTATGGCAGTTAAACTAGACGCCGCTATCTTATAAACCCTTGATAACCATATAATCATTTTCGAAGTGATATATGCATTCCATTTAAATAAAAGAAAGATGACGAAAATATAAAAATGAAGAGCGAGAACATGACTTATTTGCATGTTCAAAATTGAACAGTTTATCTTTCCGCGACATTTTCATAAACGCACAATCAAAGCGAATCGTGACTTTCAAATTATCAGACGGCTCAAAATCGGTCTGGAGTCTCAACTTGATTTACAGTTGCTGTTGTGTTTCTTCTTAATCATCTCATTTGATTGTCAATTTCAGATATATGATAATGATTAGAGCTAGGCGACTAAAAATGATCGGGCAGCGACCGGCGCCATATTCATACAGACCGATATTCACAACATGCAACTTAAAGTGTCCTCCTGCTTGATGAATAGCAACCCTGATTTCACATTGGCCCGAATTCTGAAGAGAGGTTTAAACAGAGTACTAAACTTGGACTAACTTCATGGAACGCCCAGAAAAAACAACAAGAAACATTGTTATTGATTCAATATCATTAATTTTGCCCTCGGAATTACTATGATATGTCGTGTTTAGCAACATAATGATTACAGCGAATAATTGAATTCACCCATCGTTGCAATTCTGTGATGAAAATGAAGGATTTTGTGACAGCATCAGATGATTTATTTTTTTTTCTGCCCCGTGAAGTTAGTGTACGTTTAGTTCTCTGTCTTAGTTAACCACCGTTGTCAATACGGGTCATTATGAAAAGTGGTCCTCATAAACAGTGCGTTTGTCCCTTCGTGTATGGTCAATTTGCACATATGATATAGATTCCATATCACCAATGAGATAACAGTATCGTATCTTTAATACCGATCGCCATGTCGGTGCCTCGTCAGTCATCGCAATCGATAGCTCTAGAGAGCGACACCGCAGCAAGTGCGCCTATCATCATTGGCAAATATCACGTGACAAAGTATCTGGGACCTTGATTCATCCGAATGAAAATAGCGTCTTTCTAAAGTGACGTCATGAATCAAATCACAGCATGAGGTCATGGGTATGGACTGTGGGTTATTTCGCTTTTGAAGTACATCAATTCAATTTTTTTTTTTTTTTTCAATTCAATTCATTTATTTCTCCTCTTTCAATTTTTACAATGATGGTACAGTTTACTTTACAGGTTAACATACGTATAAATAAACTTGCATAATACAATATATTACATAATACAATAGATAATACAAATTGAAAGGGAAGGAGGACCGACTAAAAAGCAAAGCTTGTAGGGTGTAGGCCCCCCTATAAAAGTAAATATCATGAACTATTATTTTATATAAAAAACAACAACAACAACAATAACAACTGATTAAATAATTACAAAATCATTTTAAGACGCAAAACAATGATAATTATATACAAAAAACAAACATTAAATGTACACAAACATCAAAGTTGCGCGCTACATCGTACAGTGAACCCTTACATTACCAAATACAGGCACATATCATTGTCAATGGTACCGAGGGAGCTTAGCGTTGTTTGAAACCAGACGCAATCAAACCATATGAGGTAGAAATCTTTTTTTAATAGGCGATCTCTTGTTATTCACATGGTTGAGTGTTGTTTTTTATTTTCTTTCTTTTTTGGCATTGCAGGCGCTGAAGTACTGTGAGCTCCCGTGCAGTATTGGTTACTGCAGTCAGTAAATGACATTTTTTTAGTTAATAACTACCCATCTGCCAAAGTCCATACCGCCCAATATTGGAGGGGGAGGGGGGGGGGGGTGTAGGGGAGGGGGTGGAGGCGGGGTGGTAGGAGGAAGGTTGGGGAGGGAGGAGGGGGTGGCAGTGCCTGTTTATAACATTAAGAAGAAAGCGATATTCCATGAGCAGAGGTCATGTACGCCGGAACCGACGTACCTAAACCGCGCGAACCTCGTGATAGTCTAATCGTTAGATCTAGAGGTTGTAGTCAATATGACAATTGTCCCCTATGTTTACTACCAAGTGGCCACCGTTACCATGGTAACAACAATGCCGTCTTTTTTTCGCGCGCGCCTTAACAGTGTTAACAACGCGGAGGAGGCCATAATCTAACTTGATGATCATCTTCTAGTGAATGATTTAATCATGGTTTTATCCCCAGCAGGGACACGATAACCCCCTGTCGTTGAATGGACTAGTTCCGGTCTAAATAACTTCCATGTTATTCGAGCATTCTTAACGATGTAAGAGTTGAAGTTTATACGGGATTCGCGTGCAGGACGTAATCATGTCCCTGTGACTAAAACTGTAAAACACTTGTGTACTTTTCTTTCATATAATGTGGTAAATTCGCCGAAAATTATTCAGTGATTTCTTTTCGCTCATAAATGACATTATGAAGCTCATCATAAATTCATCACCTGCTAGTGTGTGACGTTTAGGGCTTAGAGCACAATGACATCGGAGGCAACAGACAATTTGCGGTATCCACTGTTCGTAACACCAGTGATTATTCCTGTGATGGAATTTCCTTCCAATTTATTCTTCATCAGGAGGGGATTATGACTAAAGAAATCTTCACACTGGACTATTTTTTAAAGGAAATATCCAGTAGTAGTAAGGCCGGCATGCTCCATCTTGCGAATGAATGAAAAATGAATGCTACCGTGTCTTAATCCGTGGACTAGAAACTGCCTGGCGGTTTAGACTTACTTTTCTTTCATTTACAGGATAGAGCACGCTATCCTTGATATTTGATAATAAGATATATAATAATTTTATATTTAATGATAAAATATTTTTTTCAGATTCAAATTACCCCAATGAAAATGTTCGTTCGTCGTTATTGTATTGTTGTTGCTGTGTGTTGTTTTTTTTTTTTGGGGGGGGGGGGGGCGGTGGGTTTATTTTGTTTTCTTTTGGGGGGAGATACGTTACATTATTGTCTTTGTTACTCGATTCTATTTGTTTATTTCTTAAATCTATATGAAAAAGGTCAACATCTGCGACACGACCTATCAGTCATGTTGGTCATTCTTGATTACCCACACTCGCTGCATTTTGAGTTACTCTTGCCTATCAATCAAATTTAGTGAGTCAAACAATAAACTGAATTACGGTATTAGGATATTTGTATTGATTGTGCGTAGTGATCAATTATATTCCGTGTCAAAAAGTGTAGCGTATAAATGTATCTCAGAATAGTTTTTGATGTATTTTGTGCCTGTGAATGAATTTAATTGAATTGAATCACTGTTTTTACAGATGCTTGGTTAAGGAGTTCAAAAGCTAGCGACGTGTAACACTGTCATTCAACTCTAGCGTACTGGAGAGGATTATTTGTTTTTCTTTTTGGAAACAACAGCAGTGTTGTCATTCTTTAACCTTGGATGAAACAATGACATTCGTAACCACCTAAGTAATCCAGACTCGATCCGAAAAGTCGTAATAATATTATTGATGAAAACCTTCGTCTGTTGCATTTCGCTGTTGGTTTGGCCTTGTTGATGATCTGGGCAGTTTTCATAACTATTTAGTAACCATGGTAAAGCTGCACACTTCCGACTTTTTAAACAGAATTAGTGGAAGGGAATGACTGAAGCGAAAAGTACGAAAGGTGGGATGAGTGTACTTTATGGTCATTATTTACCGTGGTTGCCATGGTTATAGGCCAACTCGTAACGGTCAGCGTGGATAAATAGGATACCAATAGAATGGACATTGTATAGGAGCAAGCTAGTCATTGGCCTACATTCTTTGGACAGGGGGAGAAAAGAAAGTTATTTGATTTTAAAGTTTTTATTTTGTGACGTCACGTTCGAGTTGCTCTCCCATGTTATTTTGTTGAACATTACCACTTTCTCGAAAGAATATAATTTATACCAATTTAAAGGGAAAATATTGTACTGGGAAGACAAAAAAGCCTTCAAAAGGTGATCGTGAGAAATCTTCTTGCCAATGGTCTTAAAGTAACGTATTGTCCATTTGAGAAATTTGCTGAAAGTTATTTGCCCTCCAAATATCAATATTTGGAGTAATCAGTGATTAAGTCGTGCCGAACAAATTGTTCGGCCCGAACATTTTGAGGATTTGTGATTTCATCATTAATTACTCCAAATGTGGATCATTTGAGGCCAAGTTTCTAAAATGGACAACACGTGAATTTAAGACCATTGGTAAGAAGATTGCTCACGATCACCTTTTGAACACTTGTTTGTCTTCCCAGTATATTCCCTTTAACGTGCGCATTCGACATATTATTAGACACACGTTTTCACACTCACAAAAAAAAAAGGCAGTGGAATATACAGCACACAGCACCTCGCAAGAAACGTCACAAAAAAAAAACGCTCATTACTTTCTTGCACTTTGCACGGATTTTCGTGAAGCCTATACTAATATCTAATATGCTACTCTAATTTTTCTGCTTTAATCAAAGCCAAGTTGACTTCAAGGCGGATTTTCCCTTCAATAATCGTTGCGATATGTAAACCACGTCGATAAGAAACCGTGTGGACGGCCTCATAGGATGGCCATTGATTATGGCAAGGGGGCAGCAACAGCAAATCTCCTCCAGTATTTAAGTCGGTTGTGAAATGGAGAGGGCGGGGGTGGGGGGGGGGGGGGGGTAGCTCGAACGGAGGGTGAGCCCGCGGGTGAGGGGGTGGGGGACTTGGTTGGGCCCCCGTAGTTCCGGAGGAGTAATTGCGCCCATTATGATCGAGGGCTCCCTCGAGAGAGTCTATCGACCTCACCCGGAAATATTAAGTCAAGAAAGGCGCTGCTCTCCAAACTCTGCATGGTGCCCATGATACGTGATACTGAGGAGCATAATGAGAGTGCAACACCATCGCCCTTATCATGCCATTCCTCCCGATTTACATAATAGAGGTGGCGTGGTACTGTGGATGTAGATCGCAGGCACAAAATCAGTCAGTGAACGATAGTGCGTCGTAGTGCGTCGGTACGCACCGCAGTGCATCGTACATCATCATAAAGCGTCGTAGTGCATTGTTATGCATCGCAATGCATCGTACAGCATCGTAGTGCAGCGCTACGCACCGCAGTGCATCGTTTATCCTCGCAGTGTATCGTTCGAGCCCAGCAGCTGGCATTTCATGTCGGTTGCTGTTATGTCCCAAGTGAACATAATATGACCCAGTAAAATTATAAAATCCATTTTCACTTTAATATGTAATAATGCTCACACTGACTAGTGAAATCAACCATTATGTAAAAACATTTTTTTTTGTTCTCGTTCGCCCGTTTACATTCTATTTTTCTGTTATACCCTTTCTCTGATATCTCTCTTCAATCCCTTTCTCACTGTCTAACTCCACACATTCCTCTCGACAATTTGATGTATGCTACTACGATAACGTCCAACATCTTCAAAAATCATGACAACCTCTCAAAGAGTTAATTAGTCTACTCACATTTGTTTTCTTTAAAAAAAAAATGAAAATAATGCGGATTCGTAGATTTAGGCATGTTAGAGCAATGGTGTACGGATTGAAATAAATCCACATGACAGCTTTAAGCATGATTTGGCGGTTTTTAAGCGACAGGCTATTTTAGGCGTGCCATGCAGTCTACCCTCATACCAACCAAAACCAACGTCAGTTTTGGTGACCGGAAAAAGAAAATCTCCCGCGTGGCTAATTGATGTTTAAATAACGTGCCACGTGATGTGATCTGAAAGACGCGGGGAATGTGGGCGAGATGACATGCGCTGCAAACAGTTTGGGCTAAATCTGACATTTTAATGGGATCACCAAGGATATGGACTGAGGGAATAATCGGCCTTTATACTCAGAAAGTAAGAACAGGTCTTACTAAGAGAAAAATAAAATGAGGAGGAAAGATCCTATGGGGAAGACTGCTGAATAGTTTCGAGAGAGTTCAAACAGATGCAGACTTAATTATTTTGCAGCTAAAAGAAAAAAAAAATGTGTGACGAAAAACAGTGATGCACCTGGCACTATACCTCTTGTTGGTTTCCTTTCTCTAGACAGACAATTGGTCACTTAGGATTGCGATGTCTTGCTGGGTTTTAGATTCATTTTTTAAGCTGAGGCACTGTAGATTGGAGGGGGTGATACCCAGGAACTTGGCCGGACGACCCGGGGAATGGCTCGGTCAGAGGGGCTGATATGCCGACATGCTCCGATCTAAAAATGCTTTATCAAATAACTAGCATATTGCGTTTATGGGAGTGCAGTATGGCATTTAGATTTTGTTCTTTTGTTGTTGATTGTTTCATATATTTCCAAATGCAGTAGGCGCAGAAGATACGACTAACAACATTGTTTGTAGTATTCACCTTGAATTATGCGAAATGACGTATTGACCTAATAGGTCGACGATTAGTGACTTGGTGTGTTGGGGGGGGGGGGGGGTAATCAAGCGCTGAGGCATAAGATGGGACCTCTACCACCACCTCTACGCCATTACCACCACCATTATCGTCATCATTACCAACGCAACTAACGCCATCATAATTACCCCCACTACCACCATATACATCAACACAAACATTACTACTACCGCTACCATCGCCAATCTCACACCATCACCATGACCATATCATCAATTTCTCATGTCCTAAAATATCTCACATGACTGAGCAGGGGGGGGGGGGGTAGATGTTTTATTTTTTGTTAAGAACATGATTGCGTATATGTGGTGCCATGACGATCAGACATAACCAAAAGTTCTGGCCATCATGTAGAGAATCCAAATCTTTTAGGGATTATTTCTTTCATTCTATAAACACATCGTAATCGGGTTTCTTAAGATTGCATAAACATTTGGAAAGATGCGTTTCGATTAATGTCTTTGCGTAAAAAAACACACTGGAACATTCTTTAGAAATAGTTACACCCACTAATCTCGATAAAATTAACTTTGGTGATGGTCTTACGAAATAAATTACATCCTTTGAAAATTCGAAGAAAGCCTAAGTGATTTATGTTTCTTCTATAAATAAACATGAACAGCATAAGGATTCGATATCTTGATATGAATAGAGTCTACAGGGAATAAGAGGATTCAATGTAACCTTCGCTTGTCCTCAACGGTTCAATGATCAAAGGGGTTATTGATAATCATCGCTTGAGAAAACCATTCATTGGATATGGCGTCGATTGGTTTTCTTTCTATTTTAAATATTGTGTGACACGTTTCAGAAAAATCGTAATACTACCATGATAACCTTAAGATCACTCCCGGTGCGATATTGTGGGGAGAAACGGTATTTTAAAGAAAAGGTCGCAAGCTTTAAGCGTAATTACATGTTTCAAACGCATGAAGGATGGTTAACAATGCATGTTGTCACACACTCAATAGCGATGTTTACCTTTGATAATATTCATGTAATTAGCAACAAACATTCATGCGACCATCTATCTCTGTTCAACAGAAAAGACTTCATTCCTCACTCTCCACTCCTCCCCTTCTCTGCACCCTCTCTCCCCCTCTCTCTCCCTCCCTCTCTCTCTGTCTGTTTGTCTGTCTGTCTCTGTGTCTCTTCCTCTCACACAGTTTCCCTCTACATTATCTTCCTTCTATTTTTTCTACCTATCTTTCTATCTTTCTTTGTATTTATGCTATTTCTCTTCGTATTTCTCTCTTTTTGTATTGACCTCTTCTCTTCTTTTATCTCTCCCCCTCTCTTTCTTCCTCTCAATTTCTCGAGAGGGGGGGAGTCCTCTCTCTCTCTCTCTTTTCCTTCTCCCTTGTTCTTCCCCCCTCGAAGTCTGTAAACGATGTAGTCACACGCTATTCACCATCATTTTAGAGAAACTAACGTGAGTACCAATGTGATGACAAAAAGTCAGCGAGGACAAGAGGGGTGAAAGCGAGCACCCTTCACTTTGAGGTGGTCATCTTCATTTCCCAGGGAGGTCCAAAGTCAAATGCAATCACGGCATTCCCCAAAACACCGCAAACACTATCCGATTCCCGCCTCGTCTCCGATGTCTCGAAAAAGAGGAGAGGAGTTGCCTGGCAACGGGTGAAGACATGATTGAGAATATCGCGTTTCGGATCTGGAGACAGGGACTTAATTGTTGAACAGTCAGGGTCGACTGGATGTATGTGTATACACAATATATCACGAAGTCGATGAAGAAAGTTTAATGGTGTGGAAACAATTGTCCTTGCCGAGCGAGCGCCATTATTGAATCTCCCTAACGTCTTCTCGAAAAAGTGAAATTTAAGAAGGAAAGTGTCCCCATTCAAGCGCCAAAAATTCTATGTTTGCTGGGTCAAGAGCATAAGCCTACTGCATGGGGAATATCTAGTCTCGGGATGATGAAATAAATCTTTTAACAACTACTTAATCTAGCTACTTTGATGATATTGATTGACATATTTCTATCAGTACCGCTTTATTTTGTTAACCCTTTCTACGGCCACTGGTACATCTTTTGCACCGTTAATGTACATTAATCCATCTCTGCGGCTCTTTCTTAGACACAGGAAGGGTCAACTGTAGTATGTATTTAAAAGTGAAGTATAAACGTTGCAAACTTCAACACCACACATGGACTTTACATTGAGCAGAACGACTGGTGTTTACCCCCTCAGGAGCAAGCCACAATTAAAAGACCGTTCACAGTGTACACACTTGTGTTTCAAAGTTAATGAGGTCAATACTCTAATGTGATGCTCCTTGTGATGGTTCATGTATTGTCCAATTTACAATGTATGAACAATTGAATATAGGCTTTTCAGTGCACGCGTTGAGACTGAACGAAATAGTACAATTAACCTCTGAACATGTTGGATGGTCCAGTTTACCTTGGTAGGGATTACAGTGAAAATCGCCTGTGGAAATGACTCAAGTCGGTCCGCCAAGGCCGTCTTAATCCTGCTGAGCGGTACCATAAGCGTTCAAACGAGAAACGTATAGAGTACCGAAGTGTGACGTCATATGACCATTATGTCAAGACAACTGGTTGTAAACCACATGAGTAGAGCAAACATCGCTGATCATAGCGGGGACTCTCTTTGGGAGTGCTCGACACTAGCCCGCTAGACAATGTCGGACCAGTGGAACTCTCATTTGAGCGATGTTGTTTGGAGCCAGCGACCTGCATATCAATGAATATGACGATACCACTTCGGTACTCTATTGCTATCGTCTATATACATGACATATGGTTATTTGTTTTGTTCGCTAGTACAGCTATCAATTGTCTGTACGACAGTGAGCTCTCTGCGTGTCAGGTGTGTATTTTGTCCATTGTAATGCACACAAATCCTATTGTGGAGCATTTTATTTGGTGTAGGAAGGGTTAATGTAGCTTGGTAAGAGGACGTAGGACACCTCGCCCTGCAAAAAAAGTCAGCCAACATTTGTTCGACCCACAATATACATAGTCGATTCAGAGCAAAGTGAGTTTCTATTGATAATACCAATATTCAACATGTTTGTAATATCCCTGATACCGGTTGCTTAAATTGGTCCTACATCGATTGTGGAACACGAAAAACAGACGTTAACGTGATCAACCCACACTAATAATACGCGCAACATAACAGCAACGTTTGATTCCTGCTTACCTGTTTGTAGAATTTATGTGACCGGCATGATTATTTTTTCATAATTTAAAAGAACGGTCACGTTGACGTTGGGGAATTTGATTAAAAAAAAAAGGGTTATGTTCCTACATGTACCAGACCATAATTGTTTTTATTATACTTTTAAAAAAAAACGCCAAAAAGTCCACGTTATATCATCGCGGTCAATATACACGATATAAAACCCGATCTTCAGATCAATTCATCTGAGGGCAGTGCTGGAACAATATACTAGTATTGTCTATATCATGGTTTCAATTAACCCAAATTGTACATTAAGCACACGCGAGGAATGCACCGCTTAATTAGCCCGATCCCATTATGACCGCATTGCGAAAACGTATGCCAAACGTACTGTACGAGCGAAATTGTAAATCCGTTTGTCTCCGTCAGTTTATATACAGTACTTGTAATTTTTAATACGCTCCTTGTACGGAATTCGTGGTCAGGTGTGACCGGGCCTTTAAACCGAAGAGCATTTTTCTGCACGTTTGGTGCACAGATGTATTGCTCTCGACCTGTCCCATTGGAATGTGAAACGTGCATGATAAACACGTTGGATGATTGCTATAACATCCTATGAATATTTAAGAAAGTAGAAAGAGGACTTTGTGAGAGATACGGGGTTGACAGACGCATATTCATGATTGCTATGACAAGGCTGATCAGACGTTCTTAATACATCTGATGGTTAATCCAGCGCTCGTCACAACTAATTATCCCTCATTAGAATATCACCGTTCTCGAATTATACCTGGAACTGTTATTTAAACTCCCTCGATCCCATTAGAGCACAAATAGTATATTTTTCAAGGCTTGGTACAGAGATCATTAACACTATTTCCAGAAGTTGTCAAAGTTTGTAAATATTTGGTTTCGATTTTCTTGTGTACTTTTAGCCGTTCTTTATCTTCTACTATGTTTAAACAGGCACTGGGCATTTATCTACGGGAGAAATGGGTACACAGTTGCGGATTTGTTGTTTTTGTTGTTGTTGGTGGTGGTTGCGATTGTGATTGTGGTGGTGGTGGTGGTGGTGGTGGTGGTGGTAGTGGTGGTGGTGATGATGATGGTGGTGGTGGTGATGTTGATAATGATGATGGTAGTGGTGATGATAATGGTGGTGGTGGTGCGGTGGTGGTAAAGTTTTGGGCAGTGAACAAGTACCTCTGTTCAGAGCATCCTCTATCAGCAACCCACCATACAAGAACAGTAGTCACCCACAAAAACTATTGTTTTTACCTGTTGTTTGCGGAATCCCTCCGACTGATAACCTTTCGCTGTTTTTCGCCTGCACCCTGCTCCACATGCCCCGCCTCCCGGCTCAACTTTCCTCGCCTGGGACCAAATCAAAGATGCAATCTCCATATTGGGAGAGAGCTGGTGGGAACAACCAACCGCAATACGATCGCCGCTTTCGGATATTTCACAAATTTGCCATTTCTGCCAACAATTTTTTTGCGGATGTAATTTCACTCTAAGGCGAATTTATGCGCAAACAGAAGCCGGAGATGGAAATGTTTCGCAAATATGTTTCGCCCTTTTGATATTTATTGATAGTGAGTACAGAATTAGAAGGCTATTATTTTTTTATGAAAGAAGGAAACATTTACTCGCCAAAGCGAAATGAAGACATCGAGATGGTCACATGACATGCAGAGCGAGGGATAGGGAAAGACGAATAGAGAGAAGGAGAGAGGGAGAGTGGGAGAGAGAGAGATGGGGGAGACTAATCAGCATATATTTTTCAAAGACGATACGAAGGTCTGTAAAGCAGCCCTATCCTTCCCATAACCCCCTTCAATGAACATCTGTCTGTCTCTCTTCTTTCTCTCTATAACTGCCCCCACCCTCTCTCTCTCTCTCTCTCTCTCTCTCTCTCTCTCTCTTTCTCTCATTCTCTCTCTCTCCCTTTCCCGATACTTGCAAACCGATCTCGCTCCCTGCCTTTCATCTCTTTGCGTGCCACGCGTGTGCCTTTCACAAGCAATACAAAAAAATACCATAGACCAACAGCTTTTCTGGCAAATAAAGAGTTAATATCAATTGTGACAGGTTAGAGTGACCTGCCTGGATTATACATTTAGGTGGGATAATGCCAAAAATACAAGGAAAGAAAGTTACGCAAATCAACACCATGCCTCATAACAGCAACAAGAAATAGAAAACGAAGGCTGCTCCACGGGAACATCCAGTCACTCCCACTGTAAATCATACAGGAGTAATCTTCAGTCATCTCTTCGATGAGATTAATGTTCGATATAATCATCATTGTCAGTGGCTCATTTGTAAAGGGCATTGGCCCCTACGCGCGCTGAGCCTACGTCCGCTGCGCTTTCCCGTGCCAGCAACCGACTACGGCAACACGCAGCGAGCTTGTAACAACATCTTGATACAATGGGAAACGCCTAATATCTCGGAGCGGTGAGCTAACCATTTCATATTTTTTTCACTATTTTCTTACTCGAAGATATCTGTTCTTGTGGGATAAGAAGCTTAACGGCGCACAGTGTGTTGATTGCGTAGATAAAATGATTAGCCTAATTGTGACACTATGTTTACAGAGTTGCGGACAACAGTTCGTCATCCACTGCAATCATGGCAATGTGTCGATGGCAGCGATAGTTACAGGAAGTTCCAGCTCAACCATAGCAGCTAACCCCCTGGATCCCAAGGGACCATGGCATATGTTATTAATCAATGTGCTTTGTGAGGATTGGTTCCGTGATAGGAAAGTCCACCATCAATATAAGTTGATTTTAATACAACCAAACTATCAAAGAAACACATCAGTGAAAGTTGGACGAAAATCCGTCAAAGAATAAGAAAGTTATGATTTTTTTTTTCAAAGTTTTGCTTTTGTGACGTCACGTGCAAGATGTTGTCCCATATGCTGTGAAAGGATTTTCGCCAAATCTTCATCAATATGTTTCTTTCATGTATGTGCTTATATTAAAACCAACTTAACTTAAGGGTGGTTTTCCCTTTAAATGTTTCGTGTCCTTTTTCACATAATTCAATAAAATATTGCACGTACTAAAGTACTAATATATACATCCAGCTTGTGAAATACGGCATGTATAGATGTGATATAATAATATATAATTCATATAAAGCACGACCCTTATATTTTGGTACCTTTCCTTTTATGTCCATGCTAGTTTTTCATTAAACCCCATTTATGAATTCCAACGTTCTGCTTATTCGTCATTTTCGACCCATCAATCTGAGTTAGATTAATTAGTTCCTAAATTTCTCATAATACAATCAATCAGTTACAAAAATCATAAACATCTTGTACAAATGCAGTATAAATTATGACAATTTCACATCATTTAACCATATCCTTGTAAAGTTATATAGTTCACAAGAGCCGTTCCGGGTACTGGGAGTGATGTGGATGTATTTAATTCTTCCCATACCCGACCAACCTAAATCAATCTATCCGATTCTTATCCCAGGCCATCCTCTCGATTCCTGAGGCATGTCATCGTGCTCTTAGGCTATTCCTGTCCCCAGTCGTTGGCTTGATGATAATGATTTCCTAATGAATGGCGTCATTGGCTTACAGGCTTGAATAGCTTATAGGGTTCAAAGATTCAGCTTGAACTTGATTACTTTTAAATTCATCGAATTAATTTCGACACAGTGGTGAAGAGAAGGGACGAGAGTGTGTGTGTAGGGGGGGGGGGGGGGTTCAAAAGCTCCCATCCCCTTCCCGACCTACCAATGTATACTCACACTCCCAAAACCTGTTTCTGGTGCTACCCAAATTCACTCCCACCTCACCCCCTCCCCACTTTTGTCTTTAGACTAATTGACAATTATTAATTCTTTTCCGTAAGAGCGTTGTGGGGTGATTTCAATAAGAAAATAAACTTTATGTATTTACTCTGTAGTAAGGATATTGTGCTTCTTCTTGATAATGAATTAAAAGCAAATAAAAAAAATAGAACCCAAGGGATTCGACCCGGCATGTGCTAATTCTGCATCTTTTGCATGTATATGAATTTTCTGACTATTTTTCTCAATTTACAGGATGGAATACGATATTGTATCCTGTGTATCCTAAAGTTTATTTTCTAAAAGTAATATATTGTGTGAAATGTCTTACTATTGGTAAGATGGTGTGATTCGTTGTATTTAACAACCAGTAATATAAGACGACATCGCGAACAAGGCAACAATACGCCAACAAAAGATTGCCAGAAATAAATCAATTCAGCGCAGCTGTGAAATCTCTAAATAGATAGTTTTGATCAATCACGAGTATTAACATGACAAATATAAAGGCCCAGATTTTTCTTTGTTTTTACCTCTTTTCTTGAAATCAGATTTGTTTTAAGTCAAGTGTGAAGGACACATCGTATTACACCGTCATCAGATTATCTCTTCAGCGACCCTTGACAAAATTGGGCTTCATTACTGCCTCCATATTCACTTATATCTCTTGTTCCCTCTTTTGTCACATATCGCTTTTCTATCTATCTCGTTTTCTCTTTCTACACCTTTCCTGCTTCTATTTCTCTTTCATCTTTTCTAATATAGGTGTATGATTATCTTATCTTTTCCCCACCCACCTCATTTCTCTGTTTTTCTGGTCTTCCTTTTGCACTTCTTACTTTATACGTGTTGACTTTTTTGTAGTCAATAAATTTCTTGTCTCTTAAAATAAAGACTACGATTTTTTCCTATTACATCCCATTACTCTCTGTCTTTCTCTCCGTCTCTCACTCTCTCCCTCCATCCTCCTCGGTCTCTTCCTCCTTCTCTCTCTCTCATCCTCATCTCACCATTTCTTCCACCATATCCTCCTCCCTTCCCCGCCCAACTCTCCTCTCCAGCAATCCCTGATCCCAAGGACTTACCTTGCAGTTCTCTGGTGCCGGGATGTTGATGACGTAAGAGCAGGAGTCCGTCTCATACCTGACCGTGGGCTCGGCCTCCGGTTGCTGGGCGGCGGCGATGGCCTCCCTGACGGCGTTGCCATGCCGCAGCCTCCGCTCCCCTCTCCCCTCACAAGCTTCCATCAAGACTCCCACCAGCATCACCGCGAACACAAGTCGCGAAACCAACTTCATCATCAACGAAAATTCTCTCAAATGTCGAAACTAAAGGTAAGTACAAACATTAAGCGATCTAGCCAAGGTCTAATGCTTGTTCCAGTGGCTATTTCGTCGAATAGCTCTTTGTTGCAATTAATCACCAATGAGTTCTCATCAATGACAATTTCCACTCGTGTAGCGGACGAGGTCCAGTTGAGAATAATTCGGCAACGGGGACTCGAACCCTGGCATCCAAACTGGTCGTCGATTGAGCAGGATACACTCTTTAAAGCTCCTTCGACCTCCAAGCTGATTGCTCCCTTCAACAGACGAGCAAGGGGTATCTCCCGTCGGTCGCTTTAGATTGAGAAGTCGCACCAAGATGACTCTCAGCCGCCTCCTTGTAAATCAAGAGAGAGCGCACTCCAGATTTGCCCCCGAGTCTGTTGGTTTTGACAACAACTGACTGCTGTGTTTTCATCCGGCAGTCGCTTTTCGCTAAAAACGCTCTGCGCAGACGATGACGAGTCTTGATATTTGTAGCCACCAGGTTGGTTGGTTTCGCGCGATGTTGGTTTTCATAGGATCGGTCTCTCTATCGGCGGTCAGTTGGG